>JAXQQM020067985.1:0-70865 GCA_034641835.2 Pinus albicaulis | reverse complement strand
CTTTTACCTTTGTGTCTCTTTCATAGCTCAGAATGATTTTGTCCCATATTTCTTTTGCTGAATTTAGCTGCATCACTTTAGCAAATTTTGGTTCAGACATGCTTCCTAATAAGACATTGACGGCTTTGGCATTGATTTCATATTTCTTCCTTTCTGCTGCATCAGTAGGAATACTTGCCGGATACTGATAACCTCCTTCCACGATTGCCCATACTTTTGCACCAAGACTTTGCAGATATTCTTTTGTTCGTATCTTCCAGAACAACAGATTATTTCCATTGAATAGAGGTGGCCTTATAGACATTATCCCTTCATGACTTCCCATTGCGACGGATCTCCTTCAAGCGATCAAGCTTCTGCAGAAGGACCTGCTCTGATACCAATTGTTGGGAAAAATACTGAGAGAGGGGGGGTGAATCAGTATTTAGGAATTAATCAAAACTTTTTACTTTTCCACTCTCTAAAACCCATACGCTACTTTGTTGAAGCCAACTAGCATATACACACGGATATCCTTCATAAAATTCGCGTATACACAGAGATCTAATTATGCCATTAATTCTTCACTTATATCATTCCATCATTCATTCAATAGATGTTCAATAAAAATTAAACATGTATAGTAAGAACAGAGTAAGTCATCACACATAAGAAACACACATGAACACTAGGATTTTAGGTGGAAACCCAAGTTGGGAGAAAACCACCGCTGCCGTTGTCTCAGCCTTCAATATTTTATTATAGAGAAAACATCTTACAACATATGTGATGGCGCAGCCTCCTACCAGCACGCAGGCACCCACCTGCGCTCGTTTACCAGCCTCTCCTAGAAGGGAGCTACAATCCCCTGCTCTCGTTTACCAGCCTCTCCTGGAAGGGAGCTACGACCCCTTGATCTCGTTTACCAGCCTCACCTGGAAGGGAGCTACAACCCCATGACTGAAGGCTACAACCCTCAGCACCACCATGGACCACGTTTCATCAATTTTCACACTGGATCCAAAGCTTCCTTTAGAGCACAACTTGCAGGCCACTTTTCATCATATTTTCAGACTGGACCCACTCCACACATTTAAGCTCAATCATACATCAAAACTGATACTTATCAATTCAGACAACCCAGAATTGTAGAATACAGATAGCAGTAACACAACAAAACAGATCAGACATTTCACCTTTCATACTTCAGCAAAACCCTAGTTTTCATACGCGCTTTCCTTTCACTGATCCCGCGTATATACGCGCTTCCATGCATATAAACTCGCGTATAATTCTGTACATACTTCTGAACTGATTTCACAACCCATACGCGCTTTCACTTTATCCAACCCGCGTATATACGCGCTTCCACTGCGGTGAACTAGCGTATAGTTCTTCAGACATTTAGGTCTTTGCAATTCTTCAGAACAGATACATCACTCAGATTTTACCCTTTACTTCAGGCAGATGTTCGCCTCATCTCAGATCTAATCATTCCATAAACAGATCTAGCAGATACAAATACATTCCAGATCTAGATTCCCTTCTTCATCATTTCTTCATTGGTGCATCATACATTCAGATCTTTTATTCAACTGTAACCCTTTCCATTCAGATATGCTTCAGAGAGAAGTATTCATTCAAGCTCAGACTTCTTGCACACATTTGCACAATGAATTTCTTCTCCTTATATAGGTTTACCCTTTATCAATACCATGAGCCAAAACCACATTACTTTCGATGGTATTCCTGGACGGGGTCACATAAACGAATCATTACTCAATACAATGGGTCAATACCATGGTGGTTACCCTTGGTTTTACATATTTAGAGCGCTTTTGCCCATACGCGACTTGGCACGTTATTTCCCGCATGCATACGCTACTTTGTCTAGAAAAATCCGCGTATGCCTTGAGACATACTCTTTTCATCATGTTCTAGCACATACTGACATTCCTTCCATCATTACCTTCTGTACTCATTGTATATACATCAGATTTACATCATTTAACAAGTTCATCAAGACATATTCCATTAGGGACAACTTCATCAAGTAGGTTGCCATCATCTTCATCAAGTGGGTTGCCATCAAGGACAACACTCAGCATCATATTGCCAACACTTCTTTGTGCAAGAAATGGTGAAGATAGTGAAAATAATGCTATGAACCTAGAAGAAGTTATCAAAGATCAACAAAGAATATTTAATGAGAAGGAATCTGCCTACAAAGATTTGATATCTAGATTGAAAAGGATGTACGATAATGTATCCAATCAAAGTAAAGGACTTGAAGTAGAAATGAAGAACTTGAAGAAAAAATCATCTCTCTCAAAGAAGATCTAAAAAAATCAAATAAGAAGAATGAAGAACTTATCTCCCTGAAAGCAGATCTCGAAGCATCAAATAAGAAGAAACAGTACCTACAATTTGGAAGAAGAACAAGAAGAAGAGATTTTAAAATTGAATGATCAAGTAGAAGAAGGAAGAAAGGTCGAAGAAAGCATGAAGAAGCAATGCCAAAAATTGGAGGTTGAGGTAAACATTCTCAAAGGTAAATTAGAAGAAAAGGATAAACTCTTGAGGTTTCAAGATAGTACGAAGATTCTGGACAATATTCTTAGTAGTCAAAGGTCTCCTTCTATTAAACTTGGTCTGGGTTTTCATGAAACTGTGAAAGGAGAATCTAGTTCACAAGGAAGTGCTAAAGATTCAAAGGATGTCAATGCAAAACCTGAAGAGTTGAAAGAAACAAGAAGTCAACCGACAATCATGAACACTCAAAGGAAATCATTCAATAATGTTGAATGCTTTAAATGTCATAATTATGGGCATGTTGCAGCCAATTGCAGAAGCAGATTGTTTCTGTCACAAACAAATAGATTCTACACAGAAAGGTACTTTGATTTCTTCAAGGGATATTGTTTTTCATGTAGCAAGTATGGTCATAAAGCAGCTTATTGCAATAGAAGAAGGAATAGAAAAACACATTATGATCTGTATGCTTACTTTTCTGGACACGCAAGATGTTATGCTTGTAACAAGTATGGACATATAGAAAAGGAATGCAGGATGAATAGATCTGAAAAAGTGGACAATTTCCAGCACACAATTAGAAAATTCAAGCAAAGTTGGAAAAAGAAGGAAGACCGATCAGAAACGTAGGGAATATTGACCCCACTGCAGTCATCCGCTTCTAAAGCTTATTTCTCATAATGACTGCATGAATTATGTGAGATACATTATAGAGATTAGTATCATCACAGGGGGAGAAATGTATGATGATTCACATTATTCTGGTTATGTTTATTTCTGACAGAGCATCTGATGTGAAGAAGACAGGTACAGGTGGTACAACTTCAGGGGGAGATGAAGGAATGTGAAGTTTTCAATGTTTCACTTTCCATACGCAGGTTCAGTGAACTAAAGCCGCATATACACGCGAGTTACAGTGGAGACAGTCGCGTATGCACTTATGATAAGAAAATTTGTATGACAGCTGAAGATCAGGAGTACAAGTTCAAGGGGAGCATCAGTCTGACTATTAATGATTGTATCATTGGCACTGTATCTATTTATTTCTCAGTTCTAAATGATGATGACGTGATACATGGTTTATTATGATGAGATTATGGATGAACCCTGATTGCTTTTTGCTGAAGAATATTTTTGTTTTCACACATGGATAAGATGGAAGTCTTGTGATTCAGAGATACGAATAAATCATGCAGAGTTTGTTGCTGGTTGAGACCTCTTTTAATTGTTACACATGTTACATCATGATCCTGATAAATCTTGAAGATCTTGGTGATATCAGATCACATGAATGATTGCTTGACACGTATGGTTTATTGTAGAAGTTGTTCTGGTATGATAATTCCTCTTGGGAAGAATATGTTGATGCTGCAAAGAGTTTGAAGGCTTGGTTACTAATGTGCTTATGCTACAACCATTGAATGACACTTGAAGACACAACTACATTGTCCTATCTATCTGATCTCATATATTCCAGGGAAGCATTCAAATATCTCAGAAAGAAGCTGAAAACTATCTCTGCCTCACAGAGGATCAGATCTGGTTAAAATGCAGAAGATGGAATTGGATACGTGGATTTCCTGAAACACACTCGCGTATATACGAAATTTCATACACAGAAAACCACGTATGTGTGGTTGCTGACAATTTTTTCTAGGTCAGCATTTCTTCAGCAACAAGTTGTGGTGCTGTTTGGTATCTCTGATGCTGTATGGTATATCTGGTGATGCTTCAGCTCTCATAGTTCTGTTTCACTCTCTGATATTTGATAAATATGCCTTGATGATCTGCTGTTGAAAGTGTTCAGGATGCACAAGCTAAGGGGGAGATGAAGGAGTAAATTGTTGTACATTTTCAGGGGGAGCATTAGCCTTGCTGAGCATAATGCATTGTTGGCATTATGATGATTCTGAAATATGATCTTTCTTGAGGTATTTTTGGTAGTGGTCATAAAAAGTCATATTTGTAATTTGATGAAAAGGTCATGTTGAGACCTATGATGTAAAATTGTAATATTCAACAATGTAAGGACTTGTTAAAATATGTAAACCCACTTGGTTGGGTAGTTGAGTCAAAATGTAAACCCACTTGGTTGGGTACTTGAGTCTCATATGTAAATCCACTTGGTTGGATCTTTGATGTAAGTATGAGTCCTTGGTAGTGGTCACGAAAAGTCATATTTGTAATTTGATGAAAAGGTCATGTTGAGACCTATGATGTAAAATTGTAATATTCAGTCATGTAAGGACTTGTTAAAATATGTAAACCCACTTGGTTGGGTAGTTGAGTCAAAATGTGTAAACCCTCATGGTTGGGTATTTGAGTCTCATATGTAAATCCACTTCGTTGGATACTTGATGTAAGTATGAGTCCTTGGTGATAGGAAGGTCATAGAGTCATGTACTTCATTGAAAAATATGTGTGAACATTCAACATGAACTCAGGGGAGCATGGTAACTTCAATGTACATCAGATCTACAGCTCTTCTTTCTACATGAGGAGAAAAACCCTGTGTTGGTTTTGATCTGCCCTTTTCCCTTGATGTTAAAGGGGGAGAGTGACATGGTGTTTGAATAGGGGGAGAATATCATTATGCTTAATGTATCTATTTGTTGTGATCAAACACCATCGTGGTTGCCATCAAGTCCAAAGGGGGAGATTTTTGGCTATATGATGCAATGTGTTGTCCTTGATGGCAACCCACTTGATGAAGATGATGGCAACACTTGAAGAAGATGATGGCAACCTACTTGATGAAGTTATTCTTGACTTGATGGACTTGGTAATAATGTAAATCTGATGTGATCTGATGTGTCTATAGAGCAACTCAGATGTAATGATGAAAGGAATTCCAGTATGTGCTAGAACAATGATGGAAAGTGTGTGTCTCAAGGCATATGTGGGTTTGTCTAGGCGAAGTAGCATATGCACGCAGAAAAGTACGTACCAAGTCGTGTATGGTTAAAATCGCTCTAAATATGTAAAACCAAGGGTTACTACCATGGTATTGACCCATTGTATTGAGCGCTGGTATGTCTATGTGATCCCGTCCAGGAATACCATTGGAAGTGATGTGGTTTTGGCTCATGGTATTGAAAAAGGGTAAACCTATATAAGGAGAAGAAAATCATTGTGCAAGGAGAATGAGTCTGCGTTTGAATGGATACTTCACTCTGAATTATGCCTGTATGGAAAGGGTAACAGTTTGATGATAGATCTGAATCTGTGATGCAGCTATGAAGAAAATGATGAAGAAGGGAATCTAGATCTGAAATGTATTTGTATCTTCTAGATTTGTTTATGAAATGTTTAGATCTGAGATGAGGCGAAAATCTGTGTGAAGTGAAGGGTAAAATTTGAATTGAATATCTGATCTGAAGAAGTATGCTACCCTATAATGTATGAAGATACATACGTGAGTTTGTAACATAGGAAGCGCGTATATACGCAGGTTGGATGCGTATGGGTTGTGAAATTAGTTATGTAATGTGCATATATATACGCAGGTTTATATGAATGGAAGCGCGTATATACGTGGGATCAATGAAAGGAAAGCGCGTATGAAAACTAGGATTTATTGAAGTATGGGGTATGAAATGTCTGATCTGTTCTGCTGGTGTACTGCTATTTGTCAATGAGTTTCAGTTTGATGTATGATTAAGCTTAAATGTGTGGAGTGGGTCCAGTCTGAAAATATGATGAAAAGTGGCCTGCAAGTTGTGATCTATTGAAGCTATTGAATCCAGTATGAAAATTGATGAAACGTGTTCCATGGTGGTGCTGAGGGTTGTAGCCTACAGTCAGGGGGTTGTAGCTCCCTTCCAGGTGAGGTTGGTAAACGAGAGCAGGGGGTCATAGCTCCCTTCCAGGAGAGGCTAGTAAACGAGAGCAGGGGGTCGTAGCTCCCTTCCAGGAGAGGCTGGTAAACGAGCGCAGGTGGGTGCCTGCGTACTGGTATGAGTTTGCGCCAGTACATAGTTGTAAGATGTTTTCTTTATAATAAAATATTGAAGGTTGAGACAACGACAGCGGTGGTTTTCTCCCGACTTGGGTTTCCACCTAAAATCCCGGTGTTCATGTGTGATGCTTATGTGTGATGGTTTATTCTGTTATTACTGCACATGCTTACTGTTATCTAATCATTAGAAGAATGAATGGTGCATAGATCTAAGTAAAGAATTAATGGCATAATAAGATCTCTGCATATACGCGAGTTTTGTGAAGGGTATCCACGTATATACGCAAGTCTGGTTCAGTAAAGTAGCATATGGGTTTTAGTGAATGGAAAAGTAAAATTTTTTGAGTATGCCCTAAATAATGATTCACCCCCCCCTCTCAGTATTTTTCCCAACAATTGGTATCAGAGCAGGTCCTTCTGCAGAAGCTTGATTGCTTGAAGGAGATCCGTCACAATGGGAAAAAAGAAAAAGAAGAAGGCTACTCAAGGAAAGGAGATATCTCAGAAAAAATGTGCAGCAGAAAATGAAGAAGATGAAACAGGTAGTGATTGTTGTTCTTGTGATATTCTTGTTTGTGGAAGCAATGGTGAAGATAGTAAAAATAATGCTATGAACCTAGAAGAAGTTATCAAAGATCAACAAAGAATATTTAATGAGAAGGAATCTGCCTACAAAGATTTGATCTCTAGATTGAAAAGGATGTACGATAATGTATCCTATCAAAGTAAAGGACTTGAATTAGAAATCATATCTCTAAAAGCAAATATGGAAAAATCAAATAAGAAGAATGAAGAACTTGAAGCAGAAATCATCTCTCTCAAAGAAAATCTGAAAAAATCAAATAAGAAGAATGAAGAACTTATCTCCCTGAAAGCAGATCTCGAAGCATCAAATAAGAAGAATGAAGAAATTTTACAAACTTTTGAAGCACAAGAAAATGGGTTGAAGGAAGAGATTTTAAAATTGAATGATCAAGTAGAAGAAGGAAGAAAGGTTGAAGAAAGCATGAAGAAGCAATGCCAAAAATTGGAGGTTGAGGTAAACATTCTCAAAGGTAGATTAGAAGAAAAGGATAAACTCTTGAGGTTTCAAGATAGTACTAAGATTCTGGATAATATTCTTAGTAGTCAAAGGTCTCCTTCTATTAAACTTGGTCTGGGTTTTCATGAAACTGTTAAAGGAGAATCTAGTTCACAAGGAAGTGCTAAAGATTCAAAGGATGTCAATGCAAAACCTGAAGAGTTGAAAGAAACAAGAAGTCAACCAACAATCATGAACACTCAAAGGAAATCATTCAATAATGTTGAATGCTTTAAATTTCATAATTATGGGCATGTTGCAGCCAATTGCAGAAGCAGATTGTTTCAGTCACAAACAAACAGATTCTACACAGAAAGGTACTCTGATTTCTTCAAGGGATATTGTTTTTCATGTAGCAAGTATGGTCATAAAGTAGCTGATTGCAATAGAAGAAGGAATAGAAAAACACATTATGATCCGTATGCTTACTTTTCTGGACACGCAAGATGTTATGCTTGTAACAAGTATGGACATATAGAAAAGGAATGTAGGATGAATAGATCTGAAAAAGTGGACAATTTCTAGCACACAATTAGAAAATTCAAGCAAAGTTGGAAAAAGAAGGAAGAGCGATCAGAAACGTAGGGAATATTGACCCCATTGCAGTCATCCGCTTCTAAAGCTTATTTCTCATAATGACTGCATGAATGATGTGAGATACATTATAGAGATTAGTAATGTATCATCACAGGGGGAGCAATGTATGATGATTCTCATTATTTTGGTTATGTTTATATCTGACAGAGCATCTGATGTGAAGAAGACAGGTACAGGTGGTACAACTTCAGGGGGAGATGAAGGAATGTGAAGTTTTCAATGTTTCACTTTCCATACACGAGTTCAGTGAACTAAAGCTGCATATATACGCGAGTTAGAGTGGAGACAGTCGTGTATGCACTTATGATAAGAAAATTTGTATGACAGCTGAAGATCAAGAGTACAAGTTCAGGGGAGCATCAATATGACTATTAATGATTGTATCATTGGCATTGTATCTATTTATTTATCAGTTCTAAATGATGATGACATGGTACATGGTTTATTATGATGAGATTATGGATGAACCCTGATTTCTTTTTGCTGAAGAATATTTTTGTTTTCACACATGGATAAGATGGAAGTCTTGTGATTCAGAGATACGAATAAATCATGCAGAGTTTATTGCTGGTTGAGACCTCTTTTAATTCTTACACATGTTACATCATGATCCTGATAAATCTTGAAGATCTTGGTGATATCAGATCACATGAATGACTGCTTGACACGTATGGTTTATTGTAGAAGTTGTTCTGGTATGATAATTCCTCTTGGGAAGAATATGTTGATGTTGTAAAAAGTTTGAAGGCTTGGTTACTAATGTGCTTATGCTACAACCATTGAATGACACTTGAATACACAACTACGTTGTCCTATCTATCTGATATCATATATTCAAGGGAAGCATTCAAATATCTCAGAAAGAAGCTGAAAACTGTCTCTACCTCATAGAGGTTCAGATCTGGTTAAAATGTAGAAGATGGAATTGGATACGTAGATTTCCTGAAACACAGTCGCGTATATACACGAGTTCATACACAGAAAACCGCGTATGTGTGGTTGCTGACAATTTTTCTGGGTCAGCATTTCTTCAGCAACAAGTTGTGGTGCTGTTTGGTATCTCTGATGCTGTATGGTATATCTAGTGATGTATCAGCTCTCATAGTTCTGTTCCACTCTCTGATATTTGATAAAGATGCCTTGATGATCTACTGTTGAAAGTGTTTAGGATGCACAAGCTAAGGGGGAGATGAAGGAGTAAACTGTTGTACATTTTCAGGGGGAGCATTAGCATTGCTGAGCATAATACATTGTTGGCATTATGATGATTCTGAAATATGATCTTTCTTGAGGTCTTTTTGGTAGTGGTCATGAAAAGTCATATTTGTAATTTGATGAAAAGGTCATGTTGAGACCTATGATGTAAAATTGTAATATTCAGTCATGTAGGGACTTGTTCAAATATGTAAACCCACTTGGTTGGGTAGTTGAGTCAAAATGTGTAAACCCTCATGGTTGGGTATTTGAGTCTCATATGTAAATCCACTTCGTTGGATCCTTGATGTAAGCATGAGTCCTTGGTGATAGGAAGGTCATAGAGTCATGTACTTCATTGAAAAATATGTGTGAACATTCAACATGAACTCAGGGGGAGCATGGTAACTTCAATGTACATCAGATCTACAACTCTTCTTTCTACATGAGGAGAAAAACCCTGTGTTGGTTTTGATCCGCCCTTTTCCCTTGATGTTAAAGGGGGAGAGTGACATGGTGTTTGAATAGGGGGAGAATATCATTATGATTAATGTATCTATCTCAAGTGATCAAACACCATCGTGGTTGCCATCAAGTCCAAAGGGGGAGATTGTTGGAAATATGATGCAATGTGTTGTCCTTGATGGCAACCCACTGATGAAGATGATGGCAACACTTGAAGAAGATGATGGCAACCTACTTGATGAAGTTATTTTGACTTGATGGACTTGGTAATAATGTGTAACCGATGTGATTTGATGTGTCTATAGAGCAACTCGTATGTAATGATGAAAGGAATTCCAGTATGTGCTAGAACAATGATGAAAAGTGTGTGTCTCAAGGCATACGCGGGTTTGTCTAGGAGAAGTAGCGTATGCACGTGGAAAATAACGTGCCAAGTCGCGTATGGTCAAAAGCGATCTAAATATGTAAAAAAAGGGGTTACTACCATGGTATTGACCCATTTTATTGAGTGTTGGGTTGTCTAATTGATCCCGCCCAGGAATACCATCGGAAGTGATGTGGTTTTGGCTCATGGTATTGAAAAAGGCTAAATATATATAAGGAGAAGAAAATCATTGTGCAAGCGATGTGCATGAGTCTGGGTTTGAATGGATACTTCACTCTGAAGTATGTCTGTATGGAAAGGGTAACAGTTTGATGATAGATCTGAATCTGTGACACACCTATGAAGAAAATGATGAAGAAGGGAATCTAGATCTGAAATGTATCTGTATCTTCTAGATCTGTTTATGGAATGCTTAGATCTGAGATGAGGCAAACATCTGTCTGAAGTAAAGGGTTAAATCTGAACTGAATATCTGATATGAAGAAGCATGCTGCTCTATAATGTCTGAAGATATATACGCTAGTTTGGAATAGTGGAAGCACGTATATACGCGGGTTGGATAAAGCAAAAGCGCGTATGGGTTGTGAAATCAGTTCTGAAGTATGTGCAGAGGTATACACGGGTTGATATGCATGGAAGCGCATATATACGCGGGATCAGTGAAAGGAAAGCGCATATGAAAGCTAGGGTTTTGCTGAAGTATGAAGGGTAAAATGTCTGATCTGTTCTGCTGTGTTACTGCTATCTGTATTCTACAGTTCTAGGTTGTCTTAATTGATAAGTATCAGTTTTGATGTATGATTGAGCTTAAATGTGTGGAGTGGGTCCAGTCTGAAAATATGATGAAAAGTGGCATGCAAGTTATGCTCTAAAGAAAGCTTTTGGATCCAGTGTGAAAATTGATGAAACGTGGTCCATGGTGGTGCTGAGGGTTGTAGCCTTTAGTCATGGGGTTTTAGCTCCCTTCCAGGTGAGGCTGGTAAACGAGAGCAGGGGGTCGTAGCTCCTTTCCAGGAGAGGCTGGTAAACGAGAGAAGGGGGTCGTAGCTCCCTTCCATGAGAGGCTGGTAAACGAGCACAGGTGGGTGCCTGCATACTGGTATGAGTCTGCGCCAGTACATAGTTGTAAGATGTTTTATTTACAATAAAATATCAAGGCCGAGACAACGGCAATGGTTTTCTCCCGACTTGGGTTTCCACCTAAAATCCCGGTGTTCATGTGTGATGCTTATGTGTGATGGTTTATTCCCAAGTATTACCACACAAGCCATCGTTATCTAATCATCAGAAGAATGAATGGTGCATAGATATAAGTAAAGAATTAATGGCATAATAAGATCTCTGCATATACGCGAGTTTTGTGAAGGGTATCTGCGTATATACGCGAGTCTCATTCAGCAAAGTAGCGTATGGGTTTTAGTGAATGGAAAAGTAAAACGTTTTGAGTATGCCCTAAATACTGATTCACCCCCCCTCTCAGTATTTTTCCCAACACTTTATAGTTTAAAGGTTATATGAAATTCAACACATTATTAACCAAGGCATAACCTTTATACCTCATAGGTGGTTGAATCTGCCCCATCATATTCTTGCGAGTTCACTGTCCTGCTTTGTGTTGACTCAACTCCTCCTTCGGGTTTTCTTTGAGTACTTTAGATGTCCATATCACCATATTGCTCCTCTTGTTTCTACTCTTCTTTTCCATCAACTTCTTCTTCAACATGATTAAGGTCATGAGGAATATGCCATCATATGTTTCCTCAGCATGGCCTTCATTTTCATATTCATGGAACAAAAAATCTCTACTTGCAAAGATTTTATGTCAAGAGAGATTAAAAATATATTTTCTTTATGATCAAAATGGTAAGCAATGAATATAGATTTAAGAGATTTCGCATCAAGTTTCCTCCTATCTCCTTTCGGAGCATGAGAAAAAAAATTTCTTCCAAATATTCTCAAATAGTTTACTACTGGTTTATAACCATAAAAAGCTTCAAATGGACTCTTATGGCTTAAATTTTTTTGTTGGACTTATATTTAAAATAATAATAATAATACTAATAGCTTTGGTGAAAATGAATTAGTATTATTTTTACCTTTCATCATGCTCCTGGTATATTCCACCAAGGTCTTGTCCTACCTTTTAGCTACTACATGTTATAAATATTGTCATTGATGGAAAAGTAGCACAAAGGAGCAGCACCTAAACTATCATTAAGGAAAAGGAGTAGGGAAGAACCAACAATAAGGAAAAGGAGCAGATCAGGCAACAATGCAGTAAGAAAGCATAAAATAGAGGCAGAGGAGCAGCAGAGAGGCAAGGAGTAGCATTATAAAATAAGGAAAGGCAATAGAGGTAGAAGAGAGGTAGGAAAGGCAGCAGAGGCATCGAACGCATCAGACAAGCAGAAAAGGTAGCAGAGGTAGCAAGGTAGTAGAGAAGCAACAAAGGTAGCAGAGGCATCAAATGCAGCTAAGAAGAAAGGCAGACAAGGAGCAGAGGAAACAAAGAACCAGAGGCAACAAATAAGTAGAGACAGCAAAGGCAACAAAGATGAAGAGACAATAGATTCAACAGAGGAAAAAAAGAAGCAGAGGCAGTTGAGGCAGCAATGACAGCAAATGGAGACTCGAGAGAAACAACGAGGAGGACCCAAAGTTATAGATCATCAATAGTATAAAGAACATAATCGAATAAAAGGATAACTCTTAGAATAATTCCAAGGAAGGATGAGTGAATGGTCAAGATTGAATCTCATAACTAAATATTTAATATTAATGACGGAGATGTGGACTCATGTCTGGAAAAGAATGAAAGCACGCATTTCAAATTGGGAATTACAACTTTTATGTGTTAAGAATCAAAGTCTAATCAGATTTGAAAACTTGACGGGGACCATAGATCCAACACCGATCAACGGTGATAGAGCATGTCGCAACCACAATGTTTTCACACATCACAAAAAATAAGAGTATCAGTTAATAGTTTTCGCAAGTTAAGATTATTAGTTTGAGATGTGAAGTGAATCAGAGAGGACATTTCGTGGACCATTGGATCCAGGACAACAAACTATGGATATTGCAGTAGCCTGGAAGTGATATCGCACATCGAAACATTTAGGGGATAACAATAAGGCGAACGCAAGGGAAGTTTCAAGTTAAGCGATGCGAAGTGGAGGGACACGTGTTGACCCTGCGCAACATCGCATCCTGTAGGAAATAGAGTTTAAATTTTAAGGTTGTTCGCAAGGTAAGATATGTTGTATGTGATGTGAAGTAGAGAAGGGCACGTGGCATCACTGTGAAATATCACAGAGTGTGTGGTTTATGGTTTATCATTATCGATAGAGTGGGAAAATTGCGGGAAATTATTTGTGATGAGATGTGTTTGGTTCAAGGTATAGTGGAACCCTCTGATAGGAAAATCCTGTTTATTTGCATTGATTTGGCGTTTTTCATTGCTTTGTACTTATATACGGTCTATGTATGTTATGTGCATGTTGTTTTATTGCTAAAATTATGTATGTTAATACACGCGGTTGATTTCTAAACATATATGCATTGTTTTATCGCTAATGTTTGTATGTGGAACAAACGCCAAAATTGGAATCCACTATGTTAAAAGGGATTTTATGTGGGCCATAGTGCACGATTCACAAAGAAATGACCTAAACGCATAACAAAGGACCAGGAAGCTCATGCAGAACAATGTTGCAGTAGTAAGGAAAACAAAAAGGCTGAATGTGGAAGACAAGACTCGTGTAATAAAAGAAAAGTATGAAAACAATAAGTAAAAGCTCAGATAAGTAAAAGGACCCGAATCATACATAATAGTGCAACATCATGGGTTAAGTCGAGAAAAAAGTGTAGTTATGCAACATAGTTGAAATATAATTGTAGAAATAGAAAATACTAAAGTACAGCAAGTAGCAGAGGACAAACGCAAAGCAAAGCTTAGAAACTGAAAGGGCTGAGTAAAATAACTTATTGTAACTATAAATGTATATTTTTTTTATATTCTTTTTTATTCCAAGGCAAGTCTCTATAGGCAAATCAAAAATCCAATTTAATATTGAAATGAGTATATAGTATTGTAACATCCTGAATATGTTGAGCGAGGAAATGAGAGGGTGGAAGGCAAAGAGTCATATATATTCATCTCATATTCGCATATGGAATGCATAAATATATGAATTTATATCTATAAATGATGTTATTGTTATATACATAGAGTGGTTAGAGAGTGGAATAATAAGATAGAGAAGATAGAGAAGCTCTGAAGATCCAGAGATGATATAAAGCACATTCGAAGGATGGAAGGACAACAGTGAAGAAGGAGGAAAACAAAGCTTATATCGAGGTAAATCAACATATGATTTTATTGTAGTGTGAGAAAGTTGGTGCTTCCATATCAAGTTGTAGCTTGATAGATGTCCAGTTGTAACTAGTTGAGGTAGGAACCTCCTGTGGGTTGTAGCCTATAGAATATACATGGAAGTTGGTGCTTCCATATCAATTTGTAGCTTGGTAGATGTTCAATTGTAGATGGTTGAGGTAGGAGCTTCCTGTGGGTTGTAGCCTGCAGAAAATAGATGGGAGTTGGAGCTTCCTTGCAAGTTGTAGGTTGAAGAATTTGAGGTAGTAGCCTCCTGTAGGTTGGAGCCTACAGAAAATCAGTGGTGAGAGGGAGTTGGAGCTTGCCTTTGCATCAAAACAATAATAAGATGTGGTTTTAGCCCGTATGGGTTTCCACTTAAAAAAAATTCCATGTGCATGATGGTAATGTGTTGATGTTTTGTATTTAATCTATTGAATACCTGCTGCCCACATATTAATATAGCTATTTCATTATATAATAAGTTTATTGTGAAATGAAGGTGTAAATAAGTTTAAAGGAAATTTTTAAAAGTCCATGAATGTATTAAACTGATTCACCCCCCATCTCAGTTTAAATATGGGTTCTGTTAGCGCTCAAATCTGCCTCAGGCTGAGAAAGGAAAAACTCGAGGCAACATCAAACCAAGCTCAGCCTCGCAGCTAGCCCTACGAGGATAGGAGAGGGCTCTCTCTGGGTCAAACTCAGTGAAAGATGTCCAATAGGATCTGAGATGACCTAAATGAAACACTGATATTGATTTTAGGCTAGTAAATTGATAAGAAAGGGATTTTTTGATAAATGGTTGGGTTTTTCTGGGCTGTGTGGGGCAAAGACAGCAAGAGCAGAGATTAAATGAAACAACGCAGATTATCTCCTGAGGCAAGATAAGCATGAAGTTTAACAATCAAATTGGAATTATATGGAGTGAAAGACCGCCGCGAAGTTGACAAGGGCAAATAATTGAATCCTTATCAAACTAAAGAAAACATAAAAAAATGAATACCTCCCAAGGCAGAGCAGTAAACTGTATTCTGCCTTTCTCACTTAAAAGTATTCAACAGAAAACGATTATGAAATGAATTGTAAAACATTACAAGCTATATATGAAACATAAGAAAAGACAAAATGTTAAATCCACACCACAAGAATCTCAGGAAACAGAGCTGTATTTCTTCACTAAATCCCTGTCAAAAACTGTACAATGAAACTCTTTTCTCTCTTCCACACACCTCAGAACTCTCTCCCCCCCTTTTACAAGTGATTTACAATGTATAAATAAACTTAGAAAGGTGATAACTGATCGATAAAAATAAGGAGCAATTTCACCTAAAATCATAAAAATAGGGAAAGTCTGCCCTAAAAAGGAGCAGCGTTACAATTTGTTTATTGATAACAAATAAATGGGCAAAACCTGTAGCTAAACTTTCTGAACTGCAACTGAAAACCAAAAATAGGCCAATCAATTCGATGGCTCTGCTGGGATAGTTATCTGCACTTCAATTTGACTTCTGACTTTGATTGCCACGTTACTTTTACCATTTGAAAATATCTGCTGGCCAATTCAAAGACACAAACTGGAGCGCAGATCATTAACTGAAGTCTTAAATAGAAGATCGGTTCCTATTTTTCTGTTGTAGTCGATGTCTTCTTTCTAATTTTGGCTTTTGACGTTGACATTTACATTCGAGATTTGAATAAAAATTTACTTTTTAACAAAATGCCTTTTAAACTCTGCTTTTGATTACAAAAATGAACAATCCAAATCGGCAATTTCGCTTTCAATTTCCCCTTATGAAGACGCTCTGCATTCACCTTGAGATCTCCAGCGCAATTCACTTCTAATATTAACACACCGAAGACATTGCTTAACTTTGTCTTGACTCGCACGTTGGTGTGCCCTTTCTACAATGATTCACCTGTCTCTCATGCACCAAGATCTTTCAGGTGATCCCAACAAGTGGCATACATAGTGCATCCGCTTGCCAGGGTCTGAAAGAATTGCATATGCTGTCTTTTCAGCATTTAAAATGCATCTCCACTATCTAACAATTCTTTGGTGATAAGACCCTAATATTTTGGTCGACAAACTAAATCCATTTCATTTGCTTCTCCGTGTACCAGAACAATATTTGTTGGCTGAAGTTCATTAAAAAAAAAAAACTTGTCTGACTGAAATCAGCATGAGCTGAAAATGAAATATAGTGAACATGCATATTCAGAGGAGCCTGCAACCCACTTATCAATGTCACGTCCTTTGGTTCTTTCAAAATCGTTTTTTGCCAGCGTGCCCTCAACTACATACCCAGGAATTATACACGCATTCTTCTTATCCTGACATCAAATACCAAAGAGCTGCTTTGACAAACCACTCTGCAAATCACCTGGACTATAGCAACAGTAATTGATGCTGTGTGACCGGAAGAAAAGCTTATCTCTATTTCTTCGAATGACACATTGCAATCCTGAAAACGCAGATGCTCAATCGCCTTGGAAAAGAACATGAAGGTTTTCCATCCCGTTGCAAGTCGATGGAGTTGATTTGAAACGAAACTGGGTGCAAAACAAAAATTTCTGGGCTCTGTTGCTGTGTGGGTAGCGCCCCTGCCCAATGGGTAGCGCACACCAAGTGGGTAGCGCCTGTGTTATTTAACACTGGCCGTGGCGTTTAAGTGGGTAGCGTGCACCAAGTGGGTAGCGCCCGCTCAAGTGGGTAGCGTGCCCTCCAAACACCGGTCTTAACTATGAAAACTTGTCTTCGGCCTTCAAAAACTCGACTTCGACCTCTGCCTTGCGTATTTCTTGCAAATGAGATGTTTGCCATGTTTATATATATGAAGTAAATATCTCATCAAATCAGATTTGTTTTTCAAATGTGTCGATAACCCACTTTCATAACGTTTCGCACTTTGACATTCGTCATTTAATACAATATTTCTCTTTGGCTTTTTTGAGTTTTTGGACTAAAAAATACTTGTTTTTATTGCATGGATGCGGCACTTGGCTTTGGAAAAGGATAACCAAGGCTGCTTCTGAAATATTTCAAGGCAGGAGACTCTAAAATATAGATTTATTACAAACATTAAAATTTGAAAATTTCCTTTTCAAAACAAAGTTTTGAAAAAGAAATATCCTTGAACATGATGAAAATCTTAAAATGAAGCTTATTGGAAATCTTCCTCTGGCCTACAGGTATTATGAAGCACCTTGAGAACAATAACTTGCACCTAGCCCTAAATACCAAATTAACTCCTTGCTGACCTAGACATCAAACAGGAATGTACATAACGAAAAATGAACTTTGATAATTTTACTCTGACAGCAGACTGGCAAGACGGAGTCTAACATTGGCTCCAATGGGGATGGCAGTTGCCGCTTCTTGGAGGTGCCAAGAACCTGCAGATATTTGGGAGAGTACACAGTGCCTCCATCCATTGGGCTATGGAATCATTATTCTGAAAAACAGACTAAAGACTAATGACTCAACTTATTAACTGGAAAATCGACTCAAACTGACTTGATGCAAATGGAAATGACTAAATTAAAACAAAAACTTTCTGAAAAGGGCAGCAGTCCATCAAGCTTTGAAATCCTGATGGAAACCACCTGCATACTGATGTGATATATACAATCATGTGTAGTGGGCCTTCCAATGTAACCAATCCAGCAGATGGCTACACGCCAAATTTCTGCTCCTACTCTCTTTGAGCAAGCGGAATGATGAACCTGTAGGCAACTCAAAATAACCACTGAAACCAAAGCTTATGATAATGAACCAGGCAATATTTATCTTTTCTAATGCTTGCAGAAGAATGCTGAAGGGGTCTTGAAAATCCTAATGCACTAGCTTATCTGGAGATCCAGCTGCAAAAATACAAGTATTCACTCCATTCTGATCTGAAAGGACAATTGATTTCTGAGGGATAGAAATGCACAGAGAGGTATCTGCCATCTGAGTGTTAGCTGTAGGTTCCTTAAACATGAGAAATTCTGGCATATATTCCTCAACTTCATGATCTAGGTCATTCTTAAACAAAAAACAATCTTCAAGATTATCAAACATGAGAGCCTTTTCATCTTTGTGAAAGAAAAAATTATCTGTTTGCTGATCTACACAACTGATTACGAGATAGTCATCTTTTTCAAAAGAGGAAGAAGTTTCACCAACACTTTCCTGACTATGTGTGCACTGCAAATCTTTTGTAGCTTGGGTTGTAACAAGACCTCTCAAAAGTAGATCTATCTCATCTTCAGACAAAGGAGACAATACCTTTTGTTTTCTTGTGCTTAAACAGTAATTATATTCATATGACAGGGCATTCAAACTATCATTTATTACTGAGTTATTGAAAGGAGATTTATCACTTACTTTCACAAATATCTCATTTTGTTTTTCATGAACTGACTGGATTGCTTCTTCATGAAGGTTGTGTTCTAATGATGGACTGACAGTATGACTGAGAACATTTGGATCCATTACTGTGTCTTCTGCATTCCAGATGATTGCAACAGCAGAGTTCTCTTTGATGGGCTTCAAAGACAACCGAATCCGGAACCGAAATAGCCGTCTTGATCGAATACATTCTCGAAATTAGTATCAGATCATTTTTGCATGTCATTGCCTTTCCGTGCGTATCTGAAATGACACTCCTAAATTCATCATTTTTAGCCATATGATCTTCAACCTGCTGCAAAGTTTCCTGAGCATCTTGATGGGTATCCTTTAGGTTCTTTTCATGTTGCTGAAATGGTTTCTCGTACAGAGACTCCATGATTTCTCCGTCCATAAAGTCATCATGTCCATAAAAATTCTTAAGATCTTCAATAAAACAATGAACATGGCTACAACAGTCCTGAACTAACCTCAAGGATGGATATGCTTCTTTATACTTTTCAAAGAATGTTGTATGAAAATCTTTTAAACAATAAATAGAAGTAGGTGGCAAACTTTCATACCAAGATTGGGCTTCATCTTCTAGAGTAGCCATAAACATTTTCATCAAACAATCTTCAGGAAAATTGATCTTTAATTTATGCACATGAATGTGAAATTTGACCAGATAAAGAGCAACATCATTACCTTCCACATTTCTGAACATAGGCAAATTCTGAAGCCAATCCACCTTGGGCATCTTATTTGGAAAACCTGGGATGTGATAT
Source organism: Pinus albicaulis (assembly GCA_034641835.2). Classification (NCBI taxonomy): domain Eukaryota; kingdom Viridiplantae; phylum Streptophyta; class Pinopsida; order Pinales; family Pinaceae; genus Pinus; species Pinus albicaulis. The sequence goes on along the minus strand of JAXQQM020067985.1, from coordinate 51,139 downwards.
CGGCTCATGGGAGCGTATCTTCTTGCAATCCGATCCATCTTGAAAGTCTTAAAGCTACTGATCTCTCTACAGTGGAGTCACCATGAAGGATTAATTTCTGGATTTTTTAGTGAATGGAGTCGCCAGGTGAATGATTTCAGCCTTGCAGTGTCTGATCGTTGTCGACCATCAACAATCAGATCTAAACTTGATTACATGTACTGGGGCAAGACAATCTACAAGTTGAATATCACATTAACAGCAAACCATCTTCCCCAGTATGGTCGCCACTATGTTAGCGCTCGAATCTGCCACAGGCTGAAGAAGGCAAAACTTGAGGCAACATCAAACCAAGCTCAGCCTCGTAGTTAGCCCTATGAGGACAGGAGAGGGCTCTCTCCAGGTCAAACTCAGTGAAAGATGTCCAATAGGATCTGAGATGAACTAAATGAAACACTGATATTGATTTTAGGCTAGTAAATTGATATAAAAGGGTTTTTGATAAATGATTGGGTTTCTGGGTTGTGTGGGGCAAAGACAGCAAGAGCAGAGATAAAATGAAAAACTTAGATTATCAACTGAGGCAAGATGAGCATGAAGTTTAACAATCAAATTGGAATTATATGGAGTGAAAGACCGCCGTGAAGTTGACAAGGGAAAATAATTGAATCCTTATCAAACTCGAAGAAAACATAAAAATGAATACCTCCTGGTTGCCAGAGCAAGAACCGTATTCTCGCCTTTCTCACTTAAAAGCATTCACCGTAAACGATTATGAAATGAATTGTAAAACATTACAAGCTATATATGAAACATAAGAAAAGACAAAATGTTAAATCCACACCACAAGAATCTCAGGAAACAGAGCTATATTTCTTCACTAAATCCCTGTCAAAAATTGTACAATGAAACTCTTTTCTCTCTTCCACACACCTCTCAGAACTCTCCCCCCCCCTTTTACAAGTGATTTACAACGTATAAATAAACTTAGAAAGGTGATAACTGATCGATAAAAATAAGGAGCAGTTTCACCTAAAATCATAAAAATAGGGAAAGTCTGCCCTAAAAAGGAGCAGCGTTACAATTTGTTTATTGATAACAAATAAATGGGCAAAACCTATAGCTAAACTTTCTGAACTGCAACTGAAAACCAAAAATAGGCCAATCAATTCGATGGCTCTTTTGGGATAGTTATCTGCACTTCAATTTGACTTCTGACTTTGATTGCCACGTTACTTTTACCATTTGAAAATCTCTGCTGGCCAATTCAAAGACACAAACTAGAGCGCAGATCATTAACTGAAGTCTTAAATAGAAGATCGGTTCCTATTTTTCTGTTGTAGTCGATGTCTTCTTTCTAATTTTGGCTTTTGACCTTGACATTTACATTCGATATTCGAATAAAAATTTACTTTTTAACAAAATGCCTTTTAAACTCTGCTTTTGATTACAAAAATGAACAATCCAGCTGGCAATTTCGCTTTCAATTTCCCCTTATGAAGACGCTCTGCATTCACCTTGAGATCTCCAGCACAATTCGCTTCTAACATTAACACACCAAAGACATTGCTTTAACTTTGTCTTGACTTGCACGTTGGTGTACCCTTTCTACAACGATTCACCTGTCTCTCATGCACCAAGATCTTTCGGGTGATCCCAACAAGTGGCATACATAGTGCATCAGCTTGCCAGGGTCCGAAAGAATTGCATTATGCTATCTTTTCAGCATTTAAAATGCATCTCCACTGTCTAACAATTCTTTGGTGATAACACCCTAATATTTTGGTCGACAAACTGAATCCATTTCATTTGTTTCTCCGTGTACCAGAACAATATTTGTTGGCTGAAGTTCATTAAAAAAAATTTGTCTAACTGAAATCAGCATGAGCTGAAAATGAAATATAGTGAACATGCATATTCAGAGGAGCCTGCAAATCACTTATCAATATCACGTCCTTTGGTTCTTTCAAAATCAAATTTTTTTTTTTTTGCCAGCGTGCCCTCAACTACATACTCAGAAATTATACACATATTCTTCTTATCCTGACATCAAATATCAAAGAGCTGTTTTGACAAACCACTCTGCAAATCACCTGGACTATAGCAACAATAATTGATGCTGTGTGACCGGAAGAAAAGCTTATCTCTGTTGTTTCGAATGACACATTGTAATCCTGAAAACGCAGATGCTCAATCGCCTTGGCAAAGAACATGAAGGTTTTCCATCCCATTGCAAGTCGATGGAGTCGATTCAACACGAAACTGGGCGCAAGAAAACGTTTTTTAAACTCTGTCTCTGTGTGGGTAGCGCGCTTGCCCAATGGGTAGCACACACCAAGTGGGTAGCACCTGTCTTATTTTATACTGGCTGTAGTGTCCATGTGGGTAGCGCGCACCAAGTGGGTAGCGCCCGCTCAAGTGGGTAGCGTGCCCTCCAAACACTGTCCAGAACTATGAAAACTTGTCTTCAGCCTTCAAAAACTCGACTTCGACCTCTGCCTTGCGGATCTCTTGCAAATGAGATGTTTGCCATGTTTATATATGAAGTAAATATCTCATCAAATCAGATTTGTTTTTCAAATGTGTTTGATAACCCACTTTCATAACGTTTCTGCACTTTGACATTTGGCCATTTAATACAATATTTCTCTTTGGCTTTTTTGAGTTTTTGGACTAAAAATACTTGTTTGTCTTTTGCAGGGATGTGGCACTTGGCTTTGGAAAAGAATAACCAAGGCTGCTTCTGAAATATTTCAAGGCAGGAGACTCTAAAATATAGATTTATTACAAACATTAAAATTTGAAAATTTCCTTTTCAAAACAAAGTTTTGAGAAAGAAATATCCTCGAACATGATGAAAATCTTGAAATGAAGCTTATTGGAAATCTTCCTCTGGCCTGCAGGTATTATGAAGCACCTTGAGAACAATAACTTGCACCTAGCCCTAAATACCAAATTAACTCCTTGCTGACCTGATCATCAAACATGAATGTACATAACGAAAAATGACCTTTGATAATTTGACTCTGACAGCAGAATGCAAGACGGAGTCTAATAGGTTCAAAAGTCGGTATCAGAGAAATTTGCTTCTTTATCAGTTTAACAACTGGAAGGAGATCCTAGGTCCCCAAAATAGTTAGTCTAGAAGGATTCTCAACAAGTAAAGCCCCATTGTTTAGTGGCACAAAGTATGTCTTCTGGAAAATAAGAATGAGGACATACATAATGTCGCTAGGAATAGAAGTTTGTGCTATTGTGGAAGAAGGATATGCTCCAAAGGATACAGACACAGAGAAAGAAGCCAAGGAAAACTTCATAACTAATGCAAAAGCCATGAATGCACTCTTGAGCAGTCTTGGTGAAACATAATTTATCAAAGTAATGCACAATGAGATTACCAAAGATATCTAGGATACTTTAGAAAATATCCATGAGAGAGATAAAAATGTGAATATGGCCAAACTGCAAGCCTATAGAGCTCCGTTTGAAAACGTAAAAATGAATGAAGATGAAGATGTAGCCAATTTCTTCTTAAAGGTTGCAGAAGTTGTGAATAACATGAAAGCTCTAGGAGAAACCATTAAAGAATGTGTAATTGTACAAAAGATATTGAGATATTTACCATCTAGGTTTAACCCTAAGGTTTCTGCCATAGAAGAAAAAACAAACTGGGAAACACTGACCATGAACCAATTTCTTGGAAACTTGATGGCCTATGAGATGAGAGTTCTGAAGGGGAAGTCAAATGTGAGGGAGGAAACATTTAAGGTAGACAATTGCATGAAAGAGAAGGAAGATGCATGTTCATGCTCAGATGAATAAAAGGCCAAATTCGTTAGAAGATTGGATAAAGGCATGGGTAAATACAAAGGTAAACTTCCTTTTAAGTTCTTTAACTATGGAAGAGTGGGACACTATACATATAAAAGTCATCATAATAAAACAAAGAACTAGCCACAAGAGACAACGAAAATAAAAATAAATAACTGGCAGAAAGGGAAGAGATTCAATAGAAAATCATTTAATGCTCAACAAGATAACAGTGCATCTAAAAGCTCATATGAATCCTCAAATGAAGAAGGAACCTCCAAATTTGTGTTGATGACCAAGGAAGAGCTTGAAGGATTTCTTCTGGAAGATGAGAAATAAGGTAAGGTAGATCTTGAGAGGGAGCTAGTGAGTGCCCTAGAGAAATAGACAGAATCAAACTCAAGTGTAGAAAATAGAAAGACATTCTCTTGAAATATGTAAAGGAAGAACCAAATTTGGAAAAACTCATTCAGTTGAAAGTAGAACTTGAAGAAGCTAAGAATGTGGAAGTCAGTTTGCTAAAGCAAATTAAATATGAAAATTAGGACCAAGAGAAATTGGAAGAAGAAGTAATATCCCTGAGAAAGAAAATAGAAAATGCCCAAAGAGAATTATTTATGAACTCTCCACAAATGAAAAGCTCTGAGTAGTTGGAAAAAATACTAAACGCTCAAAGATATCCTTTCATAAAGGCTGGGATAGTATATGAAGGAGAAAATAGTAAGTCCAAGGTAGATGATAACAAGAATATCATCTTTGTAAAAGTTTTAAAGGACAATGAAGCAACTCAAAAGATTGCTACAGAAGTAGAAGCCAACACGAACGTGATTTTCAATGAAGTAAAGATAAACAATCAACAACCTCAAAAGACAAAGAACGAAATGAAGAAACAGTCAGCCGAAAAAGGCTTGTACACTCATGAATATGAATTGAATAAATTCGGAAGCTGTCAAAGGATGTTCTTTCCTCCTATGAGAAGTATCATTTGTTTTTCCTGCCATAAACCTGGAAATATTGCAGCATATTGTAAGACAAAGCAAATCCATTCCAACCACCTAAAGATATAGCGAATGAAAGGACTACCTCAAGCAAACAACTGGAGAAGACAATCTATCACCGGGTACACAAATCATTTCCATGGCTACTACTTTTCATGCAATAAATTTGGATATAAATCTGTTGAATGTAAATTGTGTTAAAAAAGGGGAACAAAATGCCATACATCAGATCAACATTTCGTATGTAAAATAATATGTTATTCATGCCACAAGCTTGGTCACAAAGAAAAATACTGTAAGCTTCCCTATACATTAAAGAATTGTTGACAAATGATGGAATACAATCAAATTAGGCAAAACTGTGAATGAAAAAGAAGTGCAGATATTATGAAGAACCCCAATAAAATATGGAAATAAAAGATAAAAGGGGAGCCTATTACCTCAATAGCATAATGAATCCATCATAGTCTCAGGGGGAGATGCTTTAGTAAGCAACTCAAATATCCATCCAGTAATAAATAAAAAGAAACATCTTAGGGGTAGAGAAGTTCATAAATAGTCCCCATAAAAGTATTCTAAGTAGAGCTCCTTGGAATAAGAACAGGTAAAATTTCAAGAAGGGAAAGGACAATTCCTCAAACATAGAACTATAGAGGAAGAAGGATACCTGAAGTATCCAATATACAACTCGTTGATGGAAGGAGAGAAGGTAACAAGCAGCCATGGTGGTAGAGGGAACATCAGCCATGAACATGTAAGCTAAGAAGAAAAAAACACACTAAGTGATGAATGGTTAAAATCACAAAAAATATGTTTTAAGCTTTAGAATGGAAATATCCATAGAGGATAATCACACTGTGCATCACACTACAAAATTTAACAATGAAACAAATTTAAGATGGATGAGTAAGATAAATGCTTATCATCATTATATCATTACATCATTCATGTATAGAAGGTCCCCTTGGAGTAAACCAGTTAAATGAGTGATAAAACAATGAGTGCTTTTCCCTTGTAGATTCCAAGTAAAGAAATTGAAGATGTCTTCCAAAATATCATTTTGTTTAAGAACCGTTAAATTGTATATAGAGCAGCAATGATTCTAGAGCAGTCCTATAAAAGAATATGTACTGACATTCCTTTAAACCAGAATGACAGAATAAGAAAAAGGTTAATGATGCTAGTATCAGATTCAGTATTATGGTGATTCATGTTGAGAACAGTGGAGAGCGCAATAATAGAAACAATGAAGGTTGTTTTAACTATGGGTGTATGTGCAAGATAAAGGGAAATTACTGCATGGATTATCAAATTAGTATCAATTGGTATTTGGAACAAGCAACCTACCTATCAACAAAATACCAAGTGTCATGAGTGGAGCATTGGTATGGTACAGGTCCTCAAGATCATAGTAATATGGCATAAGTACATCAAGGTAATATTCCCATCATTATCTGCATTATTCAAGCATGAAAAGGTTAATAAAAGTGCTAAATGATCATTATCTTGTTTACACATGAAGTATTATATTGAGCATTGAAGTAGTATCTATTTTTAGATATAACTGCATGCCTTCCTCAAGTCAGTACAGATATATCTTCAAGGCCTCTTTCTTAAGATCATTCATAAAACTGTGTGAAGTCTGTTTGATGAGATTTCAATTAAACAACTTGAAGATGTTTTGTTGAATATCATCATGATAAAACAATTAAAGTATATGAAGTATGAAGGACTAGTTGTGTTAATATTACATTTGAAGCTAAAGAGTCTCTTATTGATTCATCTAAAGCCTACTTCATTAGAAAGGAATTGCTGGCACTTCACCATTGAAGAGAGGTTGAACATTGACATACATACCCACTTATGTCATAAATAAAATTTCATAGTTGGTAAGTGAGAATGACCAATGCATTGAATGTATCTAGCCTCAAGGGTTTGTTTTGAAAGTACACTGTACAAGTAGTAAAGTCATTTGGTCTCTTAGATTGAAAGATATTGTATGATCTTACAATAAGATGTAAGTTCTGGTTTGATTCATTGCTCACATCAGTATCAAGGTCCTTTCAGTTGTTAGTATAATATCCCTACCAGGAGTCTAGCACATATCACCACCAACAGGAAGTAAAGGTGAACCACAGCTATAAAAGATATACTAGCATCATCATATTTGAATAGAGTGTACTACAAATATGTATCTCAGATGAAGATCATAATATGGAATGAAGTATATTTGGAGCAGACTTGATATGTCACATGGAGCATTCTCAGTATTTTAGTATTATTCCAATGATGCATCTTTGATTATATAAGTATAGTACAGTTTGTTCTATGAAGTGTCCTTATCATCACTTTCAGCTTTATACAAGTGCAAGGAGTCTCTGTTGTGGGATAGTATCAGCTTATTATGTATATACATACAAGTAAAATGATTCTCAAAGTGTTCTCCCAACATCTCTTGTACACCAGTCTGGAGCAGCAAGGTATAAGGTCAAAAGAAGAAGGCCTATACACAACTCAAAGATAAATAACGCAAAGATGGAAACCTCACTAGGAAATGTGAAACCATTTTCCATTGATGTCAAAGGGGGAGGAAAAGAAAGAAGAAGAAGAAAGGCTCTTCTGAATGAAAGAATGAAAGGGGGAGGAAGTCCTAGAGGAAGTATTCGAGTATTTCCATCAATGCCAAATGGGGAGACTGTTGGAAATATTTTCATTGTTAGAAAAGGAGCACAAACAAGAAGCACTTGAAATATCATTAAGGAAAGTATCAGAGAAGAATGAGCAATAAGGCAAAGGAGAATATCAGGCAACAATGCAGTAAGAAAGCATAAAAGATAGGCAGAGGAACAGCAGAGAGGCGAGGAGTAGCATGAGACTATCAGCAAAGGCAGCAAGGGTAGAAAAGGAAGAAAAGGGAATAAATGCAGCAAAGGCAAAAGAGGCAACAAATGCAGCAGAGGCAGCAAATGCGACAAAGAAGTAGCAAAGGCGGTAGAGGCAAAAAAGATGTAGAGAAGAAATAAAGGTAACAGAGGCAACGAATGCAACAGAGGTAGTGAATGCAACTATGAAGCAAGGCAGACAAGGAGCAGAGGTAGTAAAGAAGTAGAGGCAACAAAGAAGTAGAGGTAGCAAAGGCAGCAAAGAAGCAGAGACAACAAGGGGGACAAATAAGTAGAGGCAGAAGAGGCAGAAAAGAAGAAGAGGCAGCTAAGGTAGAAAGGATAGAAAATGAAGACTCGAGAGGAACAACGTGGAGGAATCGAAGTTACAGAGAACTGATAGTATAAAGACCAGAAATCGAATAAAAAGAGAACTCTTAGAAGAATTCCAAGAAAGGATGAGCAGATGGTCAGGATTGAATCATAGAACTGAAGATTTCATATTAATGACAGAGATGTGGATGTGTGTCAGGCAGAGCATGAAAGCGCACATCGTAAACCAGGAATTACAATGTCTATGTGTTAAGAATTGAAGTCCAATCGGATTTTCAAACTCGAAGAGGACCGTAGATCCAACATTGATCAACGGTGATAAAGTATGTTGCAACCACAACATTTTCACACATCAAAGAAAATAGGAGTATTGATTAAGATTTTTCGTAAGTTAAGATTATTATTTTGCAATGCGAAGTGAATCAAAGGGGACATTACGTGGACCATCGAATCCAGGACAAACCAACGGCGGAGATTGCAGCGGCCTGGAAGTGATATCGAACATCGCAATGTTTAGGGGACAACAATAAGGTGATTTCAAGGGAAGTTTAAAGTTTTGCAATGCAAAGTGGAGGGACACGTGTCGACTCCGCGCAACATCGCATCCCGCAAAAAATAGCATTTAACTTTTAAGGTTGTTCGTACGGTAAGATATTTTGTATTCGATGCGAAGTGGAGAAGGGAACATGGAAGCACTATGCAATATCGTAGATCAAATGGTTTATGGTTTATTGTTATCGATAGAGTGGGAAACTTGTGGGAAATTATTTATGATGAGATGTGATTGGTTCAAGGCATAGTGGGACCCTTCGGTAGGAAAATCTCACGTATTTGCGTTGGTTTGGGGTTTAATCATTGGTTTGGACTTATATACGGTCTGTGTATGTTATGTGTGCATTGTTTGATTTCTAAAAGTATGTATGTTAATACGCACAGTTGATTGCTAAACGAATATGTGATGTTTGATCGCTAATGTATGTATGCGAAACAAATGCTGAAATTGGACTCCGTTGTGTTAAAATGGAGTTTATGTGGGCCATACCCCACGAGTCACAAAGAAATGACCTGAACACATAACAAAGGATTGGGAATCGCGTGCAGAACAACGTTGTGGTAGTAAGGCAAAAGAAAAGGCATAACGCAGAAGAAAAGACTCGGGTAAAAAAAGAAATGTCTGAACATAGAAAGTAAAGGCTCAGGCAACTAAAAGGACCCAACTTCATATAGAACAATGCAACAACATGGGTTGAGTCAGGAAAAAAGGGCAGTTATGTAGCACAAGTGAAATATAACTGGAGAAACAAAAAACACAAAAGGAGAGCAAGTAGAAGAGGACAAATGCACAACAAAGCTTAGAAACTGAAAGGGATGAATAAAATAATTGATTGTAACTATAAATGTATTATTCATTTTATATTTTTTGTGATGCAAAGTCAAGTCTCCATAGACAAAGCAAAACTCCAATTTAATACTGAAATGAGTATATAGTATTGTAACATCATGAATATGCTGAGGGAGGAAATGAGAGGGTGGAAGGAAAAGAGTCATATCTGTTCATTTCATATTCCCATATGGATTGCAAACAACTATGAAGTGATCTCTATAAATGATGTTATTGTTATATGCATAGAGTGGTTAGAGAGTGGAAGAATAAGATAGATCAGATAGAGAAGTTGTGGAGATCCAGAGATGATATAAAGCATATTTGAAGGCTGGAGGGACAGTAGTGAAGGAGGAAAAAAGAGTTGATATCCAGGTAAATGAGCATATGATTTTATTGTAGTCTGAGGAAGTTAGTGCTTCCATATCAAGTTGTAGCTTGATAGATGTCCAGTTGTATCTAGTTGAGGTAGGAGCCCCCTGTGGGTTGTAGCCCACATAAAATACATGGAAGTTGGTGCTTCCATATCAAGTGATAGCTTGATAGATGTCCAGTTGTAGCTGGTTGATGTAGGAACCTCCTGTGGGTTTTAGCCTGCAAAACATAGATTGGAGTTGGAGCTTCCTTGAAATTTGTAGCTTTCAGAATTTGAGGTAGTAGCCTCCTGTATGTTGGAGCCTAAATAAAATCAGTGGTGAGAGGGAGTTGGAGCTTGCCTTTGCATCAAAACAATAATAAGATGTGGTTTTCTCCCTTATGGGTTTCCACTTATAACTATTGTCCATGTGCATGATGATTATGTGTTGATGTTCTATATTTAATTTTCTTAGTACTTGATTCTCACATATTAATACTATTGTTTCATTATTTAGTAAATTGATCATGAAATGAAGGTGTAAATAAGTTTAAAGGAAAGTTTTAAAAGTCCATGAATGTATTAAACTGATTCACCCCCCTCTCAGTTTAACTAAGGGTTCAACATTCTTATGTGGACTATGTGGCACCATGTGCTATTTCATAATTCCATGAGCCTTCCATTACTTGAAAAAATCACTCAATCTATATTTTGTTATTGAAAATATAGGAGGAATTTGATGTATTTTCCTACTTGCTTCTCCACCATATTTTCAAACTCTTTAAAATATTTAAACACATCAATTTTATTTTTCATAGAGTAAACCGGTTTTTTTTTTTTTTTTTGAAATGATCAATGAATATCAAAAAATAATATGTTGCTCCTAAATATCTACTCTACATATTCCCATATACATTTACATGCACAAGGTCCAAAACATCCCTTAGTCACCATCAATGCCAAATCTAAATTTTGAGGAGTTGGATTTCTTTTTCTTTCTTCTTTAGCCAATTCATTATAAGTGGGAGCTTTTTGGCATGTCACAAGCCCTATAATGAGCATCTAGTATTCATATAACATTCCATTTAAAGTTATGGTTACAAGGTTAGTCCTAGATACTAATTCCCCTATGTCTCCTAGCTTGTTTTTCAAATATTTAATTCTAGAAACAAAATTATTAATAGTTTTGTTTTCTTCATCAAGTTTACTTTTTAGAGAGAGTATTTTATTTTTATTTTTATTTTTAGCCTCATATAAATCGTTAAGTGTAGCCCATATCTCATTATAGGTCTTGCATTCTCAAATATGTGGAATAATATTGTGCTTGACATATGTCTTTAACAACACTTTCTCCTTATTGTCACCCTTCTCCTAATCTTGAATTGGCTCAACTATTGCACCTAGAACAACATTTGGCTTCACTAATTCTCCACTTGCTATCCACCACACATTGTACCTTTTCATTAAAGTTTACAATTTATATTTCCAATTTACATAGTTTAGATTTGAAGTTGTTGTTGTTGTTGTTTTTTTTTTTTTTTTTTTAAATTTATAATTTGAATATCATTTAGGTAAACGTTTGTGAATTAATTTATTTTTTTCATTATTTATTTATATAGTAAAGGATAAATTTTTGTATTGTTTTATTTTATTATATAAAATAATGAGATTTTAAAATTATTTTTAATAATTATCTTATTACATAATTTTAATAATTTAAAAAATGTTAACTTCATTTACATGATAGTGAACAAAAATCATATTTTTAAACTATTTCTAATAATTTTAAATATATTTTCATCTGATAAGTCTAGTATCTTAAAATATTTCTTCATTTCATAGTGTTACATTATATAATATTTAATGAAGATCGTTTTATTTAATAATAATCTTAAATTTTTCTCACACAACTGCCCCCATATAAATAAAAAAATATTTAATTAATATTGTGGGTTCACAAACATTAATCTTCTTGGTAATTCCAATAACTTTAAATACTTTTTCTCTTCATATTTCCACTTAACTATATAATATTTAGTCATTATAATTTTTTCACTTAGGTGTGAAAATATTGTAAGTTAACTAAAATAATATCCATAACTCTAAGATATTTAATATATGTTTGTCTCTTAATTTCATATAAAATTATTATTTTTAATAAATATCATTTCCCCAAACTAGTCCGAATTACTTTGAATACATTTTCACTCCATCACTCTATTTAAATATGTAAATTATCCTTATCCATATTATATTTTAACATATGAAGGGGACTCCTTTATGGAAGATGGTATTTTATGCATAACTATTCATCATAATTTATTTTAGAGTATCCATATTAGGTGTTAAAAATTTACCATAATTGAAAATATTTATCAATAAGGACATGGTCTTATCTAAAATAATGGATGTCATTATTTATTAATTAGGGCATGGGCCACTCTATAGCACGGGGCTTCAGTCAATGAACCTATAACATATCATGTGTGATCATAACATATTAAACAATACCATTAATTTGAGTACATATTGGAAAATACGTCTAAAAATCACATTATTTAATAGCCTATCAACATAAATCCAATACACCTTCCCAATTTAGAAAGCCCCTACTTTCACTATATATTGTAGGTATCCATTTTTTCATTAACATTTTCTATACCCATTTATATTTTTCATTATCTGTGAGCTCCATTTTTTATACCTCCCAATATAAAAACCAATTACCTCGTATATATCCCCCAATATATTATGTCATTTTTTCCTCATTAGATATCCCCCAATATGAACCCACGGTGCTAGGGTATTTCTCCCGAAGTGAAGCCCCCATGATCTATACAAGTATATGTCAACTCTAATAAGTACATGATGAAGTTGTAATTAAAGACACATCTACATTTACATGTTATGTTTTCCTCCATGCAACCATTCAATGTGCTACCTTTCTTATATTTATCATGCATGAATGTAAACAGTGGGTATGTGGTATTTGGATAGAATGAACAACAATATTATTATTGATTTGTGTGGAACTATAACTTGTTGTGTTTGCAAGAAACTGAATCCAGAGATGGAAAATAGCTTGTACCAATGTCTATTTCCGTTGAATTTACCATCATCGTAATTGGAGTTGTATTAGAATTAAACACACTGTTACACTCACCGACCAGAGGACACAGTAACTAAATTGGCTAGTTAGACTTATGTCAACTTAGCTGTTAGTTATTACAGTAATATCAAACTATAGTTGTAAAGGTGGAGATTGCAGGTAGGTGGAGATCAACTACAACTGTTGTTGCAAATCGACCAGTCATCATGGACGTTGTTGCAAGGTTTCCGTACAACTTAAGGTATGAGATGAGACCAACGAATCAACGAGTCTTTATACACAGCAATTCATGATCCGCGATGTCAATCACAGCCCAAGGTAGGAGATGAGACTTGCGAATCGACGAGTCCTTATACACAAAAATTCATGATCCATCTATCAACTTCCAGGATCGGCGATATCTGTCCACCTTTGTTCCACTCGTTCGTCTCCATTAATTCATGGCGATACACCATCATTACAAAATTTGGATTTGGACACTAAAGAGTGGAGCATATGTGATGGAAGTTGTCAAGTGGAGCCACGCTCAAAGTAGGAGATGAGACTAGGCAACACAGTCGAGCCCAGCGAAATCCATGGTGATGATGGAATATGATTCAGAATAAAAGCGTGACAGGTATTCCTACTCATATATCACTATCCTTCATTGTTACTGAATACATCTTACCAATCTATAGATGAAAAATAGGAGGTCGATGCGTTATTACTTGACTTGTACATGTAGAAATTCAGCAAAGCAATCACATCTTGGGTTATGGCGGATGGTTTCGCCATTGAGATCACATCTGCCCAGGTACTATAAAATAAATTATGATGAACCATAGTGGATATTACTTTGATCTATATAAGTAGAAAATAGGTTAAGCCATGAATATAATATGTTTGGGAAGATTCACTTGCTATAAAATTTCAAGATGGTTTAGAATATGGTTCAAAATATCTTAATGTATTGTTTAAGATATTATAGGATGGAAAGTGGTATATGTGTAATAAAACATTGAAATATTTTAGGTTGAAAAAGATATATATATGAAAATTTAGTTATATTTTATTTAGATTTGAAAATTTAGTTACAAAAAGGTTTTGAACTTTTAATATTAAAAGATAAATTATAATGTTCTTAATTTTAGATTGTAATGATCTCAACTTTAAATTGACATAATTTTACATAAAACTATAAGTTGAAAATGTGTGAAGTAATGAAAATTATTAAATATTGTTTTGGAAAATTTATCATTCTATATAATAAAGATTCATAAAATAGTAGCTAGTTTCTAATAATTTTGGAGATTTTTTTGACATTTGTAGAGTTATGAAGTGAAAATTGTTTATTAGATTTTGATAATATTAGTTAAAGTATTATTTTTCTTTTCTGATTTCAAATTAAGATAACTTATGAGTGAGAATCCCATATGTGTGAGAGATATTAACCATTATTGAATGTTGTTTGGTAGAGTATTTTATTATGTATGATAATTATTTCATTCATAGAATTAAAAATTAGATAGTGAGAATTTTCAAGAAATTGTCTATTGTTTGTTTAGAGGTATGAAGTGAAGAGGTATTTATTAGTTTCTTTATCAGTTTGGTTAAAATTCATTTTTTTATTTAGTGAAGAGTGTTGGAACGGGGTCTCCTAACAAGCTACGAAACGGGTCCATTTTGAATATCTTTTACTATATTTAGTCTGGTGCAGGGGTTTTGGGGCGGGTCAAAGCCCCAAAAGCATTGTAATGGGTGAAAGGATAAACTAGGAGTCTGAAAACCATGGGTTGCGAACCATAGGAAAGTCTAGGCTAGATTGTTATAAATAGAGATGCATTTTGTATTGTAAAGGATAAGAATTGATGAGCTATTGATGCGATCTGTTGTTTAAGCTATATGTTTTGGTTTTTGAGAAATGACTCCTGCTGGTTGTGTGCGCGGAGATCCCAGACGACCTGTGTGCGGACCCTACTGCTGTGTGCGCAGGTTGGGAAGGGAATTGTAAGGAAGAATTGATGAATGAATGAATGAAAAACATCGTTAGAGAACTGAATGTGTGAGTATTGTTGTGTGAATTACTAATAATTGTTGTATTGTGCATTTTCTGTCTTTACACTGTGAAAGATCTGTGTCTTGCATTCTTGGATCTAGATCTGTTATGTTCTATTTATGTAATACTGTGTTAATGTTATAAAAAGCATATAACTATAGAACTTGTGCACGTGGAGGTGAATAGAGACTTGATTAACTCTACACAGAACAAGGTAATCTGGGAATTACAAGATCTAGCACAACTCATCTTGCCTTACCCTTCCTTTCTTAGGGTGTGGAAACTTGGTTCCAACACCCACCCATACTACTTTGGGTGAGACCTTGACCTGCGTAAGTAGGTCACTACCGAAAGGGCCAATAGTATAGTGATTTTTTGGCAAACCTTGTAGACCGAACCTGGGTCAAGACACCTCAAGCCAAAAAATGGTTCCGTTGCCAGGACTGGAGGAAGTCTGAGAGAGGAATCGGGTAACGACAAGAGAATGTTGGAAGCCTAAAAGAAAAGAGATCGAAGACTAGTTCGAAAGACAGATCCAGGAGTTCGCAGTAAAAGAAAATCGCAGTGAGAAGTTAACGGCGAAAAGGTGGAAAAATAGGTACATCCTTACTGAAAGCTACAAAATATTCTTTGTGACCTTTGCGATTGAACTCCAGGAGTGGCTGGCCAAACTTGTGGAATTCGAGAAGTGCTGGAAGGACGAGCGGGTTACTTAGTGGACCTCAGAGTTGCTCGAACAGCTGGAAAAAATTGATAATACTATCACACGCACGGTGGATCACTGGGTGGATAGTGTGCTAGGAGGATTTGTGATGGAATTTTCCATTGATCAATTTTTATCATACTCTGAGGCCGAACGAAAATTCTTCAAAGGGTTCCGGGGAAAATTTTTGAGGACGTTACCATTGCTAATCAAGAAACTACTATGCGAAAAGAGAATTTTGTGTAGTCATACTAACTGAATGACCTCGGATCTAGATGGGAGCGTGATGCGCAGTGGTAAATACTATCGAACCAACCTTGATGGAGGGAGATCTGCCTATAATCTGTTGCAAGAACCAGCTGCGCAAGATCCCCCAGCTACACCGCCGCCTAGGCCGCACAAAGGTAAGAATTCACCCATACCACCACCTCCCCTGGACAATGATATGGCTGCGCATCTGAAACTGCCTACCTTCCAGGGGGTAGGAGATGAGGATATGGATTGGTTTTGGTTCATGGTAGACTCTGTTTGGACTAGACAGAATGTGGTGAGTGACACGATAAAGAGGGTGCAACTATCTTTCGCATTCGAAGACAGAGCCCTGGATTGGTATATGCGATACATTGCCCAAAACGGGAATGCATACATTCAAGATATCAAAGATGATCTGAAGCAACAATTCCAAAAGCCGAAATCTTATTCCTAGCTGGTAGCAGAATTAAAGGACTTCAAACAAGGTGCGTTTGAGTCAGTATGGAAGGCTGATCAATGATTGAAGAAGGCTATCAGGGAAGGAGGGTTCGAATATGATGATAGACAACATACGAAGTGGTTCATTGCTATGTTGTTACCTCACCTATGCATGCCAATGAGTCATTAGACCTTTGAGTCGCAGGAGAAAGCTATGGAAGTCGCTATGAAACTAGAAGCTGCACCCCAGGAGGATACGTCAACAAGGGTACAAAAAATCTAGGAACAACTTGGGGCTATGCATATGGAGATACATAACCTATGAAAAGGGCGAGGAAATAACAGCTACACAAATCTCTGGTGCATACGATGTCAGGTGTCTAGGCATACAAAGGATTAGTGCCCTCTGCTGACGGATTACATGCAAGCAGGAGGACCTAGTCTGATACGCACAGGGGCAAGTAGGGAACCTATCCTATTATGAATAGGTTCAAGTGGACCTGCGCTATGGTGTGATGATTGTCGGGTAGCAGGACTACATGATACGAACCATTGCCCTCGGCTAGGTGCGTATGTCCTAGAACTAAAGCAACAATGGTGCTGATCTACTGATCAGTGGGACATGATGAACCAAAATTTCGTACTTATGACTTAATGATGGATCGTGGGAACTTGTATAGGGTAAAATCGGACCCCGTGTCGCCAATTCTGCACACTTTGGAGGATCGTTGGCCAGAGGAAAAGGAGGTTGGAGAGGAAGCATAGGACGAGGACATGGGCATTTAATCTGTTATAACTATGGAGAGATAGGGCA
Source organism: Pinus albicaulis (assembly GCA_034641835.2). Classification (NCBI taxonomy): domain Eukaryota; kingdom Viridiplantae; phylum Streptophyta; class Pinopsida; order Pinales; family Pinaceae; genus Pinus; species Pinus albicaulis. The sequence continues at coordinate 34,050 of JAXQQM020067985.1, read as the reverse complement.
CTTTGCCAGAGAATGCCGAAATACCACTAGGCCATCGTGAAATTATTGTAGGCAGCTAGACCATGAGGTGGAGGACTGCCTAATTTTAATATCCAAGATGCAGGAAAAGCAGCCCACCTCGATGCAGAATGTACAAAGAGTTAAAACCGAGTTGAGGAAGGCGGATCCAAGTGTAAAAGTTATGACACGGAGTGGGCTGGTCACCCAAGGAGGGAAAGAGGGGCTTGCCTCTCAGGAAAGAGTACACTTCGAGGAAGAAGCACCACTGGCTATCCCCGCGCAGCTGCGAAGGCAACCTCAGATAGAGGAAGGAGTTGAGCCCTTTTTAAAAGAATGTTTGAAGCTGCTACGAAACCCACAGGCTATAAGAAATATCCAAGCACTACTGAATACCTATGCAACTCGGCCCAACTTGATCCCTAAAACCAAGGATGTACACAAACTATACAGCTATAAGAAATGCATCGGAAGAGAGATGCAATTAACTGCACAAATCGGTGACTATGAGATGGATCAGGTTATCTTAGATCTTAGATCAGATGCGAACGTCCTACCAAAGCAGACATGACAACGAATGGGAGAGCCAAAATTGGAACGGTCCACCATCCAACTGCGAATGGAAAATTAACAAAAGATCATCCCTCTGGGTAGGTTACCAAAATTCATGGTTGAAATTGCAGGGGTAAGGGTCCTAGCTGATTTTGAAGTCATAGAAATTGTGGAAGACGCGGACCCCTACCCTGCGATCCTCGGACTGGACTGGGCAATAGACATGGGGGGTGTCATCAATCTCAAGAACTGCAGCATGGCATTTGAAAACAAAGGTATGCATGTTATAGTACCACTAGATCCAGCAGAGGGTGTGCGGTATACAGAGCCAGCCTGTGAGAAGGAGGAATTAGATCACATTTATAAATTAACTCTACTAGATGAAGATCGAGTTAACCCCACAGATGAAGGAATGCTCTGCTGGGAAAAGACAATGAATGTTTTTCCGACTCTGACGAGGAGCTGGAAAATTGGCAAGATCAGTTACACGAGGTCTTGGCACTTCGATGTCTTCAAACCATCATGAATTTTCGTCGCATCTCTACCACAGAAAGAACCTACCCTACTAGGAGGACGCCGGTGATAGTCATAAGCCTGTTGAACCTAAGATTCCCATGGAATGCACGCTAGGAGCACTACCACTAACACTACGTAGAGCACCTACGCACGGACCGGTATTCTTCACTCAGGGGAAGTATTGGAGTAGGGTGATCCTCTGCATAGGGACCCCAGTTGCCAGATGGGCTCCAAGGTTAGTCGACCTACGTAGATACTTGCTGATGTGTAAAACTCAAGGGTGAAATTGAACCTTTCTCGGACAAACTTGTCGGGGTACCACTGACCTAAGCATGCATTGGATTACGAACCTGACTGAACCCATGTGTAACTAGGAGAATTTTCGAACGTGTCAACTAATAGATGGCACGAGGACACATGACATAGCCCTATCACACAGGGACATCCTGCCCATGGGAAAAGTAAAGGGCTCAAAAAGACTGATGGCCAACTTGTAGATACACCTTGCGTTGACATTCATTCAGGGTACACGAACGACATACGGGCGTCATCCATGGTCTGACATTCCATGGACACGACCTCGGGCACAAAGGATGACCTTTAGCAAATCCCGATTTGATAAGAGAAGAACCTTAAAAATACAAAAAGCAGGCGGCAGATCATCAATGCAGCCATTTATGGTAAGAACGATCAGAATGATTGATGGTACGTGCCATGAACCAACTATTTTGCCATTAAATAGCTCCGGATGGTGTGCGGATGGCTAGAAGACTTCGCACCTGGCTATTTATTCGCCATACAACAGCTCCTGCTATCTGCATACTAGTTTTTTGTGCTCATTAACATTCTCTGGGATGCTCATTTTCTTGTTGCTAAGATGGACCCTAACCCTCCAAAGGACCTGGTCTCAGGTTGCTCAGTACCTGCAGATATCGTCTGAAGAGAGTCTGGGAATGCTGAGTGCAGTGATAGGGGTGAGCGCTGGCTCCCGATAGAAAGGATTGTTTGCGAGCCACGCACAAAAGGAACACTGCGATACAGGGACATGCTGCTACTTCTCCGCAACTCCAGAGCACCGCCCAATAGAAGCAATGTGTGTTCACTCCCTTGTATTTCCCTAGGCAACACCTGTGATCCAACTACTGGGGACATCTAAATAGATTTAGCGCAGCTATCTTGCATAGAGCTATGAGGATTGTACACTAGAGTGTTGCACGAAGTTTGCCACTATGACTGGGCCACACAACAACAATATGAGATACCTTCGGAAGTATGGGACTAGCGGATTATAGTGGTCATAGACGTAACGCGTATTATTCAGGAGCAGTTGACGCAGGGCACACAATTGGTCAAAACAACTACACAACTATGGATGGCAGTGCAACACCATTCCATGCTTTAGCATATCCGGGCGAAATTACAGCAGGTGGAAGCTACCTCTGGACCAAGTCAGAGCCTCCTCACCCTCCACCGTCTTCGTGCAATGTCTAGCCATCTTAGACAGGATTGAGAAGCTTTACCAGAACAAGCATGTCATTTGAAAATGGTTGAAACCATGGGCTGACACCGTACTCCAGCTCATCGAAGACGCTCAGTCTACTATTGCGCGCCTCCATCGGCTATTAGAATGGGTTACCACGGCTCCAGATGGCCTTGCCTCCCTGACACTGGTCAACATTGCACAACGAGCTGCGACCCAGAGTAAGGAAGTGCTCCCACCACTCTCCGCACTCTGGCCACCTTGCGCATGCAAATCGAAGTCGCACCACTACAGTGACTCGGGACGAGTCACAAGATTGTGTTGGGGGACCAGTATAGGGACAATAAGGAGAAAGTGTTGTTAAAAATATTTGTTAAGAACAATAGTATTCCAAATATTTGAGAATGCAAGACCTATAATGAGATATGGGCTACACTTAAGGATTTATATGAGTCTAAAAATAAAAAATAAAATACTCTCTCTAAAATGTAAGCTCAATGAAGAAAAAAACCTATTAATAATTTTGTTTCTGGAATTAAATATGTTACACAGTAATTTGTCACCGTCCTTACCATTCCCCGTCCCGCACAATGAAGGACCCATTTTGTGACCTGTGAACATTGTCATGCCTTGAAATCATCATCAGTGCATTCCTCTAAGCATGAGCTTCAATTGCCCTAAAGACATCTCCTTGCAAAAAATCATGAAAACATCTCCTTTTGCATTTCGTGCAGTGCACGGGCAGTTTCATCACTCGCGCCAATGGGGAAAATCCTACAAAGAGGCCGCGCCAACTGGCGCTCTGTCCCAGAGTAGTAGTCGCGCCAGCCAATTTAAGGAGTGTTTTTTAAATAAAGATTGCGGAAGTTGTGTTTCAACCAACTCAGAAAATATTGCCTATCTTGAGTTGGGAGGTTTGGCTACGGGAGTTATATGGAAGGGAAGTGGTTTGCCACCTTCATGGAACCTTCCTTCATGATAGGGCCAATCCCACAATAATAGGGATCCAAACTCCCTCCTTCCCCATCTATAAAAGCTTGCTGATTTCCATTGCAAGCTAGTCTTGAAGTGCCTAAGCTTTGAATCTCCAAATTCCCAAGAGCCTTTGTGCTGTAAGAGCCCTCTTTCTTCCCTAAAGGCCGACTCAAGTAAGGAGACCATCGTCGAGAGACTCAAGAGAGGTTTTCCCTTTCCCTGGCGAGCTTTGCGAGACGTGAATGACTGGAGACCCATCCGAAGGAGACCGCGACGTCAGAACATTGGTTGTACTCTCTTTCGATTGTTATCTAATGAATGATTACGGTTATGGTTCCACTCTGTTTTCACTTATGTTAATATGAGTTATATCCTTTCTGATTGATATATAGTTGCGTATTCTGGATTTTATGCTTGTATTCGTGTTGTTTCTTGCATGTGCAGGTGTCCATCCGCGGAGATCGTGGGAGGATCATGATCTGCCGGGGCTGAGGAACGGGAACGCTTTCTTCTACGGATCATAGCATTGGATTCCAGGTAGGCCTCCATCTTTGGTCTTTTATTCGTAACTAGGAACTTGCGCTGTAACATTTGATGATTGTTGCTAGACCCCTGCTGGGCTAGTAGGGATCGCCTCTGTCCGCAGAGGGGATTTACCTCCTCAACAATTTGGCAACTCCGCTGGGGATCATCTAGTTTTCACTGTCTCGTTTGGATTGTCTCGTTTTGATTATTTTATGATTTTCCTTGCTTGGTTAGCCTTCTAGGCTGGGTTCTTTTGCTGTTTTCTACTTCTTGGTTTTCTTAGTTTACATTGATCTACTTCTGGAGTAGTTCTTTTTTAATTTTGGCTAAGAAACTCGACTGGCGTGCTTTTTAGCCCGACAGTCGCGCCAATTGGCGCATGTTGCTTTTGTATAGCCCGCGCCAATTGCTTGATGGCGCTAGTTACAGCCTTACAGTCGTGCCACTCCTGTAGGGTATTAGAGTTTGTTCAGTTTTGAGTTCTCTGAGTCTGATCAGTGTTTTTCTTCTTGATTTTTCGACTACCTGAGTGTGTTGGAGTCCTGTTTGACTGGGAATTTGCCTTCGTCCTTTGGTTGTTTGCTTTTATCCATCGATTTCACGTTTTAAGCCCTAGGGCATCTAGTGGCTTCGTGTATCGAGCCCTCCTTGGGAGTTTTGGTGTTTCATCTATCCAGTCAACTCTCTGATTGTTTCTCCGCATTCTCTTAGTAGTTGTTTACTGTTTTGCTGTGATTTTTGGGTGATTGCTCGTTTTTCATTCAAATTTCATTTGGTCTTGCTTTGGACCTAGATCACACGGTCCATTGGAGCCTTTGAGTCTTTTTCTTGGTTTTGAGAGACTTTGGTCGATTTGGGATTTGATTGCTTGTGTCATTGAGTGAAATTTGTTGGTTTTTCTCTTTCAATATCGTTTCTCAAGTTGTTCCGTTTGTTTTCAGTTTGTTTAAGTGCTTTTAGCTATCAAACATTGAAAATTAGAAAAAAAATCTCTTTTTCTTTTTGATTGATTAGTGCGAATTGTGATCTTTTCGATTTTACTAGTGATTAGTGAATGGAATGAAATTTTTTCAATTTCATTAGTTGCATTAGAGATATCATTGTTTGTCTTCCGATCGTTTTGTTTATGTAAAAACTCTCAACTCTTCTGTAGCTAGTTTTCATCGAACAAAATGGTGAACTGTGGCATGTAGCTTTGCATTTAGGAGTCTTTTAAGACATTACATACGATAGGGCCTGAAAACTGAAACTTAATTGAAAATCAATTATAAAATTTATTCAATTAACCTAAGGCAGCATTGAAATCTAACGAAACACATTTTAGAAGTCTAGGCTAGAGACGTGTTTCGGCGTCTTTAAACCTAGCAGCTGTCGCTCGCCTTTTGGCTTTAGATAGTGCTAGTATGGACTTGTGCTCCCCATACCGTCGCGTATATAAAGGGAAACCCCTCTAGGTTTTCAATCCTTTATCCATAGGAAGCCGAGTCTGCCACCCTATACCCGTGATACACCGAACACAGCATTCGGGGAGATTGCCTGCATGTACGGAAAGTCCTTGGTCAATTTCTGTTTCATTATTTGAAACCAAGGTGTATATTGCAGTTCACGGTTATTTGGTACACCCTATGTGCCTAGTATTCCTGAGCAGTCATTTGGTCTTTTATGACTCCCTAAATTTGAAAAGACCGTCAAGCGCTTGTCCTTTCACGCTTGCATCAAATCTGAAAGAGATAGAGTCACCTTTTATTGTTTCTCAACTCTTAAAACATGAAACGGTAAAGTTTCTTATTTTTCAATGTGGTAAAATTAATCACCCACGATTACACGCCCTATTAGATTCTGCTTGTTGACCGTTTGATCGTGTGTCTTGACTCTTTTTCAGCCCCGTGTGCGATTTTCTGTTTATGATGGCAACCTTTCCAGAGTTTAACAGCCAAGGAATCCCCTCAGAAGGGAATCCTGGTCATTTTCCTCCTTTTGGAAATGTTGGTGCTCCGTACATGGCGACGTTGTCTCTTCTTGGGCTAACTGTTGGGTTGCCCGTTTGGTTGTTTTCAACCTCTGTGGTTCCAAATGTCTCCGCTACTGTTCAATCATTTCCTCCGCCTGAAAAACATCATGTTGATTCCAAGGTGGACCTCTCCCCTTCTTCGCCTGTTTCTGCGTCCTCTTCTACTTCGCCTGGTGAAAGTCTGGATTCGAGTAACCAGGTGGATAAGAAGAAGAAGAAGAAGACAAAGAAGAAGAAGTCTGATAAAAGAGAGGCTAAAGCTGTCGCCACTGTTTCTGAAATATCTCCTCTTGATAAACCTTCCAACCCTCCACGGAAAGTCAAGTTCCCTTGCATGTTGTGCACGGGAGACCATCTTCTTCGAGACTGCCCTGGCATTCCCAAGGTGCTCGAAGCATGGTCTGACGGCCGTCCGCCGTTGCCTTTGACTTCTGGGAGACAGGTTGGGGGCACACCTTCAACTGGTGCTGACAAGGCTCCTGAGAAGCAGGGTAAGATCACCAATCCCTGTAAGTTGTGTGAAGGGCACCATGCCATTCACCTTTGTTCTTATATGGATGAAGCCAAGCGAGTTTTGGACAACCCAACCGGTTCTCCACCACACCTTCCATCTGGTTATAATCGGCTTTCTTTGATTCCTCCGCCAGCTGATCCTACGATTGGTCAAGAGTCATCCTTGATCGATCCCACTCCCCCAGAAATTCAAATTCACGAATCTGTCCCTGACCAACCATTGGTCATAGGATCGGTTGAACTGGCCCCGTCCGCGGTGCACCAGGTCTTTTCTGTCGAGAGTGGATCTCACACCCCCCATGTCCCGCTGATTTCCTCAGATTCTTCAGACTTGGAGAAAGATTCTCCTGTCCCTGTACTTCAAGAAGCTGCTCCTCTACCTCCCATGATGGAGGCTTCGGAAGATATCCCTCCCGCCTTCGAGATGGAGGTTATGGAGGATGCTCCTTCCGTAACACCAGGGGAAAACCTTCTCGGTTCGATGGTATCCCCTCCGAGTAGTCTGGTCGCCTCCTTTGATTGGAGTCGATTTGCAGGATTCCGCCTTCCGTCTTACGTGCCTTTCGAGATCACTGTATAGGCTTTTGGTCTGGTCGTACCCAACACCATTATAGACGAAGGTGCCTCTGTTAGTATTCTATCCTCGACTACCTGGAAAGCTTTTGGTTCACCGCCGCTTGCGCCTGTTACGCAGAATCTGCTCACTTTTAACAGAAGGAAGAGTCAACCTCTAGGGATCCTTCCAAGGTTACCTGTTACTTTGGGAGGTAAAACCATGCATATGGACGTGATGGTTGTCCCAGGGCCCTTGGATTTCAATCTACTCCTGGGGCGCGATTACACCTATGCCATGGGAGCACTCGTCTCCTCCCTTTTTCGTGTGATGTGTTTCCCACATGAAGGACATATCGTGACCATTGATCAGCTTGCGTTCTTTGGTCCTGATGTGGCAACTGGCCCGCCATCATCCCCTCCCGGTTTTTATCCACCCATTGTATCTACCCCACCGCAGGTCAACTATGTGGCCACCTACCTCGTGCCTGTAGTCAGTGACGATGCCATCGTGCATAGTATACTGGGGGCATTGGGTCCTGATTTCCAAGATGTTGTTCTCCCACCTGGTGAAGAACTCTTGGAAGTCATGACTTCTTGTTCATCATAACAACTAGTCTGTTAGAGCATGGTTTCCTACCTGTGTCGAGCTCTTTAAAAAATGAAACTAGGTTCTCGGAGCATAGTTCCTTCACTTGTGTCGAGCTCCTAAAAACAATGAAACAAGCTATTTGAGGATAGTTCTTTTAAGTGTGTCAACCTCGTTAAAATAATGAAACAAGAGTATGTTCAATTCGTCTTTTTGTTTTGAACCTTCACTCCATTTTCAATGGACTGAAGCTTGGGGGGCATGCACCTCGAATTGAGACACCATGCTGGGGGGCATGCCCGTCTTCCTCATTCCAAGCATAGTTTGCATATGTGTGTGTTCATGTGTGCTTTTAAGCTTGCATAAAAATGAAATGTGTGAATAGATACATTATGTGAATACATTTCGCATTGGGTCGTTTGTTATGTAACTGATACATTAGATTACATTTGTATTAGACATTCGCATGACATTTTTAAATCATCATCACATATAAAGAAAGATCCATCCAGAAATAGATATGCATATATATATATAGATATCGAAATGCTTACATAGAGTGTGTCACATAAAAGTCAAAATATACATAATCGTCTTAAGTACATCCGGAGACGATACGTCTCTCAAAAAATAGGTGTGGTATAAATCCTAAGAGCTAATCCGCATGGTGCTCATGATAGCATGTGACTGCACGCACTAAGCATCTCATGATTCGGTGGACCCGGCTTGGAACTCCCACCGTATGACGCTGGTATGCCATCGGTACGTCCGCCAGCCGAGCATAGTCCGGGATCCCTCGGGAAATGCCCTCGAGATTTTGGATCAACTCCTCTCCTCTGGTGCCCTCTCCCTGAGGATCAGGGGTGAGCTGAATCCTCTGTGAGATTGGAGACATCCCAGCTAGTCTCTCAGGTCCCACATCTGCATACAAATACAAAAATGTGTTAGGAAGAATGTGTATTAACAAAAAAAAACAAAAAACATAAAAACATAAAAAATAAAAAACATGAGGTATTACCCAACTCCTCGTCCCAGTCATCTCCTTCTGGAAGTGGGAGATCTAGGTCTCCGGTGAAGTCAGTTCCTACATACGGCTAGTCCTCCACTACAATCAACTGGCGCCGTAACCACCTAAAGAACTCTGGCCTCCAGGACATCTACTAGCCACCTCCAGCTCTGGGCATTAGTGCTGCCCAGCGAGCCATTCTTGGCTCTCGTGGTATCGAATCTGCCACTGAGGCCCCTTGGCCCTGGAAGATTGGTAAGTGTTCCAGAATGAACGATACCAGGATGGAACCATAGCCAAACTATTTCAGTTTAGCTTGTTTGCATTTTGTGAGTTGCCTTTTCATGTTTATTGTTACTGTTGTTGCCTAGTCAAACAGTAAGGGACTCATGCATTCTGAAGCTAGTAGGAGTTGGGCCTTTGTGGCCTCGTGCAGTGCCTGCGACCCTACAGCCCGCGTGATGGTATGTAGGACAAATCTCAATGCCAGATCGGGGATAGTGTGGATATCCACCTTTTTGCTCCCTGATCCCATTTGTGATCCTCGGCACACTCGTGCCATCACTTCTTCCATCTTCTCGCCAGATGGTCTGCTGCCAGTCAAGACAGGGATCGGACCTCTGCGAGACAATCCGGTAATGAAATACACGTCAGAAACCTCCAGCTCCAATACCTGGTCCTGCAATTTGAACACCTGTTCCTGTTCGTCCCAAATAATGATCAGATACTGGAGGAGCTTGGGCTGAGCTCGTAAACAAGGTGTAAGGAAGAGCTTCTTCAGCCCACAGTTTCTGAGGGCATTCATGCAAGCCTCACTTTCTATGGCCTATTCATCCTCTTCTCCATGCTCTCGTTCTTTCCATTCAATCACCATTTTTCTCAATTTCCTGCATCCACATGGTCATAAACCATTAGTTAGATCTCTGGTTGACTTCAAATTTCATTTAATTTGGTTAAAATCTTGAATTTTTAGGCGGAATTTTGGGTTGCGCCGCTGGCGCGAGCCCTTTGCATAAAGGAGCCCATTGGCACGGGTCCGTGCCCGATACCCGCGCCAATGAGCGCAGCCCTAAAATTTCAAAGAGTGGCCATAGAGGGCTAATACATAAGGGAAAACTATTAAAAAGTGGATTGAAATGAAGAGCAGGGAAGCGCCTCTTACCTGCCACAGACGAGGATCTGAATGGTCAACCGGATCTGTTGCAATCGCCGTCAGAAGTTTCCACTTTAAATGGACCACTGCTGTTTTTTAACAAGGTAAATAGTAAATGTGATTTTGTTTTTACCATATTGGCATACTTATAACTTTTTTGACATTGGATGAGTTTTAAAAGTTATTTTTATTGAATATTTTAATATGTTATGTCGAAAATGGGTTTTACGCTTGCTTGGTATGTGCAGCAGTAGGTTTTTGCGACTTTAATGATGGAAACGAGTTGTGTTTTATACTTTTTTGGACTTGGTAAATACACGAAAAAGTCACTTTGGAGTCATCTTTCAGCTCTTTTCTGACTCTCTAAACATGAAAAGATTGCCGAGGCCCTTTTCGTTTCGATCTCGTTAAAATGGACACGAATCGACATCTACCCAGTATACGTTTAACCCTTTTTCGGGCTGGGATAGATTGATTACAAAAAAGGAATACCCTAGCCTATCGCGACTAGGAGGTTTTCTCGGATATTGTTTTCTACCTTTTCGGGTCCGAGGAACTATTTATGAATTGTATCTACGTGAGTTTGCTTTCTTTGGTCTTTTCAAACTCTCTAAACATAAAAAAGGAATCAAGGTTCTTCCTTTATCGGAACTGCGTTAAACCCTGATGACATCGGATCCAGTCGAAATGACGTTCTCTGAGTTTCTCCTTCCTAGGACTCGTTAAATGCACTAGGATGGATTTGCCCGAAGGGCAGATTTATATTGCAAGCATATGCTATCCCCTTCAAGCTTGTTATCAAAAATAATTGGGGCACTCGCCAGAAATGGTGGGGGAAAAATGGAACCATCATCGTTGTCGTCGACAGTATATCGCTCTTGAACATGGCACTTGTCTGCATTCGTGTCGGGTTGGGGACATCTCATCTCGTTTCTTCACTTTACCTTCGTGGGTTTGGATAATCCCTTTTGACCTCTCATCTTCTCATTGCCTCGTCACCATGACCTCTGATCCGTTGATGTCAAATACTGCCAAGTCCACTGTCGTGCCGTTTATATGTTCAAGAGAAGTTGGCCTCTGCAAATATCAACAGCACTATCTAATTCATATCCATCACGATTCCTGACTTCATCATCTGTTCTCTGTCTCGTACTTCGATGATGTAGGAAACATTGTAATACCTTCGATCGATAATTGTGCATGACTTAACTCATGGTTCGGGAAATTCAGTCTAGAGACTCCTTATGGTACCTTGGAGCCTGCATGCCTCAATGGCAGGTTCGTCGCATTCGATGCGAGGTTTTCATCATTGGCCTTCGATCGAGTGATTCTGCGGGTGTTCGACGTCAACTCATTTATTCGCACGCCGTAGATTGTACCTTAGTACCTTGAGGACCATTGTCATTATTGGTGGTTTCTCTCGCGTCTGTTAACAACTTTCATCATTGGCTGGTAATCAGACGATGTTCTTGCGTGTTCGACTTTAGCTCACATATTCGCATGCTTGAAATTGTACGTTGTTTGGAGGTCGAGATAGACGCAAGAACACAGATTGTACATTTGTAAATCTAGGCTGCGATTGTATGAGCTGAGTCATTGTGTATAACGACTCCAACAGTTGGATGGGCTGAGCATACTGGTCTGTTGTTGGTCAACAGCTGGATGAGCATTGCCCATGCCACGGATGGGATTATAGTGTTATAATTTCGGATGGGCTGCTTATCGCATATCGCATCATGTTAAAGAGATATCGATTGTATTTTTAACGTAGGTTGTGCGACGAGCGAACCGATTGAACATGTTCTCGTAAAGCATTTCACCCCTCTCTCTCTCGGGCCTCATACTTTAGGGGGCATCTGTTACACAGTAATTTGTCACCGTCCCTACCATTCCCCGTCCCGCACAATGGAGGACCCATTTTGTGACCTGTGAACATTGTCATGCCTTGAAAACATCATCAATGCATTCCTCTAAGCATGAACTTCAATTTCCCTAAAGACATCTCCTTGCAAAAAATCATGAAAACATCTCCTTTTGCATTGGCGCGGGAAGACAGTTCACCACTCGCGCCAATGGGGAAAATCCTGCAAAGAGGTCGCGCCAACTGGCGCTCTGTCATAGAGCCGTAGTCGCGCCACCCAATTTAGGGACTGTTTTTTAAATAAGGATGGCGGAAGTTGAGTTCCAACAAACTCACAAACTATTGCCTATCTTGAGTTGGGAGGTTTGGCTGCGGGAGTTCTATGGAAGGGAAGTGGTTTTGCCACCTCCCATGGAACCTTCCTTGTTGATAGGGCCAATCCCACAATAATAGGGATCCCAACTCCCTCCTTCCCCATTTATAAAAGCCTGCTCAATTCCATGGCAAGCTAGTCTTGAAGTGCCTAAGCTTTGAATCTCCAAATTCCCAAGAGCCTTTGTGCTGTAAGAGCCCTCTTTCTTCCCTTAAGGCCGACTCAAGTAAGGAGACTATCGTCGAGAGACTCAAGAGAGGTTTGCCCTTTCCCTGGTGAGCTTTGCGAGACGTGAATGACTGGGGACCCTTCCGAAGGAGACCGCAGCGTCAGAACATTGGTTGTACTCTCTTTCGATTGTTATTTAATGAATGATTACGGTTATGGTTCCACTCTGTTTTCACTTATGTTAATATGAGTTATATCCTTTCTGACTGATATATAGTTGCGTATTCTGGATTTTATGCTTGTATTCGTGTTTTTTATTGCATGTGCAGGTGTCCATCCGCGGAGATCGTGGGAGGATCGTGATCTATCGAGGCTGAGGAATGGGAACGCTTTCTTCTATGGATCATAGCATTGGATTCCAAGTAGGCCTCCATCTTTGGTCTTTTATTCGTAACTAGGACCTTGCGCTGTAACATGTGATGATTGTTGCTAGACCCTTGCTGGGCTAGTAGGGATCACCTCTGTCCGCAGAGGGGATTTACCTCCTCAACAAAATATTTGAAAGATAATCGAGGAGACATAGGGGAATTAGTATCTAGGACTAACCTTGTAACCATAACTTTAAATGGAATGTTATATGAATACTAGATTCTCATTATAGGGCTTTTGACATGCCAAAACGCTCCCACTTTTAATGAATTGGCTAAGGAATAAAGAAAAAGAAATCTAAATCCTCAAAAGTTAGATTTGGCATTGATGGTGACAAAGGGATGTTTTGGAACTTGTGCATGCAAATGTATGTGGGAATATGTAGAGTAGATCATTCAGAGAAACATACTGTTTTTTGATATTCATTCATGATCACGGGTTTACTCTATGAGAAAGAAAAATGATGTATTTGAATATTTTAAAGAGCTTGAAAATATGGTGGAGAATCAAGTAGGAAAATATATCAAAATCCTCCTATCTTTCCAAGGACATTATATATATTAAGTGAATTTTTCAAGTAATGCAAGGTTTATGGAATTATAAAATAGAACATGGTGCCACATAGTCCACATAAGAATGTAATAGTTGAAAGGAAGGACAAGACCTTGGTTGAATATACCAGGAGCATGATGAAAGGTAAAAATACTAATTCATTTTTGCAGAAGCTATTAGAACTATATTTTTTTTTAATAGAATTCCAACAAAAATTTTAAACGATAAGAGTCCATTTGAGGATTTTTATGGTTATAAAACAGTAGTAAAATATTTGAAAATATTTGGAATAATTTTTGTTTTGAAATAGATAGGATGAAAGTTCATGCCAAATCTCTCAAATGTATCTTCATTGGTTGCCATTTTGATCATAAGGAAAATAAATTCTTTGATCTCTCTAGACATAAAATATTTGCAAGTAGAGATTTTTTTGTTCCATGAATATGCAAATGAATGCCACAAGGAGGAAAAATATGATGGCATATTCCTCGCGAACTTAACGATGTCGAAGAATAAGTTGATGGAAAACAAGAGTATAAACAATAGAACGAATATGGTGATATGGACATCTAAAGTACTCAAAGCACACCCAAAGGAGGAGTTGAGTCACCACAAAGTAGGAGATAAAATGAGGACAGTGAACTCACAAGAATATCATGAAGCAAATTCAACCACCTATAAGGTATAAAGGTTATGCCTTGGTTACTAATGAGTTGAATTCCATATAACCTTTGAACTATAAAGAAACTAATGAACATGTGGAATGCATAAATGCAATAAATGAAGACTATGATTCAATAAAAAGAAATAATACTAGAGAATTAACTAAATTTCCCTAGAATAAATACTGATAGGATGCAAATGTTTTTTCAAACCAAAATTTAAAGTTTTTGGAAGTGTGGATAAATATAAAGCAATTTTAGTTGTTAAGGGTTATTCACAAAAAGACGGAATTGATTATGATGAAACCTTTGCACTTGTATCTAAGTTAAATACAATTACGTTGATGGTTTCTTTAGCTACAAAACATAAATGTAAACTTCATTAGCTAGATGTTAAGTCTACATTTTTTAATTGGGAATTGAAAAAAAAGGTATATCTTACTTGGCCATCAGGGTTTGTTAAAACAGGTCAATAACACCTTGTTTGTAAGCTAAAGAAAGCTTTATTTGGATTGAAACAGGAAACATGATCATGGTATGAAAATATTGATTCTCTCTTTCTTCAAAATGGTTTTATGAAAATTGAAAATGATCCTAATATCTATATAAAAACATATCACAAGGGGAATGTTGTTTTGATTTCCCTGTATGTTGATGATTTCCTTGTATGTTGTTATTTTTAGGCCTTGAGATATGGAGACAAGCTAGAGAAACTATGGTTAAACATAGTAAAATTATTAGAGAGCTACCCAAAATGTTCAAAATACATCAATGTAAAGAAATTTCAGTACCTTTAGAACATAATACCAAACCCTATAATTATGATGGCACATGAGAGGTGGATGGAATGTTGTATCATCAATTAATGGGAATTTTAAACTATCTTACTATAAGGAGACCAAATAATACATATTCATTCAATTCATGACCAAGCCTCCTGAAATACATTGGAAAGAAACAAAGGGGGTCCTTCAGTATCTTAATTGGACTCTTAATTATGGCATTAAATATATTGATACTTTGATTATTCAGTTGGAATTATATTCTAATTCTAATTGGGGTGAGAATATTAATGAGAAAAGGTTATCTTGAGGAAATGCATTCACCACTAGCTCTCGAATCATGGCATGTAGCAGCAAGAAACAACAAATTGTTTCATTATCATCAACTGAAGTTGAATATAAAGATTTTTGCAGTGCTACATGTGAAGTAATTTAGTTATAACAAATTCTCAAATATGTTTGAGAAGAATAGAAAATTCCAATTATTATCAAGTTTGACAATCAAAGCTACATCAAATTGGCGAACAATCATGTGTACCATGGAAGATACAAACATATTGAGTCTCATTACCAATTTGTCACAGAAAATATGGAATCTAACAAAATTAATTTAATTTATTTATAAATCCTCTTGGAAAGGAAAAGTATGACTTTAGAAATATGTTCAAAAAACACATTTAGTGTGGCAAAAAAAACATTTCCCCATAAAGGGGACACATGGAATAATCAAGAATTGTGTTGTCCTCTAGATTTTGTTATTATTATTTTCTTGAAGTGTTACACTAAGATTGTTGTGATTAATTAGGTTATATAAGGTATTTATGATGAGGTTGTTCAAAATACTCAATTTGTTTGTATTCTTATAAATTTACATGATTTTTGGTTGAATGAATCAAGTTTTGAGTGTGGGAAGTCTTTAGGTTGAGAAAAACTAAAGCGAGAGTTTAACATCTCTTCTTCCACATTTTTACTTTAAATTCTATGTATTTTAATGGATGAGCAGACATGTTGAGATTTGCAGATGAAGTGTTGTTGATAAGGATTGGGATTATTACCACTCTTTAAAAAATCTCATTAATTAATTTGATTTTTTCTTTCATATTATTGTGGTGCAAGTATTGACAGTATTTGTTTTGTTTCAATCTAGGATTGACTGATATTTGATCAGTATTTTGAATATCTTCTTATCAAAATGCTAATGACTAGCTAAGGCCTGCATGCTAGATAAACTTTATGTATTGGTTTATTTGAGCACTATAGTAACTATTAAGGGACAAAATAAATATTATAAACTATTTAAATGTATAAATTATATAAACAATGTGTATACCAATGGATTCAATCCGATCATGTGATATGCTAAATTAAGATATTGAATCCTTCTACAAATTAATTGTGTAAAACAAACACGATCACCCAATCACACCAAGTAAAATAAAGAAGCAAATCAATCTACAACACATATATTTTTCCTGGGGAAAGCTTGCTGCTCAAAATCCCTCTATCTTCTATTTTATATTCAACCAAGGAATCATGAAACAACATAATCACTCTTCTCATAAGAGTCTTTTGCACTATGCCAACTGTCTCACATCGATCTAGAAAAAAATCGACCAACACTTAGCCAATTTTCAGCCTCTGCTCAGCCTTCATTTCTTATGCAAATCCTATAGAATTAAATCCCTATTATCTAGGAATTTCAACCTTCCAAAATTGGGAATGCTCATGGGAAATCATATGGTGGTTTAACTGCATCTGGGCAGTTTTCTAATAATAAAAATGATAATTAACTTCCCTTTAACCTTTGTCTCAACTCAGTCTTCGTCAGGACTGAGATGTAAACAAATATTGATAGTAAATAATTAGTTACCTGACAGATCACTGCATGTGAATTAAATTTGATTTAATTCACTTAACCTCTCATTAGTGCAACAATCAGTTACAACCAGTTAAACTGATTTTTCATGCATTAAACTAATACACTAACTGCAACTTGGACTCTAAAATAAATAGAATCACTCTACATGCCTCACTAAACACCCTCAACTCGAATTTCATGACATAACTAAGTCTATCAAACTCAGTTAAATATTACAAGTGATTATGTGATAAGATTACAATTTATTGTCCAATTTAATGTAGGGAAAAGTAAATTAGACACACATTTCTTATTGACTTTTGAACACTCCCTCTCAATAAGAAAGGGATTATCAGCTACCCGGATCCTACCTCTGTGGCATTCAAATTTTCTCTTACCGAGAGCCTTTGTTAGAATATCTGCATCCTAATCCTTCGTGGGAATGTGCTGAAGTAACATAATGTGACTATGAAAATAATCTCTGAGATGGTGGTACCGAATGTCAATATGCTTGGACTTATCATGTAATACTGGATTAACTGTGGGTTTTATGCAAATTTGGTTATCACAATGTATCACCGTCGGATCCATCTGATAACCAAAAAAACCAACAAGTATCTTCCTGATCCAGATGACCTCACCTCTTGCCTCATTGGATGCCATGTACTCTGCCTAGTCTGAACTGAGTGTAACTGATCTCTGCTTCCTTTTGTACCAACAAACTGTTGTCGATCCTATGCTGAAGATCCCTCCTGTTCTGCTCTTCCTTTTTGATGGACTGCCTGCCCAATCTACATCGGTGAAACCTTGAAGCTTCACTCCTTCTCTCCTTCTGTACCATACTCCATACTCTATAGTGCCCATGAGATATCTCAAGACATGCTTTGCTACCTTCCAAAAGAGCTTGGTCGACTTATCCATAACTTGACTAAACTTGTTAACTGCATAGCATATGTCTGGTCGTGTGCTCACCAAGTACACGAGTGAACCCACAAGCTGCCTGTAAACAGTAGAATCCACTACATGACCTGAAGTAGCATCCTCCTTCCTCCAGTTTCATGCAAGAGGAGTCTCCATGGGTTTACAACTCTCCATGTGGAACTGCCTCAGAATATTTTTTGCATACTTGCCTTGATAAACAAATAGTTCCCTATCCCACTACCATATCTCAAAACTAAGGAAATAGTGAGGGAGTCCCATGTCCTTCATCTCAAACTCTCTTGAAAGATCCTCTTTGCAAGAATTTATGAGCTTCTCATCACCTATCATAATAAGATCATCAACATAAATTATGATCATCAAAATCTTACCATCAAGCACAATCTGGTACAGGTTCACATCTGCTTCACTCTTCGTGAAGCCCGACCTGGTGAAATGGCTGTCAATCCTGGTGTACCAAGCATGAGGTGCTTGCTTCAGTGCATACAGTGCTCTCTTGAATCTACACACATGTGATTCACTGTGAAAGGTGTCAAAACCTTCTAGCTTCTCAATGTACATTTCTTCCTCAATAAATCCATTTAGAAATGAAGTATTCACATCTATCTAATGTATCTGCCACCCCATCTACATTGAGAGTGCAAGGATAGATATAATCGATGAGTACCTCGCAACGGGTGCAAAATTCTCCTCATAGTCAATCCCCTCAACTTTTGAGAATCCCTGAGCTAAAAATATATCCTTATACTTTTGCACCCTCCCCTCTGTTGCTTGCTTCACCTTATAGATCCATCTAGATCCAACCACTGACTTCTCAACTGGTATTGGGACAACTTCACGTGCACTGTTCCTGAAAATGGAGTCATACTACTTAACCATGGCATCAAACCAAGTTGGTTGCTACACTGCTTCCTCAAAAGAGGATGGTTCTGTCACAATACACTGTCTCATTTGAGCCATGTATCCAGTAAACCTTTCTAATGACTGTGTCTGTCTGTAGTGATGTAGGTGCTCCTACATGATCTATGCCATAAAGTCTCAATCTATCAGCTTCTGTGGTGCACCTCTTACCATGTCTCGTTGATGGCTCTGCATGAGTGGTTTCTACCACTCCATGCTCCTTCACATGTGGCTGCTCCACATCTTGAGGTCCATCCTTTAGAAGCAAGAGTTCCTCATATACATGAAAATCAAGCTACCTCTCAAGGGACAATCACACGACTTTCTCCTAATCAAATTTGATGTCCTCTCTCACAACGGTCATCTTGTTGTTTAGAAAATACACCCGATAGTTGTGGGGAGTATCAGTTTACCCCACAAATATCCCAATATTTGCTGTTGGTTCTAGCTTCTTTCTGGAATATTTGGTCACATTTCAGTAGACATATGAGCCAAAAAATTTAAATTATGAAACATCATGTTTCTTACGAGAAAAAGCCTCCTCTGGTGTACTCATGCCAAGTATCCGATGAGGACTACGGTTCTGCACAAATACCACTTTGTTTCATGCCACTTCCCACAAATGCAATGGTAGGCCCTGATCATGTAACATTGCTCGTTCCACACCACAATTTTTGTGTTCTTTCTTTCTTCAACCCCATTATATTGTGGGTTATGAGGCACAATAAAATCTCTTTGAATTCCTTATTAGGAAAAAAAGTTCTTGAATTCATTAGATATGTACTCACCACCATTGTTTCTCCTTAGAGCCTTCAAATGCTTCCCTGTATATTTCTCAACTAGTGCTTTGAACTCACAAAATTTTGAGAACGTCTCATCTTTCTTCTGCATGAAGTAGATCCAAAAATTTCTAGAAAAATCATCAACAAAAATCAGATAATACATGTTCTTTGCTTTAGAAGCTGTAGATAATGGTGCACACACATCTGAGTGAACTCTATCAAGGATTTTCGCATCTCGGTTCTCCTTCTCGTGAAAAACAGCCATCGTATACTTTCCTGTGGTACATCCCTATCCTGTGTCTATCTGCGCAAGAGTACCCTTTGGAAGCCTCGTAGAAATTTGCTACATTACCTTCAAAGAACCGTGGTGTATATGGCCCAATCTCCTGTGCCATAACTCACCCTCATCCCAACTCACCACTCTATCTCCTTTACCCATCAATGTTGCACAACCATATAGATCAATTTTGTAGAGATTCTTCACACGAACCCAAAAATTATTAACTTGTCTTGTGGCTTTGTAAGGAATGAATTATTTCCCTTCACTGGAAACCACATCATATCCTCTATCCTCCAACATAGCAACTGAAACTAAATTATTTTTCAAGCCTGGTACATGCATGAAATATTTTAATAAGAAAGGTTTGCCTGACTTTCTCTTGAAAGTAACTGTACCAATCCTGGTAGTGCTATACCTCCTGTCATCACCCATCTTGATCTGCATCTAAAGATCCTTCTCCTCCAAGCTACTAAAGAGTTCTTTGTCTCTCGTCATGTAGAAAGATGCAACACTATCCAATTACCACACTGATCCCATCGCTCTAGACACAATGCATGTGATGAGTGAGAAGTCCAACTTGAACAGTGAAGCCAAAGCTTCACCCGTTGCACATCCTAAATCCTTCTTATTTTTCTTCTTATTTTCTAGAAAATTAGTGGAATAATGTCCAAGCTCGTGAGAGTGAAAACATTTCACTCTGAACATATTAGGCTTTTTGAATTCTTTTCCGATCTCAAATTTGGAATAGGATTTATTTCCCTTCCCCTTCTTTTCCTTATGAGCCAAGGCACAATTTTCCTCATCATATGTCTTGGATTATGATCCATCCCTTGTGTTCTGCTTGAATTATTCTTGGACCAAATCTGACCAAAATCGCTCCCAATCTGGTAACTTCTCCCTCCCATTGATGAAGTCTTGATAACTATGCCAGCTCTTGGGAAGGCCTAGAAGTTCTAAGCTCACCAAGTCATCATCCACTATAGTAATCCCAACACTTCCAAGCTTATATCGATATTGTATGAACTTGGTCAATTATTTCATAATAGTGCCGCCTTTCTCCATTTTGATTTTCCTGAGTTTGTCCTTTAGTGCCAAACTTTTGTGGTCAATGTTGCTTTGAAATATATCTTTCAAGTTCATCCACATTTCATATCGAGTCACCTTGCCATGGATACTCGAGACAATGTGATCTTGAACTCCCTCTAATAATATCCTCCTCACCTTTGCAACCTTCTTTTGCTAAGTGTCAAGAAGAGCGGCACCTGTTGCTTAGGGCCTGGGAATATCATTATCAATGGATTATTTCAACCTATTTTCCTCAAAAACTACCTCCATTCTATCTTTCCATGTAGTATAATTAGAACTTACCTCGAGTGCATATTCCAATCTTAGTCCATTAAAATCCATCTTGATCCGCTTGTCGCACCAAAGAATATTTTTGTAAATTCGAATGTTGTTCAACATAAGCTCAATTTCATCTCCACTATAGTGATTTCATGTGCTTTGATACCATGTAGAAATAATACAAACAATGTGTATACCAGTGGATTCAACACAGATATTTTTCCTAGGGAAATATTGTTGCTGAAAACCCCTCTATATTCTATTGTATATTCAACCAGGGAATCATGGAACAATACAATAAACTCTTCTCACAAGAATCTGTTGCACTCTACCAACTGTCTCACATTGATCCAGACAAAATCAACCAATACTTAGCCAATTTTCAACCTCTGCTCAGCTTGCTTTTCTTGCGCAATTCCTGTATAATTAAATCCTTATTATTTAGGAATTTCAACCTTCCAAAACTGCGCAATGCTCACGGGAAATCCTATGGTGGTTTAACTACATCTCGGCAGTTTGCTAATAATACAATTGATAGTTAACTTACCTTTAACCTTTGTCTCAACTAGGTATTCGTGAGAATTGACATGCATGCAACTATTAATAGTAAATGATTAGTTACTTGACAAATCATTGCATGTGAATAATCTTATTTAATTCACTTGATCTGTCACTAGTGCAACAATTAGTTACAACTAGTTTAACTCATTTTAACTCAATTAATTGAGTTAACTGATTTCTCATGCATTAATCTAATACACTAACTACAAATTCAACTCTAAAACAAATATAATCACTCTACATGCCTCAAAAACCACCCTTAACTTGAATTTCATGACCTAACTGAGTCTATCACACTTAGTTAACTATTACAAGTGATTGTGAGATAATATTACAATTTATTGGCCAATTTAATTAAGGGAAAATTAAATTAGACACACATTTCTTGTTGACTTTTCAACATTAAATGAGGATGTATTTGGGTCTTATTTTTCAAGTACTTGTGTTCACTAAATATAATTAAATATCAACACCTTATTTGGAAGATCATTTTAGGAGACAAATGTTCTATGTGTCCACAAATATCACACTAAAAGAAACAAACCTTAGTTGAAAGGAGTTGAGAAGTAGTTACATGACATAATAGTAATTCATGCTCACAGTTCTCCATTTTGATTTCTATGCTTTAACCAAGAAGATTTAGAAAAATATTTTTGTAGTGTTCACTCTTCATATCAAGATAGTAGAGAATCAATTCATTTATAAAATCAACATATTAAAAACCAGATATACTTAGAAGCAATAATACTACATCAAACTCAAAATTTTTCGTCCAAAATATTAACAACAAACTTAAAAGAAGATAAAAATGAAGGTTGATCAACATGTGTAGCTACATTGCATAACTCTTACACCACTTATTTTTATAACACACAGTGTATTCATAAATCATTTCATAGAATCAAATAATGCAACTAAGTCACGAGCTATTGCCTATAAAACATTACATCAAACTCAAAGTTGGATTATAGGGTGAAAATGTGAAGCTGGGTTACACCTTTTGCCCTTTTTTGAGAAAAAAATTTCATTTTTTTCGGTTCTTCAACTTTCTGCAAACTATAACAATTTTTCTGTGTAGAATTTCATTTTGCAATAAAAATAAAAGTTGTGAGAAATTTTGTTAGCTTTCTATTACTTATTTTTTGAAATTTTTTTATGCAGATTTGATATGTCAACTTAGCGTTTCTTTGAGTGTGTGTTTCTTAACAATCAAAGGATTCATAAGAAGTCATGTTATGTCGCAATGCTGTATTCATTGAAAATTTATGTTTTTGAAAAAACAAAATGTGTTACAACAATCTAGACAGAGTCTACTTTGTTTTCGTCATATTTACAAAGCCAATGGATGCATATCATAATTACTAGAATTTTTTGAAGTGGTCCAATATGAAAAACTGCGTATTTTGGAAATGTTTCGCGTGGCAATAAATTTCTTAACATATAAGTTATAAACTAAAAATCTAAAGCTACCCATTAGAGTCGACGGACTAATGTAATTCCCCATAATTTTTTCAGTTTTTTTTACAATGTATTTTGGGAGATACAAAATTTTGATTTCACTGAATCACAATGACCCTCAAAAATTGTTTGCACCCATTTTATTAGAAAAATAATTAAAATTAATAAACGTTTACGAAATTCCATAAAAGTTATATTTCCTGAAAGTAGATTCAATTCTGAAAATGCTTGTCTTGGTTATGACAATTAATTAACAACCTTTCATGGAGTTTAATCAGTCCAAAGTTGCAGAACCGTTTTCAGAGCCTGGTTTTTGCGTAATTGGTGATGCGTTAGTTCGGCCGAATTTTTAGTCCAAGTTCGGCCGAACTATGTTTTCCGTTTATGAGTCGCTAAATCTAACGTCTTAATAGTTCGGCCGAACTTCTTCTGAACAGTTCGGCCGAACTATTGTGTAACTCTCCGTCGGTCGGAAAGTTTTGTGGAGCCCCCTACAAAAAACACATTTCACGTCAATATAAATTGCCGCAAAATGATTCACAATTTTCGCACATTTCGCACTTCATCTCATTTTACAAAGACTTGGTTTGGGTTCAAAAACTTTTCTTCAAAGTTTGGGTTTAAAGAACTTTTTTGGAAGACATTTTTTGGAGGCGGCGTGATTTTTCTTGGAGGTATGTACGTGTTTTGTGTTGAAATAAATCTTTTGAGCTTCTTTGTTCAAAAACTTTTCTTCAAAGTTTGGGTTTAAAGAATTGGGTTTAAGAGTATAGTTACAAGCTACTCTGTAAGGTCTCTAATAAAAAAGCTATACCTAAATACTCATGGTTAATTGAAGATGTATATATACACATCATACCACTTAAATATTTTTTTTTTATAAAAAAGTATTGTGTGCACACATTTTCTTCATAGAGTCTAACTCACATCCAATTTGCAACTAACTCAAAACCACTGCCCAAGGAATTGAAAGACCAACCTTAACATTGCATAATAATGTGTACATATTGATAAGTGTAGACACTTACATATCTATTATATAAATTAATTTTTTAATTAATGGGTTGCATGCACACTTTATTCAAAGAATTTGTGCTTCGAAAGTAAAATCCTTGGATTATGGAAAATAAAATACAAGTAACACTGGTATAACAAAATTGAGAGTGGGATGACCCACTCTCTATTATAATCTATATTAAAATAAGGTTTGAATTTGGTTACATTAATTAAAATAATATTTGAAGTTGGTTATATCAATTAAAATATTGAATTTTCTATTTCATCTTTTGTTCAGTATAGGGAGTGTTCTCCTTCAAACCAAGCTAATTTGAGGTGGTGTATTATGAGGCGGTGAGGGTGGTGGACATAATGGAAGCAATGACGTTGAGGTGGTGAGATAATTAATGTGTCAGAAATTCCCCCCCTTAATTAGCTCACCAAAAAAAATTGTTGTTATACCAAAATGTTTTTACATCCAACATACTCGTACATCTTTCCTGTGAAATTTGAACAATTTTTTTCCCAAGGGTTTTGTAAATGTATCTGCAACTTGGTCTTTTGATCGACATAAATCCATAAAAAATTCAGTATCTCTTACTAATTCTAAAATGAAGTGATATATTTTATCAATATGCTTACACCTCTTATGAAAAACATGATTTATTGATAACAAAATACAATAATTTTTGTCACATAAAATATTTTTCTTTTATTTTTTTCATCCAACTTCCAAGTGAAAATACTTCTCATCCACACAATTTGACATGGTTTTGTTGTTGTAACAACATGCTTTTCCTAATAATATGATAAAGTCAGAATGGATTTATTATTTGACACCCATATTATTGTACCTTATCAAAAAATAAACACATGCCTAGATGTGCTCTTCCTGTCATCAACATTGCTTGCAAAATCATTATTTGTATATACAATTAGTTTAAAATATAAATATGATGTATACAAAATACTGTAATTTGTTGTTCCAACAACATATCTTAATATCATTTTTCCTACTAGCCAATGGGTAATCTTTGGTGACACCATGAATTTAAAAATTAAAAATACATGAAACATTATCTCATGCCTTGTTGCAATCAAATACAGAAGAATTCCAACCAATTTCTTAGATAAGGTTCAATCAAAATTTGAACCTTGATCATTCTTACTGATTTTTGTACCAGTTGAAAATTTTGTTACAATTGGATTATAATTATCCATCTTGAACCATTTCAATATATGATTTGCATACTTAGATTGAAAAATAAAAATACCATCTCTAGATTGAGTTAGATCAATACTAAGAAAATATTTCATTAATGCTAAATCAATAATCTGAAATTATGTTTTAATGGTTGTATTAAGATCGTGTACTTAAACACCTCCAATGAAAATAAAATCATGAGCATACAAGAAAACTATGAAAAAAATTACGTTCTTGTTTACCTTTCTATATAGAGTTGGCACATCGATACTTTTGTTGGGTCCTTTGTTATTCATGGATTCCTCAAATTTATTATACAATACTCATGATTCTTGTTTCAATATATATATATATATATATATATATATATGATAATGTTTATATTCTTTTTCATTAATTTCATATCCCCAAGATTAATTCGCATAAACATTTTCTTCCAAAAAACCATTTAAAAATGCACACTAGCTAGTCATATGATATATTTTTGATTTATTTTTTGTAGCAATAGCTAATACCATCCTTACTTTGTTAAGTCTATTATAGGTGGAAATTTTGCATTATAATTAATAATAAGTTGTTAACTTAACCCCTAAGCTACAAGTATTTATTTAAGTTTCTCAATTTCACCTTCAAAATTCAATATAGTATTGTATTTATCTATTTAACACTTATACTATTTTTACCTTTAAAAATATATACAAGCTCCCAAGAATTCTAATTTCTATAGCTTCAACATCTTCATCCTTATATTTGACCCAAACTTTTATTTAATAGCATCATCAAAATTTATGGATCATATGGAATTAATGCAAATTTTGAAACTAAATCTATTGCATAATTATCCTCATACAATTATTTTAAGCTTCTAGTCTTATGATATTTTAATTATGTTACTTAAAGTAGCTAATGTAGGATTATATTCATTACTTACCTCTAATCATGTAGTTTTTTTCCCATGATAACCTTATGGCTCAGAGTTATCTTGATTTCTTAATGTCATGAAATGTGAGAGGTTGACTCATGGTGATTGTCTTACGGAAGTGCTTGTAGCGGGTTTATATGAAATCAACTATCCACATTGTATTTATTGCTCATATTCATCATAATATGGATGAGGTACAACATCTCCCTTTGCAATAGATTTATTTAGGCTTCCATCCCAAGCTTTGTCTTCCTTGAACTCAACATCTCTACTAATAATATAATTATTGGTGATGGGATTATAGAGTCTATGTGGATTAGAATCTTCACTCCATCCAATAAACATTCACTTCTTACTTCCATCATCTAACTTACTTCTCAACTCTTCAGGTACATGTGCAAAAGAAAAACATCAAAAATATTTTAAATGATATATATTGCAACTCTTACCACTCCAAGTTTCTTTAGGAAATTCGTCCTTCAAACTCTTAATTATGATTTTTTTAATAATATAAACAAAACAAGTAATGACCTCTCCCAAATATTCATTTGGTAGATTCTTTTGTTGTAGCATACTTCGAGATATATTCATAATTGTTCAATTTTTACTTTCATCCACTCAATTTTTTTGTGGAGTATAATGAGAAGTAAATTATCTCTTGATTCCAAGAGATTTACAACACTAAATGAAATCATTTATCATATATTCATCACCTCTAAATGATCTTAAAATTTCAATATATTTTCACCTTCCATTAACCATAGATTTAAACTTATTTAGTACAATAAAAACTTCAATGTTCTATTTTAGATGATAAACCCAAATTTTTATATTGCAATCATCAACAAAAGTTAAAAAATAAGCATTGCGAGCTAACGAGGGTGTTTGTATTGATCCACATAAATTTGTGTGTATAATATCCAATAGTGCTTTCACCCTTTATGAAACTCGAGATACAAATTTATCTAAGTGGTTCTTTACAAGTTTACAACTTTCGCATAAGCTTGTTTGTTGTTGAATACTAGTTAATAATTTCACCATATGTTTCTTTTGTAGCAAATCTAGACCACTAAAATATAAATGACCATATATTAAATTACCTAACAACGATTCATCCATATTGTTAGTTTTATAAGCATTCAAGGAGGAAGATAATTCATTTCTAATTATAAATGGGAACATTATATTCCTTTTCATCTCTACTCTTTCTATGAGTTGTTTACATGCAAATTTATCAATGATTGTACATACTTTATTCATGATTAACACTATATACCTTTTCCCTATCAACTCAATAATTCACAACAAATTGCATTTTAAACTAGGTACATAATAAACATCATCACTTTTTCTTTCTTTCCCCATTTGTAGTATAACCAATAATCACTCTTTTACCTTTAACACATACCTTATTATCATTTCCCAACTTAACCTCAGACTCAATACTAATGTCTAGACTAGTAAAAAAAATTATATTTACAATCATGTGATTGCTATAGTTGTTTTCCAAAAATAAAATAGCATTTGAAAATTTATGTGTCATATTATACATCAAAAACATTTTCTTCTAATTATATTTAAACTCTTATGAGTTGTGCAAATATTGCTTACCAACATCCTCTTGCTTTTTCCAACACTTTTTAGCAAAATTACCATAAATTTTGTGATACTAACATTGAACCTTATAAGCATTATTCCTTTTATTTCATTGCTATATTACTCCCCTTTAAATTACAAGGGTACTACTCATATTTCTCCTCATGGTGAGAAATATCTTATGCACATCTTTCATTAACTACTTTTCTATATATTTCTATATTACATGATTTTCTTATGTCTTTTCATTTTGTAAATTATAGCTAAGTTTTGAAGGTGTTCTCAAAGGTACTATCATCATATGTCATCATCGTGGACTCATTTGCAATCACTGAACCAATTAACTCATCAATTTTCATTTAAATCATTTCTTTAAAATCTTCTATGGATACAACCATGGATTCACATTTATTTGGAAAACTTCGAAAGACTTTCTCAATCATTGTCTTATTTGAGATGTCTTCTCCATACTATATCATTTTATTAACAATACTCACAACCTAAGTCATAAAACTATCCACTATTTCACTATCTTTCATCTTTAGATTCTCAAAATATCTTCTTAAATTGTGTAAATGGTATTGTTCACTTTGGTTACATACTAGTAACAAGATTCAAGAGTGTCTTGTGCCTTCCTCAAACACACTACACTTGAAACCTTTGGAAATATCACATCATATATGCCTTGTTGAATAAGGCTAAGAGATATTTTATCCTTGTTGTTGTTCTCCCCCAACAATGTTTGCTCAACATCTGTCATAGCCATTTATGGTGCTTTATCATAAAGATATAAAAATCCATCCATAATGTACCTCCAAATATCAAAATAATGGAGTAATTTTCTCATTCTAATAAAATACGAATGGTATTTTTTCTTAATAAAGATAGGAATTTGTGACTCATTATGCAATGCCATCTCCCAGATATGGGTGAAGTATTTGAATGGAGGGTAAGATAAATTTCACACTATTATATAGTGAGTTTCTTCAAAGAAAAATTTGAAACATACAAATGGATGGAAAAACATAATGGCTTCTTTACACCCTTCAAAAATTTATTGATTTAAATAATATTAATATAGCATCAAAAAAGAAAATAAATAAATTTATATTTTTTTCTTGTTTTATCTATTGAAATGTTTTTATATTTCTAATCCTACGTGTAGTGGGTTCCTGAGCATCCACGGAGAAAATATTCAATAATATTGCTTCAATGCCAAATTTCAAAACACTTCTTACATTACTAAGTTCAAACACATAGATGTATATAATCTCTAGAAAATAGTAAAGAACATATTGGTTTCTCCAAATCTACCTTTCCAAGAACACCGCGAAGGTTCTTTAGGAATAGTAGATTACGTTATGAAGGCTACCAAGAAACTAAATAGTATGCTATTGAGGGAATTTTCTAGATAGATTGAATACTATGCAGTCACCTCTCGTATCAGCCTTATACAACCACGTAAATCAATATATAGATTAAGTAACAAAGCACCATTGGTAATAGGTTGCACTAAATATGCAATCAAGATGTTACTTGCAAGAAATCAAATAGCATGTATCCCTGCAACAACATGATATGATGATAGTAGAGTCAAAGTGTCACCACTAGAAGCTCAAACATAAAACACATAAATTCACTTCTCCGTGAGTCTCAATGGGGCTTCACTCAAATCATAAGTCTTAAAATTCCACAAAACCTACAAAAACTATAAATTTTCTCTAGTAATAGTTTGACAGTGAGAGGGCACAACAAAATGCA
This sequence comes from Pinus albicaulis, assembly GCA_034641835.2. NCBI lineage: Eukaryota > Viridiplantae > Streptophyta > Pinopsida > Pinales > Pinaceae > Pinus > Pinus albicaulis. Next base: position 4,753 of record JAXQQM020067985.1, on the reverse strand, counting down.
GCTACAATTTCAAAATTACAAAAAAATACCAAAACTGATAGTGGGATGATTGACTCTTTCTGAGCATATATATTTATAAAATGTTTCAAGTTTGTTACATCAATTAAAATATTTAATTTTCTCGTGCAGGTTTCGATGATGCTAAGCAGCGTTGCCCCTTCAAATCAGCACGATGAAGAAGTGGAGGGAGTGGATGTAGTAGAAGCTATGTGGCAGTGCTAAGGAAATAAGATAATTAATGTTTCAGATAATAATGGATTTACTCTTTTACTCTTTCATTTTACGAAAATTTCCAAGTGAAAATGAAGAATTGTAATCACTTGTAGTTTATTTACTTCGAAATCCCAAACAGAAATATTTAACATTTTCATTAGTTTTATATAATTATTTGAAAACATAAATAGACTTTTGCGGTAGCTCAATTAGAAATGGAAATAAAATTAATGTGCTTTGAGGAAGTTTGAAGATCAAATCCCTTAGTTCACTTATAATTGCAAAGGAACATATGTACACACATAGAAATTATATACTACTTCCACATCAATCCAAACACGTGTAAATACAATTACAATATGACTATTTATTACACTTAACCACTGAGAATTCACTACATCACCTACTTTGTATCCAATAACTTGTGGGTATACATGGTTGTGTAGTTAGGCTACTAATTAGCAGGGTTGGAAAAGTCCAAGGACACGTGAAAATAATTTGTGTGTACTAGGATATATAAGGTTGAAGATAAGTGATAATATCAAAAATAAACATTATAACTGATTTATTTTGGTGAAAAAAATGATCAAATTGGTTAGAAAGTCCATGGTTGGATTTATGTTTAATTTGTTTAAAGTCAAATATAAATATTTTGAATTTTCTTTGAATTTTGTTTTGGAAAAGGAGATTGAATTTAGTAACATTTTTTATATTAAAAAAATTATACATATATCAGTTAGTCATGTTATTTAATATTAGTTCTATATTTTAAAATTTTACTACATAATTTTTAAAACACTAGTTTAAGTAGTAACAGTTTGTTTAAAAATATAGATTTTCCTAGTATGTCTTTTGAAATATTTGGTAGATTTTTTTTTAAAATCTAGATTACAGTTGTCAAAACATAGAATTTAAGATGACCTAGATTTGTTTAGAGTGCTCAATATATTTCTTTCTTCAAAATATGTATTAAAACACTTCTAAATAAATATTTTGAAAAATGAAAAAAAACTTAATCTAGTAAAAGAGTTACAGTTGGAAGAAATTCTGGCCTCCTACTAGAGTCTCATATTTATTTATTTTTCCATAGAGATGAGTATATTTTATATTAAATCTATTCTCAGTCATGTAAAATAGAAAAAAAAATGAGTTACATGTATGCTTCTAACTACTTATCCTTTAGAGAGGAGTGCAAATAGCTAAAATAGACAAATTAGTAAAACTAGTATGATTGTATGATGAAAATAATACATCTTCCAAAAACAACCAAGAAAAATATAGAATTTGAATTGAGAATACATTCGAAAATGGGGTCAATTTCATCATCTAGATCCTAGTTGAAGTCGGGAAGGGGGCTCACTTTATAGTGGTTGTTAACACTTGATTTAGAGTTTTGGGAGTTTTTGACACTGATCTATTCTTAGGTTTCTTCAATTTTCTGATATAAAGCGCCTATATCCCTATATCATCGTATTGGTAGGCTAATATGGACTTCAAATCCTAGATATCCTTCACAAGATAAATAATGTTCTCATTTATCTTCGTAGTTTCATAATTATCTCTACAATATAAAGTTACAAACTCTTTATCTACTCGATGCAACTGTCACAAATTTTATTAGCACTATCACTAGGTTCTTTCACTTTCATAAGCCTCATTTCAGTCTAGTTGGGAATGAATAACAAGAAAATCCTAAAAATATTTTAACCAAACAGTGTGGAAAATATCATCCATTGTTGGCCCACATTGTAGTGCCCCATGGTTGTCAAACAAATATACTAAAGAAAACTAAATCCATAGATCCAATAAAGGTAAGAAACCACTAGTGAATAAGAAATAATGTGAATCTTCATGTAAAAGGACAATCCTATGAGACTCAATGATTAAATTTTAGTTTCAAGTTAATGAAAAAATTATTAAGGGAATAACAAACATATCGAAACAATATAGAGATCCTACAGAATAGGAGTCTAGGTGCACCAATTTGTAGCTTGCTTATATACTAGAGTTTGTGAAAGGAAATCTTGTGAGGGAGTCATAGAACTAGGCACACCAAGCCAACAAAAATTCCTTAAAAATATAATTTTATACACATTGTAGTGATAGAACTGAGGAATTCATGTTGTGGAAATCTCCGCAAAACGATTACACGGCCTCATCAATTTTAGAAACCATTGACTTATGTGAACTGAGAGGTTACGAAATTAGGAAGCTATATGACGTTCAAAGAATTTTTCCTCCATGGAATTATACATATCATCAAACTACTCACATTCATCGCTATTAATGTTACCATAGAGAAACATAATTTCCACTACCCTGATGTCAATTAATAATCAAGTTGGAGGAATTCTGCTGAGGTCAGGTCACCAGAAACACACAATTTACTACGATCATTCTAGGAGGATGACTTGAATGAGCATGCATGTGTCCCTGAAACTGGTGCTTCCATGAGTACTGATTGGTCTCATCCAAAATTAATTACATAATTCCAAGTATAAACTATGTATGTAAATGCAAGTGCATTTAATAATGCTTCAAGGCCATGGAGTTAAAAAAAAAAATGACAAGGGGTGGGATATTAAGGCCCTATATATGGTTAAATTATAATTGGACTAAGTTGATAAAAAATTCCTTATTAGCCTGATGATCAACACCTATGTTCTATTTTCTTAAGAAAGGGTAAAATGAGCCTTAGGTGTTGATACTTTTGCTATGATTCTTTTTTTAGGTATTGGGTGATTATAGGTGAATCCTTCATTATAGTGATATTAGTAACATGCATTTCTTTAACGAGGTGTAGGCCTTGAAGTAAGCCATGCCTTTAAGGATGGTTATTGGTCATATGCCTCAATTCCATCAATACCTTGTTTCTACTTTTTCATCTAGGTTATAGAAAACTTTTTCCCTTGTTACTAGCATAGCCATTTTTAAAATTTTAAATTTTAGAGACCAATTACAAATTTACCCATTTTTTATATAAAAAAACTTAATATTTAAGATATGAGTAATTTCAAATAAGATTATGAAAAACAAATAAAAGAAGTGATAATTTTTTCTAACTAAGATCTTAAGATAAACATTAGAATATGTTACGCGTCCAAAATATTTGTTCACAATGGGTTTTTGAACATGTTAGAAAAAAAACCATCTTTATCTCCACTCACATCATACAAATTGCAATTGTGCTTTTTGCACACTTAATCCTCAATTCTAAACACTTAAAGATGAATATTAAAGGACCAAATTGCATGGGAGATTTCAAGGGAGCCTCACACCCATGGGTAATTAATATCTTATATAAAACGCTAAACTGTGAAAATAGAATAATAAAAGTGAAGAGTTTCTAGTTTTCCAATAGAAAGAATAGAACTGAATTTTCTTGTTTCTCCTGGAATAACTATTTTGTAGTTTTTTTAGTATTGATATAATGGTGATATGTTCCATATTTTATAAAATAGATCTATTTATCATTTTTGTTAGAAAATAAGTTTATCTCATGGTTAGATATGGAAATTTCAACCTTATATTTATCATGACTATAATGCATTTTATTACGTTCATATTTCAATATGAACACAACTAATTTTTCAAGTTTTTGAGAACCATTTATCACATTTTATGAGATATTTAAAATTACATAAATAATAACTATACATAATTGCACTAAATCATTAGATAATTTAAATATAAAAATAAACACAATTAAATTTTTTTTTTTTACTAAATTATATTTTACTATAAACATAAAACTAAAAACTTATTGTAAAACAAAACCCAAAACTAACATAAAATTATATTAAAAAAACAACATAAATATATACATATTAAAAGAAAAATTTTAATATTTTTTTAAACAAATATCTATTAATATCATGCATATCAAAATCTAAACTTTACTTTATTCACAATTAACTTTAAATAGTTAACTAAAAATTCCAACCTCATCAAAACTATTTTTAAATGATTTAATGTCCAGGCAACATCGTGCCACTGGTACTTCGCTTCCCCTATATGATAAAAGACGTGAATCCTAAGAAAATAAATGCTACATGAATAAGGTGTTGTATATGACAATTTTGCTTGGGATACTTAACTTTATTTCATTGATAAAGGTTTGTGGCATTGATAAAAAATAGACGCAACGTGCAAATTAGTATGGTTTAGATTCAATAATATGTGTTCAACAATATGTGTAAAATGTTTTTGATAAATCGAAATATATGCGTTCTTAAATAGTATTTTTTCTTCTATATTTATAAATACAATACATTAAATTAATCATTTTTTAAATGATATAATTTATATGATAAAAGTTATGTTTTGCAATTTGGGTGGAAGAGTTTTAACGTGTATAGAATGTCAATTTATTGTAAATAGTTTTATTTCATAGTTTTAAGACTATAAATTGTGTTAATGGGTTGGCACTCTCTAATGAGTTGCAAGTAGTAATTACACTTGATGTTGCAAAAGAAACTCATTAAGGCATCAATAAAAAATGATTAAAGATAAAAATTAGTAAACAAAATCTCATTCAAAT
>JAXQQM020069783.1:0-11078 GCA_034641835.2 Pinus albicaulis | reverse complement strand
ATGTTGGAAATATTGTCATTGATGGCAAATGAATTGGCAACAAAGGAGCATCTGAAACAGTACCTAGGAAAAGAGAAAAGCAAGTTGTAGAAAACAATGAACAGCAGAGAGGAACAGAGGAAGAGTGCATTTACAGAGAGCAGTATCGGTCACGGAGCAGAGACAAGCAGTGAATTGAAGGAGACAGGGTTGAATTGAATTGACGGATATTAGAGTCCCTGTGGATTTAATTCATGAATAAACATAATACATGCATCCTGATAAAGGAGAAAGGAAAATCTGTGTATGTTTGAGTTATGGTGATACCCTGTTGAGTGGAGAATATCAAGCGTATTTTGACAGTTGATTGGTTCAATTCTCATACAATCTTGGACGGGTTCTGTATGAACAGGGCACATTATATATATATATATATATATATATATATATATATATATATATATATATATATATATATATATATATATATATATATATAACATTAACATAATCTCGGAGGAAGAACATTTAAATCAAAGTTATACAGAACTTGGAGTATGGAGCGATTGGACGGTTGACCACTGTTTAAAAACCATGATCCTGATCCTTCTGATTTTTGTACTTCCTTCTCTTTTGTAGAATTTCTAAAGACTGCTTCTTTGACTTTAGATGGTCCTCCTCTTCTCATTTCATATGCAGTTAGTATGCCATGAAGTTGCACCACAGTAAGGTTTTGAAGATCCTGCTTTTCTTCAAGAGCAGAAACTTTTGACTCAAATTTTGTTGTTAGTGACCTTAAGACTTTCTCAACCAAAGTAGATTCGGTTATTGTTTCTCCCAGATTTCTCATACGATTTACAATATCATCAAGACGTAAAAAGAAATTGGCAATGCTCTCCTCATTATCCATTTTTAGATTCTCATATTGAATTATGAGAGTTTGGAGTTTAGCACTTTTTACCTTTGCATCACCTTCATAACTCAGAATGATTTTGTCCCATATTGCCTTTGCTGTATTCAGCTGCATGACTTTGACAAATTCTGATTCAGTTAGACTTCCCAATAGAGCATTGACCGCCTTTGCATTTGTTTCATAATTCTTTCTTTCCGTCGGATCTGTTGGTACTGTAGCTAGAAATTGATAACCTTGTTCAACAATTTCCCATACCTCTGCTCCTAGAGACTGCAGATAGGATCTCATCCTTGTTTTCCAAAAGATTAAATTGTTTCCGTTGAAGAGCGGAGGCCTGATAGACGATGTTCCATCTTGATTACTCATCTTGCTTGATCTTCCTTCTAGCGGCTAAGCTTTTTCAGAAGGACCTTCTCTGATACCAATTGTTGAGAAAAATACTGAGAGGGGAGGGGTGAATCAGTATTTAGGGCTGAAAAAATTTTCTTTTCTTTCCCTTAATACCGCATCCAACATGTATGTCTAGATATCTTATTATGTCATTACTTAGAGCATTGCATCAGATAAGCATTAAGCATGAACAGAAATAACAGGACAAACCATCAAACATAAACAACACATATGAACACCAGGATTTAAGGTGGAAACCCAATTCGGGAGAAAACCACCGCTGCTGTAATCTCAGTCTTCAATATTTATTATAGAGAAAAACTTCTTACAATATGTGCTGGTGCAGACTTATACCAGCACGCAGGCACCCACCTGCAGAAGGCTACAACCTTCTCTCGTTTACCAGCCTCTCCTGGAAGGGAGCTACTACCCCCTGCTCTCATTTACCAGCTACCACTGGAAGAGAGCTACAACCCCCTCTCTGAAGGCTTCAACCCTCAGCACAACTGCGAACCACGTTTCATCGATTTTCACACTGGATCAATCCGGAATCATATATGTTCTTCAGTAGACTTGCGCCAGTTCTTCGTCAATTCTTCTGTTGAATAGACTTAAGGCTCATCATCTTTCGATCAATACGTTCATGGGTGAATTATCGATTTAGATTTGTCAGTTAAGCATGTAGCTCGCTCATGCAGATATTCCTTAGAGGAATTTTTCTTTTTCAACCCTCACACATGCACACAACGAATAATAATCTTTTTCCCTTTATATTGTTTTCGCCTTTATTAAAACCATGAGTCAAAAACCATTTAACCGCTAATGGTATTCCTTTAACAATATTTTTATTAGTTTGGCCCACGAGGTTTTTATTTCTTTTTAATTTATTTATCAATTGATAAATAAATAAATAGTTTTAATCCCTTATATTTAACCCTTCGGAATTTATAAACAATATCCAATGCTTTCAAATAGTTTAATATTTCAATAAAACTTTGACCCCTGGCCCACATATGTGCCCCACCATATCAAAATAAACTTCATGCAATTCCATCACCCGATCACCGTTAGATCACGAGCCTCCAAGATCAACGACACATATGCATATCACTCGACCTCCGATGCCGAACTTTAACGTGCGATGGCCACGGTACTTTGGTTAAACTTTGTGCAACTTCATCATGCGACCATCGTCTGATGACCCCTTCCCAGATCAACGGTGCTCAACGATATCGCTGGGCGTCCTGGGTCGAACTATAACGCGCGATGGCGCATAGTGAAAAGTGGTTTTGTGATGACGTACAGGGACGCGTGTCAAGTACTCTATGGGATCGCTCCTCAACCAGAAAATACCTCTTGCTCCGCAAAAGCGGTGTGATATGGGCAATCTGCTTTCACAAATCCACTCATGGTTTTTAAACAGTGGTCAACCGTCCAATCGCTCCATACTCCAAGTTCTGTATAACTTTGATTTAAATGTTCTTCCTCCGAGATTATGTTAATGTTATATATATATATATATATATATATATATATATATATATATATATATATATATATATATATATACATTAACATAATCTCGAAGGCATTTAAAATCCAAGGATGAGACTGGAATATGGGCGATTAGACGATTGACTGTGACCCCAAAAACCATGGTGGCAGTACCTCATCATGCACAGAACAAGAATATTTTTCTGGTTGAGAAACGATCCCCATAAAACACTTGACTGCCATAACGTCCACCTTGTGTATAAATCTGCATTAAAATTATGAAGAGATTCAGTGATGCTTCACTATGTAATCGTTGATCTTGGAGCTCGTAGTCTAGCATTGTCAGTGATGGGGTGCATGAGGAACTAATTTTGATATGGTGGGTGTTACTATGTGGGCCCTGAGAGATCAAAGTTTTGGTGAAATATTAAAACTTGGTCAAAGCAGTAGATATTATTTATAAATTCAGAAGGAGTTAAATATAAGGAGTTAAAAACTATTTATTTATTTATCAATTGATAAATAAATTAAAGAAAGAATAAAACCTCGTGAATAAACTAATGCAAAAGGTATACCAGTTAAATGATTTTGACTCATGTTTTAATAAAAATGAAAACAATATAAAGAAAAAAGATTAGTATTAGTTTGAATAATACAATCACTGAACAAAAAAAAAATTCCTCTAAGTCTGCATGGCGAAATACATGCTGCTGACAAATCTAGCATCGATAGTCACCCATGAAACATTGTGTCGAGATGATGAGCCTTAAATTCAACGGAAAATTGACGAAGAAGCAACAAAGTCTCTTGAAGAACATATGGTCAGTTGGATCGGTGTGAAAATGATAGTGGTCGCGGCCTAGCCACCGAAGAAGGAGTGCTCTCTTCGATGTGCTTGTAAATGAAGCGTAGAGATAATGCTCCCCTTCGAAGGCTGACGCGAGAAGAAAGGTGTAACCTTCTGCCAGTGGAAGCTACTGCATCAAGTGCCACCGGCCCTATATAAATCTATAATAAATATTGAAATGGCGGCAATTTCCTTCAGTTTCCACCTTAAATCATTCATATGTTGATGGACTATCTGTTAACTACTGATTTAATGCTATCTGTCTATTAACAAAAAAATGAAATGACATAATGGAATAATCTAGATATACCTGAGTAGATATATTAAGGAAAGAAAGAAAATTTTTTCAGCCCTAAATCTTGATTCGCACTCCTCACCGATTATTTTTCTCAACAGTGGCAACTCGGAGAAGATCCTACGAAAAAAGCTTAGCATCTTAGAGAGATCAAGCAAAATAATCCAGATGGGGCAGCGTCTATCGAACCTCAGCTTCAACGGCAACAATGCTGACAAACAAGGATGAGATCCTATCTTCTCTAGGGAAGATGTATGGGCTATTGTTGAATGAATATCATATCAATTTCGGATACGTACCAGCTAAAAAGAATTATGAAACAAATGCAAAAGGCGTCAATGCTCTATTGGGAAGTCTAATGAATCGAATTTGTCAAAGTTATGCGACAATATAGCAAAGGAGATATGGGACAAAATAATTCTAAGTTATGAAGGTGATGCAAAGGTAAAAAGTGAAAAACTCCAAACTCTCGAATTGAATATGAAAATTTAAAGATGCATAGTGATGAGAATATTGCCATTTTTTTTACGTCTTGATGATGTTGTAAATCGTATGAGAAATTTGGGAGAAACAAAACAAATCTTGACTTTGAAGAAATTTGAAGATCACTAACGCAAAATTTGAGTCAAAAGTTTACGCTCTTGAGGGATTCAAAATTGCAACTTCATGGCATACTAAGCATATGAAATGAAAGAGGACCATAGAAGGTCTTCTTAAGCTTCTACAAAAGGAAATAAAGTACAAAAATCAGAAGGATCAGGATATATCTCAGAAGAAGATGAGATAAACTTTGTAAAGAAACTTCAACTTGGCACAGGACGGTTCAGAGGTAAGCTTCCTTTAAAATGTTTTGATTGTGGAAGAGTTGGTCATTATGCTGCTAAAGGTCCTTATAAAGAAACACATAAAAAGGGGAAGGAAGTAGAAAGAAGGAATAAGAATCGTTTTAGCACTAGAAAGAGTTACTATACTCATGAAGACAGTGATGGTTTATCTGATAGTGAGGAGGAACGTGAACAAGATCTTAGACTTCTCATGGCATTTGAAAATGAATCTAGAGAAGAAAAGGATACTTTTGAGGATGCTCTAGAAGACAGTGATTTTCTTGTCGAAAACAATAAACTCAAAATTTGCTTAGAAGAGAGTAAAATAACCATAAAAACTCTGAAAAATCAGCTTGAAGAAAAAGAGAGACACAATGAGAAATTGGAGTGTGAAGTAGTAGATCTAAGAAAAGAACTTGAGAAAGTAAAGACTCTGAATCTTAGATTTGCTAAAGGGTCTGAAACCTTAGATGAGATTATCAAGGTACAACATTCTCCTCTTATAAATACGGGTCTTGGATATATTGGAGAATCTTCTCAGGCTTCAGCACCAAATTATCTAAAAGCAGTTACAGATGGTTTACAACATGTTGCCACTCAGCAAGGGAATAAAGAATCTTTACAAGTAAATCATGATCATCTCAATTCAAGGAACACTAACAGGAATGTCTTTCAAAGAAACACCAATCAACAGGTAAATTCATATAGAAGATCTTATGATCGTAGAAACTTCTTCTTCAATGGAAAATGTTTCTCATGTCACAATTTTGGTCATAAAGTTGTTCAATGTGTAGCATATAAAACTATCATGACAAGAGAAGCAAGAAAGAAAAGGATTGATATTGAAACAAATAAGAATACCTATAACAACTTTTCTCCTCTTCAAAATGAAGTTGAATGTGCTTATTGCAATAACTTTGGCCATGAAGAATCTAAATGCAGGAGCAAAGTTCAGCCAAAAGAACATGTTCCTTCAAGCTCCAAAGTATGGAAAAAGAAGGAATTACAAGTTGAAAATTGTGGCATAGCATTATTTGCAGAAGATGAAGAAAACTAATGGTACATTGATTATGGATGCTCAAGACACATGACGGGTGATAAAGACAAAATTCTTGCATATAGTACTCTAGAAAAAGAAAAAAATGTTACATTTGGAAATGACACTCCTGCGGTCATTAAGGGAAAAGGGTCTGTTTTTCTAAAAGAAAAGGTGAAAGCTAATGAATTCATGTATGTGGATGGATTAAAGCATAACTTGTTAAGTGTAAGTCAAATGTGTGATCAAGGAACTGAAGTTGTCTTTAGTTCAAAAGAATGTGTGGTACGTGATCTTGATACAGGTAAAGCAATTATAAGAGGAAAAAGGACTCCAAACAACCTGTATATATTGAAGAACTGCAAAGAACAATGTTATTTGAGTAAATCTTCAGAAAATTGGCTATGGCATAGAAGGTTGGGGCATCTGAGCTTTTCTCAAATCAACAAATCAAGCAGACTTAAAGCTGTTCGTGATCTTCCCAATATCACTCTACCTGAAAATATCATATGCAAATCTTGCCAATTCGGTAAGCAAACCAGAGTACAATTTAATGCCAAGGAAGGATCATCAAGTAAGCCTCTTGAACTCATTCATACTGACATATGTGGACCTATGAGGAAAAAGTCACCACGTAGTGAAGAATACTATATCTTATTCATTGATGATTTCTCTAGAATGTGTTGGATTGGGCTGCTTAAACACAAAGATGAAGCATTTGAGAAATTTCAGATCTTCAAAGCACTAGTTGAGAATGAATTAGATCTAAAAATCAAGTGTCTCAGATCTAATCGAGGAGGCGAATATAATTCAGATGAATTCTTTGAATTTTGTGAACAACATGGCATAAAAAGACACTTTTCTGTAGCTAGCACTCCACAACAAAATGGTGTTGCAGAAAGAATGAATAGAACTGTTCAACAAATGGCTAGAGCTATGCTCGATGATTCCGGAACACCTGACACATTTTGGGGAGAAGCTGCACATACAGCAGTAAACATTCTCAACAAGGCACATGTTCATGTAAATAGTGATAAAACTCCATATGAACTCTGGTATGGTAAGCCTCCCACTGTAAAGAATTTTAGAATTTTTGGAAGCAAATGCTTTATCAAGAATAATGATGAAAAACTTGGCAAGTTTGAACCCAGAGCAGATGAAGGAATATTTCTTGGTTACTCCTCTAGGATTAGGGCATATAAATGTTACAATAAAAAACTTCGGAAGATTGTTGAATGTATTGATGTTGTTATTGATGAGTCTCCAGCAGCTCCAAAAGAAGAAAAACAAACAACATATGAAGACGATGATGGTGACATATATCCCTCTACATAAAATAGTAATGATATAAACAGTGAACCCAATGAAGAACCCGAAGATGATATGTCTGAAAAGGCTCCATCCAGATATGTTCAAAAGAATCATCCAGAATCTCAAATTTTGGGAGAAAAGGAATGAGGTGTACAAACAAGAAGGACTCTTATGGGATATTCTAGCAATCTGGAATTTCTGTCCACTATTGAACCTCACAGTGTTAGTCAAGCTAGCAAAGATGATTGTTGGATTCAAGCCATGAATGAAGAGCTTGATCAAATTGAAAAGAATCACACTTGGGAATTAGTACCAAGACCTCATGACAAAAATGTCATTGGAACTAAATGGATATTCAAAAACAAGTTAAATGAGAATGGGTATGTTGTAAGAAATAAAGCTAGACTTGTTTGCAAGGGGTATGCTCAACAAGAAGGTATAGACTTTGAAGAAACTTTTGCTCCTGTAGCCAGACTTGAAGCCATAAGAATGTTTCTTGCTTTTTCAAGCTTCCAACAAATCAAAGTTTATCAAATGGATGTTAAATCTGCTTTTCTCAATGGTGACCTAGAAGAAGAATTTTATATAGAACAACCAGAAGGATTCATTTTGGGAAACGATGAAAAACTTGTTTGTAGACTTAAAAAGGCTCTATATGGTCTCAAACAAGCTCCAAGGGCATGGTACTATCGTCTTGACAAATATCTCCATCAACAAGGTTTTTCAAAGGGGTCTGCTGATAGCAACTTATACACAAAAACTGAAAATGACAAACTATTGATTGTGGTTGTATATGTTGATGATATCATTTTTGGAAGTAATGAAGAGTCTATGAGTCAAAAAATTTCTTCTGATATGCAGCAAGAATTTGAAATGTCTTTACTTGGGGAACTAACATTCTTTCTTGGCTTGCAAGTGCAACAAGCAATAGACGGCATATTCTTATCACAAGCAAAATACCTCAAGCAAATCCTGAAGAAGTATGGCATGGAAGATTACAAACCTGTAAGTACACCAATGATCACTGGATGTAATCTTAGTTCTAATGATGATTCCCCCTCGGTGAATCAACTAGAATACAGATCTATGATAGGAATTCTACTTTATCTCACTGGGACAAGACCAGACATCATGCATGCAGTTGGGATTGTTGGACGACTCCAAGCTAATCCAAAAGAGTCTCACCTTCAAGCTGTGAAAAGAATATTCAAATATCTACAAGGAACTCAAGACTTTGGACTATGGTATCCAAAGAATGTTGATCTTACTCTTCATGCATATACTGATGCAGATTGGGCTGGAAGTGTTGATGATCGGAAAAGCACTAGTGGTGGTGCATTCTATATGGGGCCCCGGTTAGTATCTTGGTTCAGTAAGAAGCAAAGATCCATTGCCTTATCTACAGCAGAAGCAGAATATGTAGCAGCAGCATCATGTTGCACTCAACTTCTCTGGATGATGAAAACCTTACAAGACTTTCAAATCAAATGTTCACCCCCTATCTCTATTATGTGTGACAATACAAGTGCCATCAGTATCTCAAAGAATCATGTTATGCATTCCAAGACCAAGCACATTCCCATCAAATATCACTTCTTACGTGAACAAGTGCTTGAACAAAAGGTGAAACTGGAGTATGTTCCCTCCAAAGAACAAGTTGCTGATATATTTACCAAACCTCTACCCAGGGAAGCATTCGAATATCTCAGACAGAAACTAGGAGTAGTCTCTGCCATGGAGAGGATCAGGTCTACTTAAATACAAAAGATTAAATTGGTTGTGAAGTGTTGTTGGGCTTCTCTAAATTCTCAGGCTAAGGGGGAGCATTGGTCAAAATGCATGGTTAGCATTCCAATTAATTGTTATAGTTTGATCTCATCTTTGTTATATTTGAAGATGCAGCATGATCTCAGGGGGAGCATGGTTCTGTCCGTACAACGGATATTGATCAACCCTTTTGCCATTGATGTCAAAGGGGGAGGAAAAACAAGGGGTTCTATAAGACAAACAGAGGAAGAATATATCCATCAATGCCAAAGGGGGAGATTGTTGGAAATATTGTCATTGATGGAAAAGGCATTAGCAACAAAGGAGCATCTGAAACAGTACCTAGGAAAAGAGAAAAGCAATTTGCAGAAAATAATGAACAGCATAGAGGAACAGAGGAAGAGTGCATTTACAGAGAGCAGTATCGGTCACGAAGCAGAGACAAGCAATGAATTGAAGGAGACAGGGTTGAATTGAATTGACAGATATTAGAGTCCCTGTGGATTTAATTCATGAATAAACATAATACATGCATCCTGATAAAGGAGAAATGAAAATCTGTGTATGTTTGAGTTCTGGTGACACCCTGTTGAGTGGAGAATATCGAGCGTATTTTGACAGTTGATTGGTTCAATTCTCGTACAATCTTGGACGGGTTCTATATGAACAGGGCACATTATATATATATATATATATATATATATATATATATATATATATATATATATATATATATATAAATATATATAACATTAACATAATCTCGAAGGAAGAACATTTAAATAAAATTTATACGGAACTTGGAGTACGGAGCAATTGGACGGTTGACCATTGTTTAAAAACCGCGAGTGGATTTGCGAAAGCGGATTGCCCATATCGCACCGCTTTTGCGGAGCAAGTGGTATTTCCTGGTTGAGGAGCGATCCCATAGAGTAATTGACACGCGTCCCTGTACGTCATCACAAAACCACTTTTCACTATGCGCCATCGAGCGTTATAGTTCGACCCAGGACGCCCAGCGATATCGTTGAGTGTCGTTGATCTGGGAAGGGGTCATCGGACAGTGGTCGCATGAGGAAGTTGCACAAATTTTAACCAAAGTACGGTGACCATCGCACGTTAAAGTTCGGCATCAGAGGTCGAGTGATATGCATATGTGCCGTTGATCTTGGAGGCTCGCGATCTAACAGTGATCGACTGATGGACTTGCATGAAGTTTATTTTGATATGGTGGGGCGCATATGTGGGCCAAGGGTCAAAGGTTTATTGAAATATTAAACTATTTGGAAGCGTTGGATATTTTTTATAAAGTCCGAAGGGTTAAACATAAGATATTAAAACTATTTATTTATTTATCAATTGATAAATAAATTAAAAAGAAATAAAAACTCCGTGGGCCAAACTAATGAAAATATTTTCAAAGTAATACCATTAGCGGTTAAATGGTTTTTGACTCATGGTTTTAATAAAGGCGAAAACTATATAAAGGGAAAAATATTATTATTCGTTGTGTGCATGTGTGAGGGTTGAAAAAGAAAAATTCCTCTAAGGAATATTTGCATGAGCGAGCTACGTGCTTAACTGATAAATCTAAATCAATAATGCACCCATGAACGTATTGATCAAAATATGATGAGCCTTAAGTCTATTAAACAGAAGAATTGACGAAGAACTGGCGCAAGTCTGCTGAAGAACATATATGATTCCGGCTTGATCCAGTGTGAAAATCGATGAAACGTGGTTCGCATTTGTGATGTGGGTTGAAGCCTTTAGAGAGGGGGTTGTAGCTCCCTTCCAGTGGTAGTTGGTAAACGAGAGCAGGGGGTAGTAGCTCCCTTCCAGGAGAGGCTGGTAAACGAGAGAAGGTTGTAGCCTTCTGCAGGTGGGTGCCTGTGTGCTGGTATAAGTCTGCACCAGCACATATTGTAAGAAGTTTTTCTCTATAATAAATATTGAAGACTGAGATTACAGCAGTGGTGGTTTTCTACCGAATTGGGTTTCCACCTTAAATCCTGGTGTTCATATGTGTTTTTTATGTTTGATGGTTTGTCATGTTATTTTTGTTCATTCTTAATGCTTATCTGATGCAATTCTCTAAGTAATGACATAATAAGATATCTGGACATACATGTTGGATGCGGTATTAAGGGAAAGAAAAGAAAAATTGTTCAGCCCTAAATACTGATCTACCCCTCCCCTCTCATTATTTTTCTCAACAAGGC
>JAXQQM020073957.1:0-12661 GCA_034641835.2 Pinus albicaulis | reverse complement strand
TGAATCCAGGAGGGCTAGATCCTAGGATTCAAAGTGGTTCTGATGTTGCCTTGTCATTTGGTATGCCAATCTGCCAAATCACAGGACTCCAACATAATGGTGACTCCAATGGGGACTTCTGAGTGAATTACATATTATACATCCTTAAGACCTCAGAAGACCCACAACATCCTTAGATTGGTAGTTAATTGCTGATGATGGACACCAGCCCGCTTCAAAACATTCAAAATCATTCACCTTGCGACTCCACAACTCCTAAAATACCAAAAGACTCCACTGGAGATCAGTGGGCCTGCTGATTACCCCTGTCTTCACAAAGACTCCACTGGGATAGCCCACACTACCATTAAAATATCGTGCACACCCATGATTAGGAAACTTTGAGGATTAAGTTTTCTTTGTTAAAGACTAGTTTGACTCTAAAGATTGTCATATCTGGCTAACTTTCCTTTTCTGTCGGTCTTAAATCAACATAGGGGCCACTCCACATCCCAACATAGCAAGGACCAAATCACTGCACTGGTAGAAAGACTCTAAACACTTTATAAACATGCAGCCAAAGATAAGAGCAGTACTTCGCTATGAAATGTCAAAAATGTTATCAGAGTTTCAAACTGATGACCTCCTAAAGGCTATTCTTCGCATTTCAAGGAAACAAAATAGGAACCCTGAGATCCTGAAATTTTTTCTAGAATCGGTAGTTGAAAGATATGAAATTGAAATTGAAATTTTGAATTCACAAGAACAATCATATCAATTCAGAGACCCCAGAGCATTTTTGGAAAGTCTCCCTCCCCCAAAGCAAGAAGAAATTTCACTACCTTTTGATGTGCAGGAAAAGGATGATTGTGATTTCAAGAGCCACACTGAAGATGCAGTGATCAAAGCTGTCAAGGATGCATATATCTTACTAGTCATGGAAGGCCTAAAAGAAGAAATTTTACATCATGTTTTTATTGATCCCGTGACAGAGTATATGGAGGCCCTGATTGGCTCAAGTTCCCAAGCATTGATCCTTTGCAAGAGCCAGATACATCGAGAGTGGTCACCACTAGTGGTGGCCTTGATTTTAAAGAATCATACTCAAAGAATATCATGGTTATCTCTGAAAAGCGGTCAGATGTTCTACTCATTTTTGTTACCAATCAAATGGCTGCACTATATCTGCCTGCTCAAAGAGATGAGCAAAGACCAGTCATGGAACCATCTGATTGACTGGATGTATTGGAAAAGAGAATTTGTCAGCTAAACATGTAAATATTTCAGAGTTAGATTAGGGTAGGTAGGAATGTCAATAAAGCCCAGCTTGTGTGCAAGCCTAAATGCCACTACTTGAAAGAGCACTACTATTTAGTCATATAGCCTAATCATGACTAGATATATTTGAATTTACTGTTGATAGGTTAGTAAATCAGATTAGCCAAACAATTTAATCTTGGCTTATTAGTAGACTAGATTAGGATAGAAAAATAGAGGTTCAAACAAGCTTAAATCCTAAACCTGTAAATTTGATGAAGAACGGCTCAAATCAGATCAAAAACCAAGCCAAAGAGAAGAAAAAGAACTGGTTCTAACATGCTGAAAACTTGAACCAGGTAAAGAAGAAGAAGACAACTCAAAGATATCAAAATCAGAGCTGAAAGAAAGAAGGAAGGACTCTCATTGTTTTCAGATCTTAAGCCTTCCAAGTTCTGTTTTAATTTTCTGCAAATAAAGGTCTATGTGCAGTTTGTTTTTGATGTCATAGCCATCACAACAAATCAGACAGCTTAATACTAGTTTGGCTATGTTTTCAATTTCTGTTTTAGAATATAGAGAATGAAATCTGTCAGACAGCTTAATCCTGACAGATAGTAGTTAGGTAGAGAAGCTAATGAGTTCAACTGTTTAATCTGAACTCATGGAAGTTATAAGGGTAGATTTAGATTAGTTTTTCTTGTTTTCAAAAGAATAAAGTGTTGATGTCAAAAGGTTTGCAAGTCCAAGTGCACCTTATGAAGAAAAAATGTTAGGAAAGTAGGTTGTGTAGGTAGTTGTCTAGGGAGAAATTGATTTGTTATGATGTAATTTTGATCATCTTTTCAAGCAGCATGATCAAAGAAGAAAAGGTTGTCAAAATGTAAAGCATAGGTCTACATTCCAGAGATAAATATCTAAGGTTCTTGACACCTCCAAGGAGCTGCCATCCCCAAGTGGAGCCACTGTTAGTCATCCATAACTTTGACATATTCAAAGAAGGCTAAAATAGGTCTTTAGCCTTCAAGAAACAAATTTGAAGAAAATCTCTGAGTTCTTGAAGTCTAATGTGTTCATTATCCTTCAAAAACCCACCTCTTTGATCTCTTCACTCAAAATCCTCAAAGAAGCTTGCTGATATACAAGGACTATTTCAAAAACCTCTTCTCCATCATTTCCCTCCTAAAATTCCCTTTTTCCCTTTATTATTCCTCCATTTCCTCAAGAAATCCCTTTAAAACCTTGTAAATCTTCTTTTACTTGGTTTAAAACCCTTCTTTACCCCATCAAAACCCCTTAGAACCCTCAAAAAACCCCATTTCGGCCTTAAAAATCAACTTTTTCATGAAGTCAGACTTAAGCCCTCATGGGCTTAAGTTATCAGCCCTTTCCTCCATGTGACTGGGACCCGTGACCATTGGCCTCAGTCTTTAAGCCCTTTTTGCGCTATCGCACTTCGCTACGCCACTTTTCCTTCCGTTTCTTTATATTTCCTCCACGCGATGGTTTCCCCCACCGATGGGATTTGAACTGTTGATCTTGCCGATCTAATGGTCCTCGCTCCGTCGCACTGCCAGTGTTCCTTTTGATCATCACTTACCAAACCATCCCGCCGATATGTTTTGGACTGTTGATCTGGCTCCCCCAGATCCAACGGTCGGCACAGTTTTGCCGTTTCGTTGTTATTCCGCCCCATTCATTCATTTCTGCCATTCCCCGATATGATCTCAACCGTCAATCCTCATGATTGGACGGTCTGCGCTTTCTCGCAATTTCCCCTCCCCTCGCACCATTTGTCATTTGTACGACCTGGCGGAGAGACCTGGGCCGTTTATCTACCTAATCCAACGGTCATTATTCATCTTCGCTCTCAAATCACCAATTCTCCCTGGAGCAATTCTAACACGAAATGAGAAGTTTTAGAGGGACACAAGTCACTCTTCAACCTGTATCGCGTTCCCCCAGTTCCTTACCGCTTACCACCCAAATCCTGCACGAATACCACCTCTGGTATTCCTGAAAACTGCCATTGCATCTCTTCGCGCCAAATTCAGTTTTGAACCCTGGTTTTCGTGTTTTTTCGCCATGAGGCCCTTTTCCGCTGCATCCACCACCTCCTCACAGCTCCTCCACTTTCGCCTGAGCCTCTATAGCAGTTCAAGCCCTCGCACGAGTTTTGTTTAACAAGTTTATTGGTTTTTTCAGATTTTATGGTGGTTTGAGCTATTCAAAGCATTTCACAGTCACTAAACATGGCATAGAGCTCACGGTGACGATCCTGTAGCCTATTCAATTGCAGAAAGGGATGAAGGGTTAAATTCTGAATGCTAGTCAATAAATCATGATATTGACTATTAAATCAAACCCTCCAACGCAAAGAAAGTACTCGTCAGCAAACAGTGAAGATTAAATGAAGAAACAATGAAGAGTACGAGAGTTTAGGATAAAGGTTAAAGGTTACAGTCAAAACCGAGGATCCAAAGACTTAACCTGTAGTTCAAAGAATGAAGCTGAAGATGATTAAAGGACAGATCAATAAGACAAAAGGCCTCATGCACATCAGGGCAAAGCAGTTAATTCAGTCAGAATGTTTGACCGCCACCATGATCTGCATTTTACCTACCAAGGACAAAACTGGCAGTTAGTACAAACAGAGACATTTCAACTGTCAGAGTGGTTATTTTGAAAGTATGGGAAAGCCTCAAAGCCCTCTCTTTCACTTAACTTGTCCCAAAAGCCTAAACAGAACTACTACAGTCAGAAAGACATCTCCAAAAGAACACACGTTGGAGTTATTACTAGCCTGCCAGATATGCCTCAAAGTCAAACAAAAGAAACTAGAGTGGTTCACAAGTTAATATAGCATTCATTGAGCAGAATGGAGCATCTGATACACATCTATTCTATCTTAAATGATCATTAAGACCAATTATTTCACTTCTCCTCCTCATTCGCCTATAAGTACTCATTGAAGATTCATTGTAAAGGGTTGGAAAATTGTTAATTGTTGAACTGTTATTGAGTAATATTTGCTGAGTAGTTGTAATATAGTAGGCTCGGAAGAGAAGTATTGGAATGTAGAAAGCTATTGGACTCGAGTATGTAATTGGTCTTGGACATCAAATAGACAAGCAAATTCACCGGATCCTGATCTAAATCATTGGTGATGTTTTTCCTTATTGTGACTATTGATTCTTATGTTTTTCACTTTGTTCATATTCTCTGATAAAGAGTAGGAAATATAGCTTAGGATTTACTTTTGAAGTACCCTAATTCTGACTGATAAGCTTTATCTTTATGTTTTCTTCTAAATGTGTGTTTGGGAATGATTTCAATAGAATATAACTAGTCAAGGAATGTTGGTGGGCCCATGTCTTGCTGAGTAGAACTTGAGATGTTGTTCTTGAATGATCTTTTCACTGCATGCTAAGTAGAGTCCTAATCAAGGAAGTTTATGGTTAGCCCTGTCCCTTGTTTAGTATTAACCAACTGTTTTGAAGATTTCCCTTAAGAGTTTGCCGAAAGCAGGCTAGGTTAAAAGTCCTTACTTGATCTTAGGTTGCCCTTTGTTTATCTTATATGTTTTCTACTTTCCGAAGGTAGTCAAGAGGATTACTGGATTGTTGTCTTAGAAGTTGGCTTTAGTAGGAGTATTTCCCAAAGAAGTCTATGGTTTGCCCTGTCCTTTGGCTTGCTTCCAAATCAGTCATTTTGAAAGGTTCTTCTTGTTTAGTGAAGTTAATAGATTCTTAATGGGTTATTAGCTTTGCTTCTTTCACATCATTTCTTAATGTTTCATACCGCAAACTCAACTTAAAGAGATATTTTGATATAGATGACTTGCCCTATGAAAACCCTTGAATATTTTTTGTGCAAGTAAACCCTTTTATGACTCCATAGCCCAATGGATTAGCATTGTTTCTTGACGTATCTTCCCATGCTGAAACATCCTTCTACTTATTTCCTCCTTCACTTCACATGACTTTCTCAGTTAATGATCCCCAACCAACAAACAAACAAATCCTGTGCTTCATAACTAGCCTAACATCATATCATAAGCCTTAAAGTATATCATTCTAAAACACATACAGAGAGATCTCTCTCTGAATCCACGAGGGCTACATCCTAGGATTCCAAAGTGGTTCTGATGTTGCCTTGTCATTTGGTATGCCAAACTGTCAAATCACAACACCCCAACATAATGGCGACTCCACTGGGGAATTCTCAGTGAATTACATCTTATACATCCTTAAGACCTCATAATACCCACAACATCCTTAGATTGGTAGTTAATTGTTGATGGTGGACAACAACCCGCTTCAAAATATTCGAAATCATCCACCTGGTGACTCCACAACTCCTAAAAGATAAAAATACTCCATTGGTGATGAGTAGGCCTAATGATTACCCCTGGTTTCACAAAGACTCCACTGGGATAGCCCACACTACCATTGAAATATCGTGCACACCCATGATTAAGAAACTTTGAGGATTAAGTTTTCTTTGCTAAAGAATAGCTTGCCTCTAAAGATTGTCATATCTGTCTAACTTTCCTTTTCTGTCGGTCTAAAATCAACATAGGGGCCACTCCACATCCCAACATAGCAAAGACCAAATCACTCCACTGGTAGAAAGACTCTCAACACTTTATAAACATGCAGCCAAAGGTAAGAGCAGTACTTCGCTATGAAATGTCAAAAATGTTATCAGATTTTTA
This sequence comes from Pinus albicaulis, assembly GCA_034641835.2. Taxonomy (NCBI): domain Eukaryota; kingdom Viridiplantae; phylum Streptophyta; class Pinopsida; order Pinales; family Pinaceae; genus Pinus; species Pinus albicaulis. The sequence goes on along the minus strand of JAXQQM020073957.1, from coordinate 6,708 downwards.
AACTGATGACCTCCCAAAGGCTATTCTCCGCATTTCAAGGACACAAAATAGGAACCCTGAGATCCTGAAAAATTTTCTAGAATCGGTAGTTGAAAGATATGAAACTGAAATTGAAATGTTGAATTCACAAGAACAATCATATCAATTTAGAGACCCCGGAGCATTTTTGGAAAGTATCCCTTCCCCAAAGCAAGAAGAAATTTCACTGCCTTTTGATATGTAGGAAAAGGATGATTGTGCTTTCAAGAGCCACACTGAAGATGCAGTGATCAAAGCTGTCAAGGATGCAGATAGCTTACCAGTCATGGAAGGCCTAAAAGAAGAAAGTTTACATCATGTTTTTATTGATCCTGTGACAGAGTATATGGAGGCCCTGATTGGCTCAAGTTCCCAAGCATTGATCCTTTGCAAGAGCCAGATACATCAAGAGTGGTCACCACTAGTGGTGGCCTTGATTTTAAAGAATCATACTCAAAGAATATCATGGTTATCTCTGAAAAGCAGTTAGATGTTCTACTCATTTTTGTTACCAATCAAATGGTTGCACTATATCTGTCTGCTCAAAGAGATGAGCAAAGACCAGTCATGGAATCATCTGATTGACTGGATGTATTGGAAAAGAGAATTTGTCAGCCAAACATTGTAAATATTTTAGAGTTAGATTAGGGTAGGTAGGAATGTAAATAAAGCCCAGCCTGTGAGCATTTAGTTAGTTTTTTGTTTTTCGCTTGGAAAAAAAAAAAAAAATCTGAAAGTGTGCAAGCCTAAATGCCACTACTTGAAAGAGCACTATTATTTATTCATATAGCCTAATCATGACTAGATAGATTTCAATTTACTGTTGATAGGTTAGTAAATCAGATTAGCCAAACAATTTAATCTTGGCTTATCAGTAGACTATATTAGGATAGAAAAACATAGGTTCAAACAAGCTTAAATTTTGAACCTATAAGTTTGATGAAGAATGGCTCAAATCAGATCAAAACTTGAGCCAAAGAGAAGAAAAAGAACTGGTTCTAACATGCTGAAAACTTGAACCAGGTAAAGAAGAAGAAGACAACTCAAAGAGATCAAAATCAGAGCTGAAAGAAAGAAAGAAGGACTCTCATTGTTTTCAGATCTTAAGCCTTCCAATTTTTGTTTTACTTTTCTGCAAATAAAGGTCTATGTGTAGTTTGTTTTTGATTGCATAGTCATCACAACAAATCAGACAGCTTAATCCTGGTTTGGCTGTGTTTTCAATTTCTGTTTTTGAATCTCAACTAAGTATGGCTAAATTAATTTACTGATGACTGTGCGAGATGTTCAGTTCAAGGATGTATCTATTTATTTTATATTTTTTTCTAACTGCAATGAAAGGATAATTATTATGTTCAAGTACATGTTTCTTTAAAAATAATTGACCCTGACTGAACAAGAAATGTGCTATTTATACTTGAAAGACAATAAATATATGAACAATACATACACTAACTATATTGATTGTAATAAACTGACATAATAGTATTACTGATGCAATGGTCCTCAAACAAATATTGAAGAAGAAAATGTTGTATAAATAAAATTACAAAATAAATGGTGCCTATCAAACCCAAAACCAGAAGGGGTTCCTTCCTTGTCAAATATGATTTACCTAGTTCGGGAGAAATTTGTCTATAAAGCTACTTCCGACCTAGTAAATAAACACATAAATTTATCTATAATTTAGTAACCATATTTAAATTTATTAATAAACACATAAAATTTTAATTTCTCCCCAACTAAAAATCTTAATTTCCATTATAAAAATATGAACATTACATGATAAAGAGTCCCGTTGTCCTTCAAAGATGGCTATATATGCACATCTGTTGATCGGAAAAATTAACTTGTTCAAAGAAAAAAAATCAAGTAAAATCAATTCGGTTCGGAGAAAGGTCATGTAAAATGTTGAAAATATGATTGTGCTCCATGCAAGTATGTCCACATGTGATATAGTCAAAACTGTGTTGAAATGTGATAAAATCAACATTTTGTTTTAGTAAATCAAACTCCTCCAAGATGAACATAGAGTGTATCATTTGACAATGTGGAAATCCCCAAATACCTTAAGCTGCCAACGCTCTTTTTTTTTTTATGGCAAAAAGCAAGAGAAGTTTGAAGATGAATAGTTATGCATAATGATTATTTCAACCATGACCTAGACGACATTTAAGATTGAATAATTTTTTTTAATATTTATCATATTACAATATTATTAAGTATGAATATTTATTTATATTTTAAATTAATTTTTAAATGTTTTTTTTTATAATATTAGGTGTTAATATCATGACTTATCAATAATACATCTTCAAAATTTATAATTAATTTCAAAATAAAATATTTTATAAACAATTTATTTTAATTTTGTTTTATAATATTTTTTAAATTATAGCTTAATATTTACAATATAATAAGATTTTTAATCATGGATATTCACCATATTTTACTATGGATATCATTAATTTGTGAATAGACCTTCTTATAACACCACAATTAAAAGTAATTGGTTAGAGAACTCCTCTCCAACCCAATATGCAGATATGTTATAATGCCACTTTAACATTTTTGGTTGGTCAAATTACATAAAAATAAAATAGAATAAAATAGAAAATTAATCACTGTATTTATAGTTATAACCATAATTAATAATAAAAACGATCTTTGTCTATTATAACTCTAGATCTACCAAGTGTGGAGAGAATCAATTTGATCCCTATTACCAATTAGTAGATCTTGAGTTAAGATGGATTTAGATTGATTGAGGGGAACCACACTCTAATATCCAGTATAGAGAAGACGTTTAGGATTTAAACATTTTTTAAATTCAAAATTTTTATTATAATTTTATTTTTATTAATAAAATTTCAAATAATTTTTAGATACAAGAAAACCATAATATACATATCACATTAATACTATGAGTGGGCATAATGGTTAAGAACATGTGTCTTCTCCTAAGAGGTCATAGGTTCAAAATTAGAGGTGGTAGAGTATGTATGCCTTTGTAGACTTAGCAACCAAATCACTTAAGATCAATTTATCTAATTTAATTAATAAGCACCTAAAATTTTAATACTTGCAATATTATGAGAATTTTAACCATGAATATTATTAACTTACAAATTTGTTACAATATGATGGGCCAATACCATAGTTTATCAATACCACATGCCCAAAAGCCATAATCTATTTCAAAATCAAAATATTTTAAAAATATTCTATTTTAAATTAATGTTATAACATTGATTAAATTAAAACTTAATACTAGAATAACAATATAACAATATTTTAAACCATGGGTATCCATCCTTATTTTAGAAAGGATATTATTAAGTTGTAAATATGATTTGTTACAATACTATGAGCCATTACATGACTTATCAATACCACTTACTCAAATAACCATAACTCATTTCAAAATCAAGATATTTTATAAATATTTTATTTTAATTTTATTTTCTAACATTATTTAAATTAAATCTAAAAGAAAAAAAATATAAAGAGTGGTGTAATGGTGTAAATATTTAGAAACTTTTGCATGTGCCCTTCATTAAAATATAATAAAAGATTAAAAATAATTTCCTAAGAAATACTATCTAATAAAATATGTAGAAATGTTGTAATGCTATTTTTAACATTTTAACTTAATCAAAATAAAATCAAATTACAATTGAAATAAAGTAAAATAAAATAAAAAATTAATAATAATAATTATCAATAAAACTTTTTGATTTATTCAAATTATATAAAACAAAAAAATAAAATAAAAAATAAAATTATATTATAATTATACTTAATAATAAAACCAACCTAAATTCATATTCTGATCCATCTAACATCAAAAATATAGAAAAATAAATCTCTTAAAATGTCAACTTCTTTTTGGTGAGAAAAGAGAGATTTAATCTGTTACAACACAGTAAATCATAATCTAAACTAATTATAAAACAATTATTTTCTATTAAAAAAGGTAAACATTCTTGCCATCCATGAAAATTCCAACGATATGACCAATAAAAATAATTAAATAATAAATGGTTTCTTTCACCATAGTTTCTCCATCATTTCATAGAGAAATCAAGCTTGTCGCAGTCGGAGTCTCTTATCGAAGAAGCAAGCTCATATGACGTACTTTTGTTTAGTATATAGCCATCTCCCTTTGATGTCAAACTATACTAAAGTCTACCATGTCAGGCTGTACAAATCGAAGTCAATCAAGATTACGAATCAAAGATATTCATAATTTGTAATTATCATTCCTTCGACCACCACCCTTTGCAGTGTTCGCGCACGTTCTCGACCACAAGCTTAACCAACGCCGCTTCATATCTGCACACAGTTAGAAAACGTGGGTGGATCAAACAACCAATTACAGAGAGCCCGACACTAAATGAATCAAACCACCATGTCTGTCCATAACTCTCCACCCTCTGCAAACACAGCTGCTCGCCATATTAGTAATTAAGTAGAGCTTTCTTCTTCACGCAGATACAATTCTTATAATTGACATTACAAGATATAGATATGTTTATATTCCTCATAAACAACCAAGTACACAAAGCTCAGTACTAATTGAATCAACCCATCATGTCTATCAGCAGCTGTCTACCATTTGTAAACACAGTTGCTTTTCATATGTTATACTAACAATTAAACAAACAGCTTTCTAATTATAAGTGACATGACTGATGTTGATATATATATTCCTTATAAACAACCAATTAGAGAGATGCCAACACTATTGAATCATCCTCATCCCACCATCTCTGTTAGTGTTCACTCTATTTTTTTATTATCAGGGAGAAAAAAATACTGATTGTTTATTTTAAATTTTACAAACCAATACAAAAGTCGATATATTTCAGCAGCAAAGTGTTGGAAAGGAGCTGTAGAAGAGCAAAGTTTATAAACAAAAGATGTTCAATACAAATGCAAAATGCTCCAATATGGTTGGGACCAAAACAGAATACACTAGCCACCCAGATTCCAATAAAAAACAAACAACGTTCTGACAAGGGACCAAAACTCAAAAGGTGAACCACATCGCTGAGGCTAAAAAGACAAGCAAAAGCCTCGAGTAACCACCACTAGGGAAGCTGATATAAATTTGTAGCAAGTAAACGACTTTCTCTGAACTGCTGAACCGGAATATGTCCAAACCGGAGGAGCAAACCTTGTTTTGAAAGAGAGTCAGCCTTGGTGTTGGCTTCTGAGTAGATATGATAGATAGAATGATTCTGGAGGAGTCTGAGAAGGTATTGCACCCTGTGAAACCAAAAAGAGAGAGCAAGCTGTTGGAAATGGGGGTGGGAGTGATTCTATCGATGACCAATTTCGCATCACCGTAAATGTGCAAATTTATTAACTGTAAATTAAACGCCACCCAAAGCAAACCGCAGAGGGCAAGGAGCTGATATATATATATATATATATATATATATATATATATATATATATATATATATATATATATATACAATTACTTCTGTAACCAGGAAATTTTCTTATCAAATGTCAGAGACAGAGGAACATGGTTTTCCTCACAGCAGCAAGAAATATAAACTCCTCACAACAGCCATAGAAAATATACCAAAAAGCCTAAACAATACCAGAAAAGACAAAATAATTTAAACCAAATGTCTTGCATTGGAGAGCCAGAAGCAACAACAAAACATTTGTTGATACGATGCAGATATAAGAAATAGCTAGGTAATCCAAATTCACACCAACGACTAGCTGTTGCACACGAACAACTAGCAGCCTATTGAGATATCCAAATACGAAACATCATTGGCGATTGACTCAGCCCGGAAATTGGATAACCATATCAAAATGTAAGCACAAAATAAATCACAGGTAGAAAACAGAGAGCTGTTGAGGTGAGCAAGCTCTGACCAAGTTCTAGCTATTGAGGTGAGCAATTATTCTATATCTTATATTAGGGTTATTAGGATTAGGTGGGAAAATTGGTTTCCGCAGGTCTAATCTAATGGTCCAAGACTAGACAAGACTATATATGTCAAAAAAAACTGTCAATCCAAGACTAGACAAGACTATATATGTCAAAAAAACTGTCAAACATGATTTTTGCAGTTAGAAAATAAAAAATCTTAAAATAGTATTTTTTTTCTCCACAAGATTGAATTCTTATAAATGGAATGATGGATATTAATATCTGTATTCTTCAGAAACAAACAACAGAAACAAACTTTCCATTTTTGTAAACAACAACAAATCAAACAAATATCAAAGTACTGAGATGCGATCTAAATTTAATTTAGCTAACAGCTCACCCATTTGTGTCCTCAAGTGTCCAGCCTGCAAGATTGGACAATGTGTGGAACGCATCTTTCCATTTTTCAATTTCCTCTGGACTGTGAATTCCGCTACTGCGATAATGTTGGAATGCCTCGGCATATGGGCTGCAAGGTCGGTCTGGGTGACGCACCTGCGAAGGAGACACTTTATAAAATAGAGGGATGGCAGTTCCCTGCACCTGGTTCGCAATGACCGAGACTTCTTTCAAACACCATACGGAGGTGGCAAAATCTGGGGAGAAAATGGGAATTCTAATTCGACTGCACTCAATCGCATGCTTTATAGTTGGATCGATCTTCTCACCCTTTTTAACTTCATGGGCATCGTGGAAAACATGGATTTCTTTGTTAGCTGTGAGTGCTCTGT
>JAXQQM020077684.1:0-250308 GCA_034641835.2 Pinus albicaulis | reverse complement strand
TCACACGCTTAAAAATCTATGAGTTCAAACCACACACAAACAGTAACTTTCCGTACTAAAAACACTAGTTGGTGATGAAATCCAACTTAGTAGAAATTTAACACAGAAAGGGCAGTTGGAACAGTTACCCCGACAACCTGCTTAATGAAACAGATTGGCACAAGTTTCCTCACAAAACCATCTCATGTGAAGAGAACCCCCAGAGAGTTCAAGTGAGTCTAGTCGACGTCTGGTCCAGGTACAGTGAGATCTTTCCTTCACCGTCACCTTAGGAAATAATATTAAGATAATGGACACGAAGGTTACCAACAGTAACAAATATAATTGGGGGAACAGTCTACGATCCGATTTCACGCGCAAGGGTAGAGTAGCAAGCTCAATCCCCCCGAAGGCTCCTCAACATGGTTAATCTGAGGTTTATTGATAAGTGACCCCAGGCTCCTCGACAATGGTTAATCCGAGGTTTACCGTTTGTAATACGCGCAAAATCTTCTATCTTCCCCAATGAAACAAAATTGATTGTCTCAAAGGTTCAGATATGATCTCGTGATTGACTTCTTTAAGAGAAGCTTCCCATATTATACAAATTATAATTGCATTTTATCTCCTACCGCAATATTTGACTACTTGTTTGTTTTTACTATCTTGGAGAGTTAATTACTCCCTACTCCAAGATACTAGCCTAAGCTATGTTGGTGATAAGAGCCCTAGAAAATAAAAATATTACTAGATAAATTTTAATTAAGCGTTACTTTTAAGAGTTGTTTCTTAAGTCAATTGGTGCGGAAATGAAACTCTGATGGTGTGAAATGACTCGATTTCCAAAAGACAATAAAAATGCATCTAAAAATGATGATCAAATCGTTTTCTTTCAATGAAATTCTAATTAAAGAAAAGTTAGAGAATGCAATTCTTTTAATGAACAATTCCTTCTTTAAACATAAAGAACAATTGAAAGAAATTATTTTTTGTCTTTTCCAATAATTTATCAAAGCTCACAACAAAAATCCTTTCACTTTCCAAAAAATAAAAGATACAAAACAATTTTTCCTTCAAAAGAAATCTAGAAATTTTAAAAGCACTCAAAACTACAAACTAATTTCGAGCTCTACAAAGTTTAATGGCACTCAAAAATACAAACTTTAATAATCTAAATGAATAAAAGCTTTAAGATTTTTTTTTTTTGAAGAATGTTTTAACTTAGTTGTTCAGAAAAATAAGGATCTATTCGTTCAGAATAACCAACAGATCAAAAACACTCAATTATGTTTTTATTAAAAATGAAATTCAAAAACCAATAACAAAGTTTCTTTTCGAAGATTTGCAAAGAAACAGGTAACTCTATTTCTCAATAAAGAATGATTTCACAATCAGGTCAGATTCAACAAAAGAAAAAAAAGACCAAGGTAATCTGAGGTACTTCAAAATTTCAAATGATTCAAATCGCTACAAAGACCAAATGAAATGCAATCCAAACGCAAAACTCCTAGAAAATCATCAAAACATGAATACTGCTGAGATTTATTAACAGAAAGCTTTTGACAGAAACAATCATCAATCTAGGCAGAAAATAAAAACTGAAAATCAAAATCAAGATCAACTAATGACAGAAATCTGAAGTTTTTCAAAACTTTAACAGGGTCCGCAGGCTCCAAGATATCACAGGTGCGGTCCCACATTGTTTACACAAGAAACATGCGAAACTGCCCGCACTGTGAAAACAAGGCAAAGTGCGGTCCTAGGAAAAACTAGAGAAAAACTCAAAGCATTTCAAAATTCTCGAAAACAGAGAAAACCTAAGCTACCCAGGCAGAGGTCAATCAATCAAAAACCAAGAAAAACGTTTCCTCAAATCAAAATAAAAGAGAACCAAAAACAACAAGTACTTCCCCAGTGGAGTTGCCAATTTGTTGTATGGATTAATCCGTCTTGCAGACAAGACCGATCTCCCTAGTACTAAAAGTATCTAGCAACAAACAGCCAAACATACTAATATTTCTCTAAGAATGTAAGGTTTATAAAAGCTCTATATAAGTGTAAAGGACTTACCATTTGTCTAGTGCTTGTTTGAAGTCGTTTTTGTCCTTCGCACGCTTGAAGGAGTTTTCTTCGTAAACCTGCAGTCACAAACAAGAAAAATATTACATAGAACCTGTATAGAAATCATCATAAACCATGCTTATCATAGTGATCAAGGAGTCTATGAAATAAACCATTGATTGAAAGCTTATTGAGAAAAATGAGTATATTTGTATTAACTTCAAAAAGAGAAAATCCTTACAACTTGAGCCTTGATGTTGCACAGTACATTCTGGGGTCCGAAGTAGGAGTCTCCTTTACTTTGACAAGTTTTGCACTCCTCCAACCAAGACAAATAGACGTATGTAATCTCTCCTCACAAAATTCTTAGTTAACTGAGTCTAAATCTCACCAACACTTTACTTCAAATATTCTAAAAGCTTTAAGTCCCTTTGAGGCTACCCAATGCCTCTTTTTATAGTGGACAAGAGGAGGTTTTCAGTTCCTAGCATAAAGGGATAGAATCCTCCTTCAAAGGGATAAGCTCCTCACATCAAGGGGTTAGCTCCATAAGGTAAGGGTTTCATGCACCTCATAAGAGCGGTTCTGCCACCACAAAATCCATTCTAGAAGCTTCCAGAATTTACTTTAATTGAGCCTTTTTGGATTTTACTTGCGCCTTTTTAATCTTACAGGGGTCCGCACCTATAAAAAAGATAAAGTGCATTCAGGAACACAGGAAAGCTGAACATTGGGTGCGGGACCGCAGGCAAGATAGCCAGAAAGTGCGATACCAAAGTTTAGGAGACTTTTAGGAACATTTCTTGATTTTCAAGGCTTGACATGAGGAACTGATATGTTAGACTTGCAAAAGGGAGAAGTATGAGTAATAATAACCTCATACACATGGCAGAAATGTCAGGATGACAATTTTCAGTGTAACACTCCATAGATCCCGAAAGATCATAAGACTCCACTGGTGATCAGTAGGCCTTCTGATTATCTTGGTTCACATTAGACTCCACTGGAAGACCAGCCTCCATAACAACATCAACCACAAGAGAAGTAACAAGTAGGGTTAAGCTTCCTTGTTGGAAAACAACTTTCTGGCTTCAAGAACCATTCACACAAGAGCTTATCCCAATCCAAACCCACCTGAAATATTTGACAACCCTGAGAGAATCCTTAAGAGATCTCCTACACCTAAAATACCAACTATTTCCGGCCACATCCATAGAGCTAAATCTGCTCCAGAATACTTTACAGTTCTATCAGACACATTTTTTGACCTAGACCTACTAAACAGCCTACCAAGAACTAGGTCATTCAGTGTTCCAGACCAACCAGACCTCAAGCTTCCCGGTTTACCATCTCATAGTGGTAAACACATTAGGGACAAGGAGACCGCTCCATTCACACCCCCTGACATTCACTTTATTCAGAACTTGGGGCTCAGTCATCCTAAATCTGCTCAACAGACTTCTGCTGGTCATAGTATCCCTACCATCCATATACCAGTTGCTCAGGTTAACCCTTTACCTCATCAAAACATCATCATGGCAGCCTGGTATGCACCTTTGGTTTTACTCCAGCCTCTAGTACCTTTACCCAATGATTATCAATCAAAAATCCCACACTTCACTGCTAAACAATCTACCACAATGCAACACCATGTAGATAGGATGGAAGATTCTTTTGACTACATGGAGATAGATGATGATACAATCAAAATGAGAATCTTTGCCTAGAGTTTAGGAGGTGATGTGAAGAAATGGTTCAAGAGCCTACCTCCTAATAGTATCCAAGACCTTCCTGCGTTATATCAAACTTTCATAAACAAATGGGAGGTTAAGGCCAACCCTCGCCAAATCCTAGCAGAATATATGAACCTTAAAAGAAACGTAGGAGAAAGTGTCCATGATTACTCTACAAGATTTAACAGCATTTATAATGCTCTTCCTCCGCAAATGAAGCCCCCCTAGGGCATGGCTCTAGCGAAATATCCTGAAGGCTTTGATGCTAACATGGCCTACCAGCTTAGGGAGAGAGATTACAACACGTTGGAAGACATGCAAAAAGGAGCAGTGAGTGTAGAGGCTAATCTAATTCAGAAAAGATCAAGATTGAGAGTTAAGAAGAGAGTAACATATAGAGATGACACTGTAGCTTCCACATCTGATCACAATTATGACCGTTTATCCAAAAACATGGAAAAGCTACAACAAATGATGGAAAAAATGGTTGTCACTATTAGTAACCAAAACCGAAACCAAAATCAGAACCAGAACTTTAGAAGAAACAATGCCACTCCCAACAGACAAAGAGAATCAGATCAGTAAGTGGTTCCTCCATTCTAAGAGAACTTTCCTCACGAAGATGAGGGAATCATAGAAGAGTTTGAGGGAACTACAATAAACATGTTTGAAGTGGAAAACTCAATCCATAACTGTTCCACAGAGGAAGATCATCCCTCACCCTCGTATTGGGATGAAGAGTGGTTAGAGTCTGAGGATTAAAGACTTGGATTTGAAAATGCTATTATGCAGGTCAGAGAACAATATGAACTTAGGAGCAAGAAAAACCTAGATAATTCCAAACACAAAGCTTTTGAGATTACCATCAATAAAAGGCCTGAGAAAACTTCTAAAGTAGCTACCGAAAGAAACAAATCAGCAACTAAGAATTATAGGAAGAACAAAGAAAAAGACAACCAAAACATTGATAAACACGGTCAACCAACTAGCAGCACTAGCACCACAGTTAGCGCTCGTGATAAAAAAATTCCAAACACTGTACATAATGAGAAGCAGCCCACTGATTCAGCCACTAAGGTAGTGGCTAACAAAGCAGAGTTGAACATTCCAAAGAATTAGTCCACTTTCAATCTAGAAAGTTGGATTGCGAAAATTAAAATCTCTATCCCACTCTCTGAGTTGGCCGCTCATGCTGTATATAAAGGCCAAATTTTGAAAGCCTTGAACCTAGGTGAAATTAGTGACACTGTCAACCTGAGTGATGACCAACCAGCCCTTCTGTTTGGTCCAAAGATTGTAGGGAAATTTCAGGAAGGGGTAATTCCTCCTTTTTATATTAGTCTTAATATCCATGATAAGATCCTTCACAATGCAATGCATGACTCTGGGGCCTCACACAACCTGATGCCTAAGATAATTATGGAAAGATTAGGCCTAGAGATAACCCATCCCTATAAAGATTTATATTCATTCAACTCTAGCAGAGTAAAATTTCTGGGCCTAATCAAAGACCTGTGTGTGAGCCTAACCCAGATTCTAGCAAAATGTATGGTCATGGATGTTGTGGTGGCTGATGTGCCACCTAAGTATGGTATGCTACTGTCACGATCTTAGGGAACCAAGCTACAGGGTACCATGCAGATGGATGGGGCATATGCCACAATCCCTATTTTTAGCCAACTAAGAAGACTATACAGGGAGGTGCAGATGAAATTCCTGGTTAGTAGCCCTGAAAAGCCTGAAAATTCCCTTCTTTACTCTGTACACACAGACCTGGACTCCTTTATCTTCTATAGCAATGAATCTTTGGGAGAGCTAGAGCCAGAAGACATAGATGCAAATAGAGGGTTTAAGACTATGGATTTTAACATAATGGCCACTCTAGACTTAGAGGAAAATGAAGGAGAAACCCTTAGACAGTGCACTGAAACAGAAATTCAGACCAAACAAGGAATCGACTGTAATCAGTCGGTTATTCACCCCTCACAAACTCATATACCACACGAACATCGAAACCCTCCACATCACAACGCAGAACCCGTAATACAACAAACTAGCGAAACCCACGATAGGGAGGAAAATGACGATAAAATGAAAAATGGGCCCCTGTGGAAAATGAATTTTGATGGGTCATGCACCAAGAGAACTACCGGAGCTGGGGTGTGGCTACATAACACAGAGAGTGACTACGTGGAGAGCCATGCCTGCAACCTGCATTGAAAATGTACAAATAATATTGCAGAGTATGAGGCTCTTATCCTAGGCTTAAATATGTTGAAGAAAATAAGAGCCCGTAGGATAACCATGCAGGGAGACTCTTAGTTGGTTATAAAATAGGTGAATGGTTAATACACAGCCAAACACCCTAGGTTGAGAGAATATAGGAACGATGCCATGGATATATTGAAAAAAATTGTTGAATACGAATTAGTGTTTGTTCCTAGGAGTCAAAATGTCATTGCAAACGGATTAGCTTGCCTAGCCAGTTTGTACCCTAAGACTCCAAGCAACTAGCAAATTATAATACAGACCAAATTCAGACTTGTAGTGCTCGATAATGAAAAATATTGGCAGGTTTTTGAGGGCGATAAGCAGATTGAAGATTTCCTGATAGGCAGGAATGAGTTTAAATTGTGTGATTCAGACTCTATGTCCAGTGATAGCTACGTAAGTGAGGAACCCTCAGACGAGGAAGAACCACCTCATAACATAGAAATAAACACTTTGAATGAACAGACTGGAAACCCGAACGGAAACTGTGAAAATGCGGAAAATGAAGAATTTGAGGTGTTGCAGGCCAAATATAAGAACATACCTCAGGGTCTGGTGCCTTTAGAGGACCTTTTTGACTTTGATGATGTAGCAAAGAAGCCTACCATAGAACACACCGACTCTAAAGTCGAAGAATGCAACATAGGAACAGAAGATAAACCCAAAATGATTAAATTGGCTAAGTCCTTGCCGGCAAACATAAAAAATAAATACATTGACCTTTTCAAGGAATTCATTGACGTGTTTTCTTGGAGCTATGAAGAATTAAAGGCCTATGACACAAACATCATACAACACAAAATACCTTTGAAAGAGAATCAGAAGCCCTTCAGGCAAAAGCTTTGTAGGATAAATCCAAAAAAATTGCCTGCAGTGGAAAGAGAGATTAAGAAGATGTATGAGGCAGGTATAATTGTGCCTGTGAGGTTCTCTGATTGGGTATCAAACCTAGTGGCTGTGAGAAAGAAAACATGGGAGATCATGCTATGTATTGATTTCAGGAATCTTAATAGAGCCTCACTCAAAGACAATTACCCTTTGCCAAAATTGGAACACATCCTTTAGAGGGTAGTGGGCTCAAAAAGGATCTCCCTGCTAGATGGGTTTTCAGGTTACAACCAAGTCTTAGTAATCCCAGAAGACCAACTCAAGACACCTTTACCACTCCTTGGGGCACCTTTATGTATGTTAAAATTCCCTTTGGACTGATGAACACTGGTGCAACCTTCCAACGAGCGATGGATATATCTTTTTCTGATGAGATAGGACACTTCATTGTCATCTATCTAGATGACATACTAGTCTACTCCAAGACTGAAGAAGAACACCCAAAACATCTGAGAAAGGTCTTTGAAAAATGTAGAAGGTTCAGTCTGTCATTGAATCCTAGAAAGACTTTGTTTGGGCTGCAATAAGGTAAGCTTCTAGGCCACATCATATTTGAGGAGGGAATCAGGATAGACCCTCAAAGAGTTGAGGGAATACTACAAATAACACACCCAAGAAACATCAAATAATTAGAGTCCTTTATTGGGAAGATCAACTTCTTAAGGAGGTTTATTCCCAACCTAGCTAAACACCTTAGGAATATGAAAAACATGTTAAAGAAAGGTGTGGGAGTTAAATGGACTATAGAAGCCAAAAAATCTTTCGAATCAGTAAAACTTGCACTCACCTGGGCTCCTGTCCTAATCAGCCATGATTTCTCAAAGGATTTTCTGATTTTCTCATTGGCATTCAATCATACAGTAGCTGCAGTTCTACTGCAGAAAAATCCAGAGGGAATGGAACAACCCATTTCCTTCTTCAACAAAGCACTGAGAGATGCACCCTTGAAATACAACATAATGGAAAAAAAGGCCTATGCCTTAGTCAAGGCCTTGAAAGACTTTAGGGTGTACATTCTGCATTCCCGCACCATAGCCTATGTGCCTAGCATAATGGTCAAAGATATCTTGTCTCAAGACCGAGATGGGAAGAGGGGCAAATGGATTGCTGTGATCTTAGAATACGACCTTGAGATAAAACCCACCAAACTGATCAAAGTTCAAGGCTTAGCTCGACTAATGGCCGAATCAAATCTACAAGCCCTTAATATTAACATGATAAATGCCTTGGATGAGAAGGAAGGATAGCCTGATCCCACTGTTGAGGAAAATTTTCAGAACTCTCCTTGGTACTCTGATATCCTTTACATGCTCTCAAACTTCAATGCCCCCCTTGAACTATCAAAGACCAAGGCCAGATTCTTAAAGCTAAAAGCCAGAAGCTATTGCATTATGAATGAATGCTTATACTAGAAAAATCCAAATGGCCTATTGCTTAAATGTTTTCTTAAGTCTGAAGCAGAAAGGATTAAAAAAGAATTCCATGTAGGAGAGCGTGGAGGCCACCTGAGCTGGAAAGCCACTACAAAAAAAATACTCAGAGCTGGCTACTATTGGGCTACACTTTTCAATGATATCCATAAGATGACAATTTCCTGCCACAAATGCCATATTTTTGAAGGCAAAAGAGAGATCCTTCCCTTACCTCTACAACCCATCACTGTTGAAGGTCCCTTTATGCAATGGGGCCTAGATTTCATAGGAGAGATTCACCCCACTTCTTTTGCACAACAAAAATGGATCTTAATAGCCATAGAATAATTCACTAAGTGGATAGAGGCCATACCTACTAGCAATGCCATAGATTCAGTCATCATTAGGTTCCTAGAGGGTCATATCCTCTCTTGGTTTGGTTGCCCAAGGAAAATAATCACTGACAATGCTGCTACTTTTGGATCCAAGAAAATGGTTGATTTTTGTCACAGGTATCAAATAGCACTTGGTCATTCAATTGCCTATTACCCACAAGTTAATGGCTTAGCTGAATCATCAAACAAAAGCCTAGTGGCCATCATCAAAAAGCTATTAGAAGAGAACAAAAAGTCTTGGAATAACAAGTTAGTGCATGCCCTGTGGGCCGACAGGGTTAAAAAAAAGAAATCCATTGGCATGTCACCATACCAGCTTGTCTATGGAACAGAAGAAGTGTTTCCTACCAGCCTTGGGGTACCAATGATCAAGCTGGTCCAAGAAATTCAGACAAAAGAAGACAATATGGTGAGAAGGATAAACCAAACGATTCATCTCTAGAAAACAAGGGAAGAGGTCTATAACAGAGCTATCAAAGTTCAGGAAAATATAAAGAAGTTATTTGACAAAAGAACTAAGGCCTTTGATTTCAAAATCGGAGATAAATTTCTGAAGTGGGACTCAAGGAGATAGGACAAAGGAAAACATGACAAGTTTGACAGTTTGTGGTAAGGTCCATACATCATCCAGGCCACTGTGGGTCCAAATGCCTTTTTTACAGAAAATTTAGATGGTATAGAGCTGTTTGGGGGTCCTTTCAATGGAAGGATGCTCAAACACTACTTTTGCTGATCTCCAATTTCCAGTTTCCATGTCCATTGTACATACCATTGCAGAGTTTTGTTTTCAAGAAAAAGAGAAAATGTACCAAAAAACAAAGAAAAGGAGAGGTCCAGACATGCTCAAAACATGGACCTCTGAAGTGCAAAGATTGGTTCTGATATGATCAAACCTGAGCCAAAGAAAGTAAATATATTTGGTTCAAAAATGCCCAAAACCTGGACCAGCAAAGAAGAAAGAAGAATCATCTCTAACAAGCCCAAAATCAGAGCTGAAATGAAGAAAAGAAAGTGATTCTAAAAAGTTAAAAATTTATGTCACAAAGGAAGAAGGATACTTCAAAACTTCAGATTTCAAGCCTTCAAAGTTTTGTTTTCAGTTTTCTGCAAGTTTTTGTCCATGTGCAACTGTCTTTATGCCTTGGATCCACAACAAACTAGACTGTCTAATCCTAGTTTGACTGTTTTTAAATTTCTGTTGTAGAATGTAGTGAAGAAATCTGCTGGATAGTCTAATCTTAGCAGATATTAGACTAGGTAGAGAAACATATGAGACCAACAGTCTAATCTGGTCTCATGGAGTGATAAGGGTAGAAGTGGAATAGGTTTATTTTCTGTTTAGAAAAATAAATGATGTAAAGGGTCTGCTAGTCCAAATGCACCTGAGAAGAAGAAAAAATGCTAGGATTGTAGGATGGGTAGGTAGATTGTTTGGGTGATATTTCTGCTAATTGATGTCTTCACAATTGTGGCAGCTGAAAACCAAAGAAGAAAGGTGGCTCAAGCAGCAGGAATCTGACCTAATCCAAAGATCATTTCTGAATTCTTGACTCCTTCAAGAAGAAGCCATCCCCATTTGGAGCTACTGTTAGCCCCCTATAAATTCCTTGGCAAGAAAGCAAGGGGCTAATTTGTTTTTTGAGCCATCAAGGAATGCATTTCTCTTGAAAACACATCATCCTTGAAGCTTTTACATGTTCCCTTCCCTTTGATTGTTTCCCTCTACTATTCTTGAGTCAATAAGCATCACTGATGATTAAAAATTGTGCTCCAAAAGCCCTTTATTTGCCCCTTGTACCTCTGCAGAACTCTCCCTTTTACCCTTTTTTCCCCTTTTCCAAAGTCCCCCTTTACCCTCTAAATCCTCCCCAAAATCCCCTTTAAATCCTACATCCGCCCCTGGTTTGGCTTAATTCCCCCTTTTTTTCCTTATCATTATCCTTCGTTGGCCTTGAAATTCACTTAAATGGGCCAAAACCCCACTTTCCACCTTATTTTAAGGCCTAGCCCCTTTTCCACCAGCCCCTTAACCACTTCCCCATGTAACCAGCACCCAGAACCAAGCACTAAAGGCCCCAGGTGCTTATCGCAATCAGAAGTTTGCGATGGGAGTTTTCCTTCGTTTCTTGAAAAGTTTTGATGCGATTGGGTTTTGTTATGAAGACCCGTCATGTGATCTACACCATCGATCTACTATTCCGATCCGACGGTCAAGCACCAATTGCACTCCCCGCCCCATCGTAATCACAAAGGTCTCGCCGCATCCCCTGATTGCGATCGCCCTGATCCATCCACTCCTCCGATTACGTGTGAGCCATTGATTTGTTTCCGGATCGGACGGCTGGCGCTAAATCACACACCCGCTCCAATCGCAATCAGAACTTTTGTAATGTGTCAACCCTGTACCCCCCGATTATAATCCACCGATCTAATCTCCATCGTTGATTCCCCTGTAGATCCGACGACCCGCGCTCTCCCGCTCCAATCGCAGTCACATTTTTCAATCGCTACCACCTTCCACATTTTTCGATTGCTATCTCCCTGATCCAGTCTCGACCATCCATTTAATCCAAGATCCAACGACCATGAAATAGTCACACCATCGTTCAAATGGATTGTCAAACCTCCCATTTCTCCCCTCCAATTGAATCGTAGCCGTCGATCTCCTCCTGAGATCCGACAGTTCTAAATGAATCGCCCTCCACCCATGCCGGGTCCCACCACATGATCATTTTCATTGCATTTCAATCCATTTCTTTATATTTCTGCCTATATTCAAACTTTAGGGATATACATTAAAGTTTAATGTTTCACATTCCTTCCACCCAACTTCATACACCATCCCACTGATTAATCTCCGTCGTCGATCTTCTTCACCGAACCATGATCAGACGGCCCATGCTCATTTCTCCACAATAAACCTATTTGTCGAGGTTTACACCATATCAATGCATTTTTGGACATTGTTTCATCTTAAACCACCATTTTACTACCGCCGCGCTATCATTCTACCTGCCCTCCATAGCCATCCTTCCCTACGCATGGATTTCATAACAGGTTTTGGTGTTTTGCAGGGTTATCAGGTGCTGAAAGCCTCCATGATTACACAGTATTTAATACAGTGGCAGAACGACAGGACTTGCATTAAAAGGACAGGGTTTGAACTCTGTAAAACCTCCCGAGAGCCATTAAAGCACAGATTTCACTAACAAAGACAGAAATGGAACAGTAGAGAGTTTAAGGCAAGAAATGAAGGTCTTTGAGCCTTAACTCAGTGTTTTAGAGGTAAAGTACCAGATTGAAGACATCATGGATCTCTCAGAAGGTCCAGTGCACAAAAAACAATACTATCAGGGTTTCGTATCGAAGGAATGTTCTAAAGGACCAAGCACCCATATTGTCCCCTTATTTTCCGTGTTCCTAAGGAAGATCTCCACCCTGACAAAAGGGTCCTAAGCTACCAGAGCATTTGTTATGCAGCATGGCGCACTTCACTTTCATTTATTTTCCTTTTTGTTTATTCACCAAAAGTACTATAGGGTACTACAGCCAGAGTGCATCAGAGCCATACCGGAGTAAATGGAAACATGAAGAAGATCATTCTTTTGTCCAAGGCATGCTAGAGATAAATGCATAGAGTTAAAAACTGAACGGGCTTCGGCCCTCTTTCTTTTCAGTGTTTTAAGGCCACATTTAGTGTTTCACCTACCTCCTCTGCTCTCTTCAGCTATAAATTTCAAGAAGGAACTCGTTGTGAAGGTTGTTGTTGATCAGCTATCTGAGAACCAATATCCTTATCTTATATTGAACCCTTCTTTCCTGATTCCCAACAACCAAACAAACAATCGAACAAACAAAACCCAAGCCTTATAACTAGCCTAATATCTTAACCTTTGCACTTCAATGACACAAATCCTTTGCCAATCATAGAGAGATCGCTCTCTGGACCCAGGAAGGCTAGATCCTGAGGTCTGAAAGTGGTTTGATGTTGTCTCATATTTTGGTATTTCCAACCTTGCCAAAACATGGGAACCCCAACATAACCCAAACATCCGTTTCTAGAAGAGGTTCTTAGAGGAGGTTGGTGGGAAGAGGTTTTTGTGGATGTATTTCATCCAGTGCTCTTATCATCGTAAAATGCACCAGTGTGTTCAACACGAGAAAGCACCGGTGCGTTAGAAAATTGGCACACCGGACATCGTACGCTCTATACACACCCGCTCAGTGCATTGTATTTCTTTAGAGCACCAGTACTTTACATAACTTGCGCACTGGTGCCTCATAAAAAACGCTTGAAAATTGAAACTACCTGGATCGCCCTTAAACCCACCGGGTTACCAACACATCGGGCCACCTTGAAATCCCCGCATACCAACACAGGGTTAAATAAATAAAAAATTACAGCCAAAAAATTGAACAAAACATAGGCACACGAGAACCGTGCACTCCTAACACACCCACCTGATGCGTCATATTCCTGTACAACACTAGTTCCTTACATCTCTACTGCATCAGTGCTTCTGAAAATGTGCATGAAAACAAATACCACACAGTGTAGAATAAATCAAACGCACCGGGGTGCCCATAAACCTTGCGCACCTGCAGATGGTTAAATAAAAAAAATTACGGCCAAAAAACCGCATAAAACATTGGCACATCGGAAACCGTGCACTCTGTACACACGTGCCCGGTGCCTTTAATTAAGGAATAGCACCAGTGCATGTCAGCTCGTCAGCACCATTGCTTCATAAAAATCACATGGAATAGATTCCGCTCTGGATGGAATGACGGAAACGCACTAGGGTCGCAATAAACACCGAGCACCGGAAAAGGGTTAAATAAAAAAAATTGCGGCAAAAAAACCGCACAAATCATTGGCTCACTAGACACTATGACCGGTGTGTCATATTTTTGTAGAGCACCGGTGCATTACAAATACGCCACCCTGGTGCCTCATAAAATCATGCGAAAACAGAAACCGCCCGGGGCATCATACTGCAAACATACCGGTACGCCAATAAAAACCCTGCGCACCGGAACAGGGTTAAATAAAAAAAAATGATGGCCAAAAAACCTCATTTTCACTTTTATCAGTGCTACAAAGATCTCAAGCACCAATGAAATTTTTCCTTGTTTGAGCCGCCCTGACATTTGTTCTCCCATTGCACTTATTGCACGCACTGCTGCTGTGCATTGCCACCAATCTCCAGCTTGAATTTTATAAAACAGTGGAAAAATTTTCTTTTGCAAATTCTGTAGCCAATATGCCTCCTCGACGGGTAAATGTACAGGTATTTTTCTTGTTTTTCCATAGTTAAACCTTTTAGTAGATTATAATTTAAAAAAACCTTAAAATTAACCATAAAAAAAAATGTTGTGCGGTGCACTCGAGCCATTCTGCTCGCAATGGTTTGCGGTGCTGCCTGTAAATTTACAGGCCGCACCACAACTGGTGCAAATGGTATCTGCACAGGTTCTAGGGCATTACCATGAGGCACACCGTGTTATTTTAAAAAAATTAAAAATTGCGGTGTGGTCATTTACCAGGCCACACCGTTGACAATGTGGTATCGCGACAACTCGGTGCATTCACGGAATTATCCAGCCCGGGGCGCGTAATGTGGTCAGTGCACCGCATATTGCAATTCGACATTGCCAATGGTTTGACCTGGTGAAACGGTGCTAAGAGTATCCACACATGTTCCGGTACAGTACCAAAGGCACACCGTGTTATTTTAAATTTATTTATAAAGAGCGGTGTGTCTCGTTACCTAGCCACACCGTTGACCTAGTTGAATAGTGGTTATGTGGTGCATTGACAGAAATAATCGCCTCGAGATGGCTATTTTTGTCAGCAGATGGCTTACCATATTTAGCATGCGTCAATGGTGCAGCCTCTTAAAATACTGCACCGACGACTATGTACAGTGGCAGGAGGGTGGTGCGCTAACATAGATATATGCCCTGGGGCGTATATTGTAGTCAGTGCACCGCCCTCTTGACACCGCACATACAAACCTTACATTCTTTTTTCTTTTTCCCTTTCTTCTCTCTCTTTCTGTGATTTCAGAATTAGGGCTTTTCCATTTAGATTTATAGAGTTTGTATTGTTAAATATAGAGCTAAGACATCCAATTGACGGGATGATTAGCATAGTCAGATCCCAATCAATGTGGCCCCTTGCACGAATTTAAAAGAAATATATATATATATATATATATATTTTATTGGTGCACCTGGTGTAACATAGCGCACCAGTGCTTTGTATTGTACAAGCGCACCGCATAAGTAATGTGATAAAAAAATTAATAAACATTTTTTTTTTTTATCTGTGCATCATATGTAAAATATGGCACCAGTTTATGTTACAAAAATTAACACTGGAAGATTTTTATTATTTTATCATGGCTAACTGGTGTGGTGATTGACTTGTAACGCACCAGTGCTCCTTGTTGACATAAAGCACCATTTTGTCTATTATAATGTTTGTGCGGTGCATTTTGAAGACAACCACACATCAACGTCGATGCGTACACCATGAATGGTGCACCTGTTTCTTGAGATTTTTTTTTTTACTTGAAAAATTGACAATTTATTTATAAATATATTAATGAATGATATGGTAAATGTTTGAGATTAATAAAGAAATGACTGACAAGAGATCAAGTAACAAAAATACTGATAACACATCAAGAAAAGAAAAAAAGGCAAGTTCTTTGTAAATTTTCTACAAATTTTTTTTATTTTTGAACTATATGTAAGTTTAACTAATATGTATTGTTTACTGTTTACTATGCAGAGCCAAAAAATGACGAAGCTCGATAAGATTATTTCTAATCTAGGACTAGAAGAGCGTAAAAGCTTGATGGAAAAATTGCAAAAGGATGAATCAGGGGAATGAAAAAATACTATTGATCCAATATGAATTTCTTTTTTTGTTTTCATTAATAATATAATTAAAATTATTAGATAACATGTGTGAAATAGTCTATTAATTCACATCTGTTTAATGTTCTATAGGGAAAAACAACTCAGAAAAGGAATGTTCTTCTAAGAAAAGAAAAAAAATAGAACATGCAAATGAAAATGAATTGCTCCTTAGCTCATCTGGAGTGGTCCTGGAGGTTAATGAAAGGGGGAAAAACTTTTAAAAATTTTTGAGGGATCTAGTGGAATGAATGTATAAATGTTCTTTCCACTTACAATACAAAAACCAATCCAATGATTCCAAGAACCAATATTTATCTAAACTACAGGAAGAGCTTCCAGAGAATTAGTCAATGACACATGTCATACTTTTAATAGTAAAAACGTAAAACAACAAAAAAGAAGGAATGAAAAAGTAATATTCCTTTAGATGTTTGTCTAGAATTATTTATAAATGTCACTTTTGTTATATTTACTTTTCATATATCAATATAAAAATTAAATAGTTTATTGTCATGTTACATTTTCAGGAAGATTATGAAAATCTCAAAAGATGAACAAGCTAATATCAGAAATATTCCAGTAGGAATGTCCAAAAAGGTGTACAAGGAGATGGTCAAAGAAATGGAAAAAATTGAATAGCAGGAGGAGCCATGTCAACAGCAACGTGCTTCAAATGATGTAATCATTGAATTTTTCGATCATTAGGTGCAATAAATAAACAATTTAGCATTAAATATTAATTTTCAAGTATTTTCTTGCATAAAAGAGAAGAAAATGGAACCCATTCAACATATAAAATAGGATGACGAGGAAGAAAATGATTTATATCTAAGTTTGTGAGTAATTGTTACTTCCTTATAACAACTCAACTAGATTTCATTTTGGTATTTTTTAAGTTGTTTTACAAGAAACATCATTGAATGTCTTCAAACAGGTGCTAACATACAAAGAAGTACCATAAGAGGAATTGATTGAAATTGGGTTAAATATGGGTTGTGAGTATATGTTGGTATATTAGAACCATTATGGAATTTATAAGCATCTATCGCTCTTGGTTTACCTAGCTCCGTCTATAATTAATACAAAAAATAAATATTTTATATTAAATATATGATTTATTATGGGGTATAAAACTTGTAGGAAACAAAGTATGGCACTACGCCAATGGATCAAATCTTGAAAGATGGCATGCTACATGGTTTTGAAAGAATGTCTATAGTTTATGAATCAATTGTTGCAATTGTATGTCATTTCTTTTTTATTTACATTGATGGATATTATTTAATATTGCAATTTTCATTATTCTTACCAATGTATATACACTCATTACAATTTATTTTTATGTTTGTAAATGGAAGGTGAAGAAGAAGAAAACAATCAACATCGTTAACAAAACATTCCTGAAAATAACCCAAGTCATGGAAGTAGCTCTAGTAGTGATAGCAATTCAAGCGAAGAATGATGATCACTATGTTTGGATATCAAAGCAAGGCATTGTATTTTTTGAGAAATATCTGTGAAATCAGACATTTTATTTAATGTAATGGACATATTGTCCCAATTGAAAGATAAAGGGATACCAATAACTGTCCCATTTTGTATGACAAAGAATGTCTTATTGCATTCTCCATTGTTGTTTTCAAATGCACCAATAAAAATTGAATTCATATGAATATTTTCTGGTGCACAACTCAGAATATCCACAGTCTTCATTTGTAGTATACGTTTTGAGTCTAAATCAAGACTCATCTTTAGGACAACCTGCTAAGAAGAGAAAAGATCAGGGTGAGATGAAAGGGCCGACCATTTCTTAAACTTTTTTAATCAATCAATTAATTTTTTTTTTAATTAAAAATATTTATATTTATAAAATCTTTTTATAATTATTATCGTATTGAATATTTATTAGTTATTCTACCTTATTGTTATTTTTTTCAGATTTTATATTTAAAATTAATTTTAATAAAACTATTTTTATTTTTTATTTTTTAAATATTAGTTGATAGATCTTATTTATTATTATAAATATTATTATTTTATTTAAAATAAATTTTATTATAAAAATATTATCAAATTTATTAATACTAGATAATAGAGGGATTAATAAGTAAAGGTGATGTTACCAAAACTAAGGACTAATATTATGGTTATTTTAAAAATATATATATATATATATAAGAATGTAAGTAAAAGGGTAACCTATATCATAAAGGGAGACTATACATATTTCTAAATATTAGTAATAATGAGGAGTTTATTGTTATTAGTATAAGTAATGATAATTTATTAAGAAGTGTAGCCTATTTATTTTGATATATTTTTTTATTTTATTAAAAGCAAGGGGGGGGGAGTATTATTGTGAATGACATACGGCAGGAAAACAAGCAAGGTCAATGAGGGGCGGGAGGGTGGACAGGTGTCGACAACCAGTATAGGGAGGTAAGTTTATTTGCGGGAAAGAATGTGAATCCAATTCCTGCTAAATTATAAGCCTCCATATTTGTTGAGGTTATGCGGGTATTGTTAAAAATATGAATATTGTTATAAGATATATATGTGTCGACTTTTGATGAATAATGAATTTTAAAAAACGACAATAATTATGATATGATATAACAAATTAATCCAAACATCACATTCAAATGCATTAATAAAAAATTAATTAATATGAATATTGTTATAAGATGTGTCGACTTTTGATGAATAATGAATTTAAAACAATCACAACAATTGCACTATCACAAGTTGATGTTTCTAAAAAATACAAAATGAAAACTGTTGCGTGTATTCTTATACTGGTGCGCTTGTATTCTTAAGCGCACCTGTGCGTTTTTACATCCTATGGGCACTGCACAAATACCGAAATGGGTTAAAAATATTGAGGCATTTGTGCGGTATGACGCTCCGATGCGTTTATGTATATATACACACCGGTGCCATTTTATGACCTAATAGCACTGCACGAATATTGATACTATTTATAAATCTCGGTGCATTTGTGTGATACTATGCATCAGGGAGTTTTTGTGTCTATACGCACTGGTGCATAAGGACGACCTATAGGCACCGCATCAATACCGATACTAATTATAAATCTCGGTGCATTTGTGTCATACTGCACACCGGGACATTTATGTGTCTATATGCACCGGTGTATTTTTATGACATATCTGTACTACATGAATACTGATACCAATTATAAATCTTGGTTCATTTGTCTGAAAGGGCACACCAGTGCATTTCTATAAGTCTACGCACCGACGCATTGATACGACCTATGGGCACCGCTCAAATCCCAATACCAATTAGAACGGCCCCATGCATTATATCACGAACACTATGCTTGGTGTTGTTTTACACCTTAACGGCCCTGTGCATTATCCTTCGACTACCACGGGGCTATGGCTACAGGTACGAAGTGGTGTGTTAGATCTTGATTAGTGCACCGATGAAAAAAACAACTATAATAACCTCCGACCGCCCTTTTTTTTTTAGTTGTGTTTAATTTCCATTAAAAGCTCCACCAAAATCTCTGTAACCATAAACGGATGTGGTAGCATATGTTTTTTTGACAATTTTGGCCAATTTTATAACACTAAAAACCTCCTTTATAACCTCCGCCAAAGGGTTTTTTCCTTGTAGTGTCACCAAAATGTCCATCAAGGCTGGGTTTATGTCTGACATTCTTACATACAGACTTGGAAGAGAGGGTAATCCATTTGTAACAATTTTCTTACCTATTGTGTTAATTTCTCCTTTTGATGTTCTGATTTTTTATTGCATTTTTCTCTCTCTCTTTCTTCTTTTCTTGACGATGTTATTGTTTTACAACTTCTCTGAAACTATTTAGTATTTATTCACCATATTTCACCCAAGACTTAACACTTGGTCCCATCCACTGGCCTGCTTAAGCAAGTAAACTGGATTTTGAATCTAGGTTGGGTATAAAACACCCCCACCTTATAGACCCCTTTAAGGTTTCATTTGTTTTTGACTGAAAGAGCAAGTTAGCTATAAAATTTTCATTCATTTCTCTCATGACACAGAAAAATAAACTTCTTTTGTATCAATTGAGCTTATTCTTTTCCTGGAAGACAATAGGGCATGAGAGAAGGGTTGTTTAAGTGATTTTTCTATAGTGATTCAAAAATTCTTTTGTATGAATTTTATGCAACATAAATGTCTTTTTTGATATGTTCCTTCCCACACTCCACCTCCAATAATATAGCTAGTGTATCACCTTGTTGAATTTTCTTCTTGATCGTGTTATATTTGTAGATCCTTTTAAATCATAAATAAATAAACCTTGATGATTGAAAATTTGTGACCAGCCAATATAGATCTTCCAAGCCAAATTGAGGACGATGTAGATCTTCGAAACCAAATTGAAAATGATGGTGCTTAATTAAGATCTATTTATTAAGTAGTGGAATGCCTCCATCTCCATTTTCAAGATTTGTTTATGTTTAATTAAGTATGATTATAGCAGGTCTCCTCTGATATCCCCTCCCTCGAACTCCAAAAAAATGAGGTTTATGAGTTTCCTCAAATTTTCTATATCAAATTAATGGGAAATCAATGAGATCTGGAAAATGTGAATTGACATTGGTTGGGACTTGAAGAAATTGAGATTGGTCAGGGCTAACTTATTTTTCACTGGGGTTTAATACATTATTAAAGAAAATTTTGAGTGTAACTGGTGAGTCATGCCTCTCAATATGATCAGATTAGTTCTTCATGCCTTCTGGACCATCAACTTTTCCCTAGAAAAGATATCTTCAGATGAAGGTAACAAAGAAAATGACATATTCAGCAACAACCCTTTTACCATAAAAGGCCTCTGGTAACTGTGCCTCTCCACATAATATGCTTAACCATTTAGCAAAAACCACAAAAGGACCGTTTGTAAGATAGGAGCGATGCAACTTGTCCTCCACTAATAAAACTGATCAGAAGAGCTATACAATTGAATTATACTAAGTATCCTACCAAAATTAGATAGCTTCCCTCCATTTGAAAGGAAATTCACTTTACCCACTTCTATGACAAGTGAGATGCCCTTACAAATTATTTCCTTTTCAATCCTTGGAACAATGGTTCTATAACAGAGATAGATTTTATTTCAGTCATTAAATATACTTTGTTTTTTTTTACTACCATATTAAAAATGTGAAATATTTTTTTATCCTATGTATGAAGTTCGTTTGCACTTTCTATCCTTGAATTCCTCATATGCATGGACTCAACCATCAAGAACTACCTCTCCATGATAGGGATTGGTGATTTTTTCTCTGTAGGCCAACGAGAGAATACATCACATGCTACAGCTCTAGCCTGTGCATACTTAAGAACAGCTGCAAACATCAAAGAAATGAAAGAGAAGAAATTGAACCAGTTTTTATTCACAAGGTAACATCACAGCCATACCATACTTTTGGGCACCTTGAATCTTGTATATCCTATTGTCATAATGTGAATACCCATTTCATGGAATAAAAAAACTTCTGTGTACATGGAAGTGTGATGGACTATAGAGCTCACTTTGAGCCTCAACTACCAAAAAATGTCTTGGGAAGCTACTCAGCAGGGATATTCCAGGGAACTCGAGTGAAGGATGATATATCCTTCTGGGATATGTCATGCTTAATATCAACAAAAAAACAGAAGGAAATCAGCAAACATAAGAACTTTTTCGAGCTACCAGAGCTAGCCATGCTGGTTGGTTAGGTGATAAATAGGCTTCCCTTAATTTGAAAGTTGACAATGTTATTTTTCCAAGATATTTTCAATATTTATTTTTATCACTCTTAAGAGATCAGGGATTAAGAGGTATTTATGCTTTTTTTCACTCTTAATAGATCAGGGGCTAAGAGGAATTTATGTTTTTTGTCACTCTTAATAGATCAGGGGCTAAGAGGGATTTATGGTTTTGTCACTCTTAATAGATCAGGGGATAAGAGGGATTTATGCTAGTCAATATTTGGGATTGAGTCATACTGGTGAATGAATGTGAATTCAGTTTATGCTAGTCAATATTTTGGATTGTCATACTGGTGAATGAATGTGAATTCAGTTGATCAAACATCCTAGTCTAGCTCCAAGCTCTTCTAAGAGATCTGGGTTGTTTACAATGTTTTTTGGAGAGCCAACACATACACAGCGGAAGAATCCAGAATATTTGAATGTGGCTGGCAGCTTAGGGCCTCTAGCAAGTATGCATGTAGTGGGTCCTTTATTTTGTGCATGTGAGTCTATGATTGAAAGGCCAAATGGGCCAGAGCTATGCATCTCCTTCACAGTCACTACCCCTGTGTACAGTAGAGATCAAACACACTCCTTTGCCACCTCTATTCTTGAATTGATGGCCTTGGATTCTTCAAAAACTTGTTGAATTATCTGTGACTCTACCTAAAATCAGAAATTTAATGACATGGGTACCTTACCGAAGACCCCTCTATGATCAAGGGGATATGTCTACAGGTTAATGGTTTTGAGTTCCAGTTTTATCGGAATTATCAGTAATGGTTTCATTGGATCATGTTCATGTCAATTCTAAGTATAAAACCTGCCCATCTCTTAAGTATGTTGCCCATCTTATGTCATGTTTCTGCGTCTCCGATCATTGGTGATCGAGAGTATACATACAAATAAATGTGTTTTTGGTATAGTTGAGGACAATTAGGCCTTTTATTTGTTTTTGCGTGAAGAGTTTAGAACCTCCCCAACATTCTTCACAGATATTAAGTTAAGAAACACAAATAGCGAAGAGTAAGGAAAAGAAACTCTCAATGAAACATCTTAAGTATTTATCTGTTTTATGTGTTTTGAATGCCATGAACCATGCATATAAATTGTTTTGATGGGATAATCTAAAAAGCAAGGCATTTGCATATAGTAAAATAAATTAGATTACGTAAAATGTTGATAGTTTTGTAATATTGAGAAAGTTGTGGTAATAGAGTGTGTAAGAATTTAAATATTGGAAGTTAATTACATTCAATAAAATGTAGGTAAACACATTTTTTTTTTTTTGACAAAATTGGTTGCTAGTTTGTATTCCAAAAAAAGAAGAGAGAAAAAGCTCCAAAATTACATGAAAATCTTCTTACTGTGCAATGAAGAGAGCAACTACAACTATGCATTACATGTCCTTTGATTCTAGTATTTGAGAGGAGCGAAAATACTGAAAAGTTATAGATACGGAAAAATTGTGAAAGAAGTAATGTATAATTAAAAGTCATGCTGAAAAGAGAGGTAGATTAGTCAATATTTATGTGGCTGATTTGGCGAGTAGTAGAGTTCTCCGGATTTTCTTCATTCCCCACATTCCTTATGTTGTTGGAACTAGTACAAGGGGCAGTGCATTTTTCTATCATGTATTTTAGAATTTGAATCGATTATTGATCGTGAGCGCATTTGTTCTAAAGATTGTCAAACTGAGCTTGAAGAGAAGAAACCCTTCAGAGAAAGAAGTTAACATTAGCCTGGTGCCTATCCTCAAGGGCTTTAACATCATTTTTTAGCTTTGCATCGAGATTCTTCTGACACAAATTTGTTCGAGCTGTGCCTGCAAATCGACACAGTGAAAATAGTCTTCACTTTGAGCCATGTTGATTGAAGAGTGTCGAGGACAAAGAGGTTGAAGGTGAAGCAGGAAGACTGCACCAACCTGCAATAAACAACGGGGGATCTGAGATCCACAGCTATACCGAGGAGCAGAGATAATAATTGACATAGATCGCCATGAAGAAGAGGCTAAACATGCAAAGAAATATAGAGGATGAGGCAGAAGGCAGAGGGTAGTGGAATAAATAGAATTTCACAGATGAGGAGGCACCTTGCTGTGTGAGGTCCAAGGCGAAGGAGTCATGGGAATGGAGAGATAAGAAGTACAATCGACACAAGTGGAGTCATAAATGCTAGGGTTGGAGATCAAATAATATCTTTTTGCAGTGATATTCATGATCAAGGCAGGAGGGTTTGATGCATAGATTGACAGTAATTATTATTATTATTATTATTATTATTTGTTTTTTTTTTCTTTTGGGTAAAATGCAAGTAATTTAATAAATTTAGTCACAATTTTTTTATTAAATAATAAAGTTTAAAATGATTTTAATTAAACTTTATTTGGAGCATTTAAGTTTATTCATTTCCATTAAGTTTAATGAGAATGAAAAATATATTTTTTATTAAAATTTGAACATAAATATATAATAAAAAAAATATTAAATTTTAAACATATATTTAATATTAATAAAACAACTTTAAAAATAAGCATGTTTTCTAATATAAATTTTAATGAAAACAAAATATTTTTTTTATTAAATTTTAAACATACAAATATGATAATTCTTTTCTATTAAATTTTAAACATATATACGATAATTATTTTTAATTGAATTTTAGACATATATTTGATATTAATAATAAAAAATTCTAAAAATGAATTTTTTTCTAATATAAACATGTCTAAGATATCATTTTTGGGATTCAAGTGCATTAAGTAAGTCATTCATGTATAACCATTTCCATGAGAGGTAGTTGTAACTAACTAATTTCTCATGATTTTTGAATAGTCCACTTAGGACTTATTGCATCGGGTGATGCTCACAAGGGTGAATAAGTGGGATTGAAACTAGTGAAATGAATCACATAGCATCAATCATCACTTCACGTGTTTCCTGATTTTCCCAGTTCTTTAATTCCTTCAGTGTCCCTTTGAACCTTTAGGAGCAATTGCTATAAATATATTTTCCCTGAAAAACACCATAAAGATCAAAGAAATCTAATAATTAGATTATGAGTTAATTTGATTGTTTAATATATATATATATATATATAGACATATTATTGTGCACTATTTTGTATGTTATTCTACATATTCATACATATATTTTTTAATTTTCAAACATGTAATTATGGGTTGTTTTAACTCTTGTTCTAGTGTAACATTGTTGGTGGGTATTTATTAGCACATTTTTTTCTCTGTTAACTTTTAAAAGTGAAAAGTGTAAATATCTATTGTTTTATACTTTTGTAAATTTGTTGTAATGTAGGGTTGTTTGTTGATATTTACTAACATAGTTATATAAATTAAATGGTTAGTAGATGTTCATAAATATCAAAACACCTATATCATGATAAATCTTACATCATTTAAATGCTCATAAACATCAAAACATTATCCCACAATACATATCACATTGCCAAGTTTAAGAAAATGGTTTCAAATTATTATTATCATTAATTATAAAAAGAATTAATATGAGTTAAATATATATATTTTAAAAACACATGTAACAAGGTTTTTAACTATGGGGATTATTAACTTGTGAATAGGTTTTTTTATTGTAGCATAGCCCTATGATACCATTACTTACTAATACCACATGCCCAAAAAACCATAACTCATGCCCATATGACATTTTTATTAATTAATCAATCCAATTAAAAGGGAAAAAAAGACATAACTACTTTCCTAGATAAATATCAACTTCCTGTTTATGACTATTAATAAGAATAATATCTACATCCACTTAATTAGTGGAGGAATATACATTAAATGGCTAGATTAAATACCTAGTAAACCTGAATAGGCTTCAATCCATACTAAACATCAAAACGGTCCATGATATGGGTCAAGTTTCTAAAATAAAAAAATTCATAAAATTTAAGTATATTGTAACTGTATTTTAAATTTTTATTTATTATCATTATTAATTATGTCGTAGGGCATTCCTTTGGGAAGAATTCCCCAAGTTACCACTCTACACTATTATATCCATTGTTAGACGATTAGACAATCATCTTTCACCGAATTGATTGCTTATGGTTGGCCAAAGTATTTGTTATTGTTAACCTTCTTATTTTTAACTTTAACAGAGCTCACAAAACCTTAACAGCTCCCACATTCAGCATAATTATTATTGTTAACCTTAACATAGCCTACAATGCTTAGTCAGAGAAACAATCCATCCATTTGAATAAGCCGGTGATGAATTGAAATACGAGTGAGTAGTGGAAGGATGAATTGGGGTGCTACCAATGGCTTAGGGTTCCCCCTTTTCTTATGGGTAGCCAAAGTTATCTTTTGTAGATTTTATGGATCCTACAATCCTCTGTCAAAGAAATAGCCCCTGCATCCGAATAACCATATTCTCTGTTGGTTATTAATTATGGTCACGCAGCCTCCTAGGATTATCTTCTATTGTAATTTAAATACCTTCGTTTATTTATTTATTTCCTCCTCTTCCATGTGTTTATCGATTGGAATTTTTTTTTATTTGTTGTGTGCTCCCACCCATTTCTATTATGAGGTAAGAATTTTACAAAAATTCTATATTGTATTATTGTATTTTGAAAGTTAGGTTCCATTTCTTTGTGAAACTATGTGTGTTGAATCTAAGTAGAAAAAATATTGTCTGAGGTGTTTACTAGGAGAAGGTCCCCACTTTGAGTCAAATTTACAGTTGCTCATGAGTTACAGTTGACTGAATTTGTGACATAGTCGGTGCAGACCAAAATGTGTGATCTTTGCTATGATGAAGGATTAATTTGCCCTAAAAAATCCAGGGCCCATTTCTGAAATGGCACTTTCACTATCTAAGGCTGGAACGACATCTCATATGATTTCAGAGGCTAGCCCATCCTTCGGCAGTTTCAAATCCGTTCACAAACTTCTTGGCATCCTGGAATATAGTTGGCCAGTAGTACCGTGTTGAGAGTACTTTATATCTTGTCCTCTTTTAAGCGAAGTGCCCTCCACAGGGTTCCTCATGACAAGATTTCAAGTTATTAAAAACCTCATCTTCTCTAACACAACACTTAATCTGAAAGTCTGGTCCGGTGTGATAGAGATTGTCCTCTATCCAGGAGTAAGTAGAACTATGTTGTGTGATCTTCCTCTTTTCTTTGGAAGATAAATGGTGTGGGAATTTTCCTGCAGTAAGATAATTGGCTATATATGCATACCACGGCGAGTGAGTAGATATGGAAAAAGATATTCATTTCAAAAAGAATGCTCAGTAGGAGTGAAGTTATCACCTATAGATAATCTAGAAAGAAAATAAACAACCACATTATCTTTTCTAGGTTTATTTAAAATATTGATATCAAATACCTGTAAAAGCAATAACCATCATGTAACTCTACCATTGGTAATAGGTTTATTCATTAAAAATTGAATTATAACATGGTTAGTGTGTACAAATACTTGATACCCGGTGATGTAGTGCCGAAATTTGTTGATAGCATGCACTAATGCTAGGAATTCCTTCTCAGTCATTGTATACTTGTGTTCAGCTAGAGTTAGATTCTTATTGATGTAATAAATGGCTCAAGGTTTCTTTTCCTCTAGTTTCCCTAAAATAACACCCTCATCTATGTCATATGCATCCATAGTGATATGGAATGGCAGTCTCCAGTTTGGTCATCGCAAAATAGGTGTTGTTGTTACACAGTTGTTTAACTTCAAAAACGCTTGCTCACAGTTCCCTGTCCACACAAATTCCCATCGTCTCACCACTATTGGTAATTCAAAAGTAACATCACCATTTCTCTTAATATTCTTGTCTCACATGGCTGATCCTTCCTGATGGGATGAGCTAGCCTCGGAATATGCAGGGGATTGAAAAATAAATAAAGGATCAAGTTGTTCCATGACCACTTGTTTCACTACACTTCCGCATCCAAATGATGATCAACTAAATGTTGTTCCTCAGGTCCCTGATGATCCCCACTAGTCTCCCCTTGTCCTTCAATTTTCAAATTTTGATCAATGGCTTTCCACTATTGTTTCATATCTTGAGTCTTGATATCAGGAGTGGATATGTTGTTTGAAGGGTGATGAGCTTGGTACTTTAGGATTGATAAATACCTACACGATCATGGTTTTCCTAAGTGTTCTTCTGAAAGTGCATTCTATAAAAATGTCATTGGATCAGATTTTATTATTCTCTTATTGTATGTATATGAATTAATATTTATGGGCATCTCAATATTACTTGTTAAGGAGTTTAGAGAAGAAATGAAACCTAAATTTGAGATGTTTGGATTGGGAGAAATGCAATATTTTATGGGCATGAAAATTAGACAAACAGTTGAAGGTATATCCATTTGCCAAACCAAATATGTTGAAGATATATTGAGGAGGTTTAACATGAAAAATTGTAAAGCTGTGATCACTCCTCTTGTTTTTGGGATAAAATTGATGAAAGAAGATGCATCTTCTCTCTGTAATGCCACTTTTTATAGATCCATGTTGGGCAGCTTAATGTATGTGACAAGTACTAGACCAGACATTAGGTTTTCTGTAAGTCTGGTTGCTAGGTTAATGAATCAACCTCATGAGTCTTATTGGCAAGAAGCTAAAAGAATACTCAGATATGTAAGTGGTACAAGATTTTTTGGATTTTTTTATAATGATAGTAATGATTTCAATGTTGTAGCATACAGAAATGTAGATTAGGTAGGTAGCTTGGATGAGTGCAAAAGTACTTCAGGATATGATTTTCTTTTTGAAGGAAATCTTATTTCCTCAAGTAGAAAAAAGAAACCCACATCTGCTCTTTCCACAGCGAAAGCGGAGTACATTGCAACATCATCTAGAAGCACTCAATTCATGTGGATGGAAATATCGTTAGAAGAATTGAGCATGGAAATTCGTAAACCTATTAAAGTTTATTGTGACAATAAAAGCACAATCTCTATGACAAAGAATCCAGTTTTCCATAGAAGGAGAAAACAAATTAACATTCGAAATCACTTCATTAGAGAGCTTGTCCAACAAGAATGTATCTCTTTTAAATTTTGTAAATCTAAAGATCAACTTGCAGACATTTTTACGAAGGCTCTTCCAAAGGATCGATTGGAGAAACTCATATCACAGTTGGGAATCCTCAAACTTGACATCAATGGGGAGATTGAAAAATGTGATGCCTAATTTTTCAGCATTTAGTTATCTTAGCTTTTCCAGTTGTGTCATCATAGCTGCCATGTGTTGATAAATGACTGCCATGTTTCCTTTCCTATCCACTGCATTAGTGTTTCAGTTTGTTATTTAAAAGTTAGGTTTATTTCTATCAAACAGAGTTTTGTTTTTTTTATGTTGCGTTAGAGAAAGACTCTTTGTTGAATGTTAAAGAGATCCTTATTTGGCACCCTGTGGAACATAGGATGCTTCTATTTCCCTCTTTGATTTATAGTGTCTAACAGAGGTACTCTATATCTCTTTTCTTTTCAGAAATAAAGCATAAGATAATAGTATTCAGAAACAAAGTATTTTTTTCCGAGTGAGATTTATTGTTGTAGTTTTTTATTGATATTAAGTTTTCTGTGTATTTTTTCAATTTTATTAAGTGTTTAATCAGGGTTTGCATTTTGTGGGTGTGACTCTTATGAGCACATAATTCCTTTTATTCAGATCCTTCATTGGCATTGTCAGCCTTCTTGAGGGAGTTTTGAACCCATATTTTTGTAATGATACAAGCTTGGACTTATTCGCTTTCACCAAAGGACTTTTACAACCTATATTTCTGTATTCATGCAAATCCGACCACCTAAACCACAAAGCTTTGAGATTTATACAAGTGCAACCACATAGACAAAAAATCTTTGAGCTTCGTAAACATATTATAAAAACCTTTATTCAATTCATTTAATTGGTATAATTCTTCATATATGTATTAATTAAATGGAAAAGATAGTAATGCCAGAAATGTACTAAATGGAAAAGATTGGTATCAAAGACCTTTCAATATCAAGTAATAACATAGAAATAGAGGAGTTGTACAATATAAATTACCTAACATTTTTATTTTCTTTAGCCAAATTATAGATATTTAAATTTTATTATTTTTATATTGTTATTAGTCAATTAGAAAATTTGGTGAATAATTTTTGAATAAAAAATCTCAATAATTATAAATATAAATTTTCATATATATATAATCAAAATCATAGTGATATATTTTCAAACATTGTAATGATAGATTCTTTGAATTGCTACTTTTTGTATACCAAAGACATTTACTGAATTCACACACTAACAAAATTGCTAAACACAACAAATTCATAAATACATCATTTTTGGCATGTGTTACTACCCTTGTTTGTAACTGTCTTCCAACTTCTAACGTAGTTTTGAGTGCATGAAATTTATATCACATCAGTTTACTCATAACTCCACTTGCTTTACTAGTTCCCTTTTCCAATCAAGATGGCTGACTTGACTTTTTGGAGCGGTTTACACATAAAGAGATATCAAGTTGGAGGGGCATGCTATTGGTGAAATTTAAATTATCTGATTTAAATATTTATTATAAATTAATTTCTGCTTACAATTACTAACCTAGACACAATTTTTTCATGCCATCTACATTATATAAATATAAAAATAAAAATATCTCATTAAAATGTGTAAAGGCTAAAGTCAATATTCATTTCATACACATAAATCCCCATAACTCGCTTGCAATCAAGTGATTATAAGCATTTTTATGATGCGAAAATATGAATATAGAACACTGTTTAATCAACACGTTCTCGCCATTAGAAGTTTGTCTGCTTCAGTGTCATGAGGGTCTATAAACAGGCTGCTAAATCACAACGTGCAACCACACATAGTAAATAATATTCAATTATTTATTAAATTTCCGAGCACTCTCACTATGAGATGATTTTATTTTTTATCCAATGAAAAATTCTATGTTTTATTATTTTTACATTGGAGGTGTTCTCTTTATGAGATTGGTTGGGAAAAAACTATTCACCCCAGCCAATCTCTGTGCTCCACCTCTGCTCCAGATTCGCCCTTCTATTTCGCCAAAATTTAACACTTGGAAAATCCTAGAACATCACAAAGAATCGTCGTACGAATTGTCTATATAAAAACACCACCAGGAAAATCAGTTGCTGGAAAGCGTCGAGAAAACACAGGGAAAACAGTTCCAACAAACACAGGGCATCCTTCCATGACAATGCCTTTGGTTGTGGGTCACTGTGCCAAGGAGCATCTATCTACTTTTTCTCCTCCACAAACTCAATGAAATATTTTCATATCCCAAGCACAAGTACAGAATAACTCCCATGAATGCCAATCATGTGTCCAACCTTCCAGAGAGTAGATAGTATTCAATCAGTATGCCAAAGTTGATTTGATCGAATTAGCGGATTAATGAAAAGAATAACTAATGGATTTCTTTCCAAATAAAAAATATTTGACAGAGTTGAGAAGGTCGTTGTGTCAAGGTTGTTTTAATCCAAGAATTAAATTTGTATTCAGATAAATATTCCTCTACACAGTGACCAAAAAAATTTGAAAATTATTCAAAATCCACTGGAGCGATCTATGCTATTCAACTTCAAATCAAAGGTCCATTAAAATATTCTATTCAATTTCATATCAAGAGCCCATTACAATAATATATTTAATGGTAGCAAGGTACTTTTCTTTGATTTTAATTTTCAGCAAGGAGATTGTTGAGAGGTATTTTGTGACTTGGGTTTCAAAGTTATCATAATTTGCTAGTATTTTGTGAATTGATTTCAAAGTTATTGTAAGTTACAGGAATTTTGTCAATTGTATTTCAGAGTTATTGGGTATTTATGGATCCAAAACAACAAGAACCATCAGAGCTTGTAGTGATGTGCAGGCCAATGGGTCAATTTGAAAATAACTAGGCGACAATAACTGACCAGGGAACGACCATTACTTCTTTAGTAATCGCCATGAGACGAGATGTTGAAGAAAAACATATAACCACGGCTACTTGCGAGCTTATGGAGCACTATACCCTGACTAGATCTCAAATTGTGGAGAATAACAAAGGGAAGCTATATCTCTAGGTAAACAATGGTCCTGTGAAGCCCATTGTTAGGGAGAATTCATGGCCAGCTCTATATCTATTTGTGGACCTTCCAGGGGTTTTACAGCTTCCCCATGATGATGAGAAACATTCACTGAGCCTTGCATTGCATCAGATTATGCGAAGCAAGCTCAATAATCCATTCCTTAATGAGAACAAGATGGAACCTCCTCCTCTTGGTGTACTAGAAGTTAATTTTTACAAGGACTCATCTTCAAGGCCACGGAAAATTGTTGTGATCAGAGTTCACAATGGTGCTTGTGACATGCATTCTCGTCTCCTTATAGCGAAGCATTTTTTCAGTGTCCTAAATGCAGTTGTTGAAGGAAGAGAGCCAATGTTTCCTGATGTCCCTGGAAGGCATGAACTGCTGGCTTCAATGGAGCATTTAATACCCAAAGGCAAAGCAGACAAGGGTTTCTTTACAAAGGGTCTTGATACTATAGGATATTTTTTGGACTCCAAGAAGTACTCTTTGTTACCTTTCAATCCAGAGTTCACACTACAAGGAAAAGACCCTCTAGCAGATTCTTTTAAGGAACCCCTTATAAAAATACCCCAGACATCCATTTCTAGCAGAGGTTCCTAGAGGAGGTCAGCGAGCGGAGGTTTTTGTTGATGTATTTTGTCTGGTGCTCTTATCACCGTAAAATGCACCAATGCATTCAACACGAGAAAGCACTGGTGCGGTTAAAAAATTGGCACACCGGACACCATGCGCTCCGTACACACCCACCCGGTGTGTTTTATTTCTCTAGAGCACCGATACTTTACATAAATTGCACCCAAAACCTCATAAAAAATGCGCAAAAATTGAAACACCCCATATCGTCCTTAAATGCACTGGGTCGCCAACACATCGGGCCACCCTGAAATCCCCGTACACCGGTATAGGGTTAAATAAATAAAAAATTATGGCCAAAAGACCACACAAATCATAGGCACACCAGGAACCATGTGCTCCTAACACACCCACCCAGTGCGTCATATTCCTGTATAGCATCGGTTCCTTACATATCTACCGCACCAGTGCTTCCAAAAACGTGCATGAAAATAGATACCGCCCAGTGTGGAATAAATCAATTGCACTGGGGTGCCCATATAATCTGTGCATCGGCAGATGGTTAATCAAAAATATTATGGCCAAAAAACTGCACAAAAAATTGGCACATCGGAAAACGTGTGCTCCATACACACCCACATGTTGCCTTTAATTAAGGAACAACACCGGTGTGTGTCAAATCTTCAGCACCATTGCCTCATAAAAAGTGCACAGAAAAGATTCCTCCCAAGGTGGAATGAAGGAAACACACCACGGTCCCCATAAACATTGCGCACCAGAAAAGGGTTAAATAAAAAAAATTACGGACAAAAAACCGCACAAAAAATTGGCACACCAAAAACCATGTGCTCCATACACACACACCCAATGCCTTTAATTAAGGAACAACATTGATGCATGTCAACTCGTCAGCACCTTTGCCTCATAAAAAGTGCGCGGAACAGATTCCTCCAAGGGTAGAATGATGGAAACGCATTGGGGCCCCCATAAATGCCACACATCGGAAAAGGCTCAAATAAAAAAAAATTGCGGCCAAAAAACGGTACAAATCATTGGCTCGCCGGAGACCATGTCTGATGTGTCATATTATTGTAGAGCACCAGTGTGTTATAGATAGACTGCCCCAGTGCCTCATAAAAGCATACAAAAATAGAAACCGCCCGAAGCGGCATACTGCAAACGCACCAGTACGCCAGTAAAACCCTAGGCAGTGGAACAGGGTTAAATAAAAAGAAAATTATGGCCAGAAAACCAAATTTTTCACTTTTTTTAGTTCTACAGAGCTCTCAAGCATCGGTGCAAGTTATCCTTGTTTGAGCTGCCTTGACATTTGTTCTCCCATTGCACTTATTCCATGAACTGCTGCTATGCATTGCCACCAATCTCTAGCTTGAATTTTATAAAACAGTGGACAAATTTTATTTTGCAATTCTACAGCCAATATGCCTCCTCGACGGGTAAATGTATAGGTATTTTTATTGTTTTTCCATAATTAAACCTTTTAGTGGATTAGAATTTCAAAAAACATTAAAATTAACCATAAAAAAAAAAAATTGTCACGCAGTGCGCTCGAGCCGTTCGGTTCACACCGGTTTGTGGTGTTGCCTATAAATTTACAGGACGCACCAAAACCAATTCTAATGGTATCCGCATTGGTTCCAGGGTGGTACCGCGAGGCGCACTATGTTATTTTAAAAAATTTTAAAAACTACAGTGCGGTCGTTTACCAGGTCGCACCGTTGATAATGTGGTATCGCGACAACTTGGTGTGTTGATAGAATTATCCACCCCAGGGTGCGTAATGTGGTTAACGTACCGCATACCACAATTCAATGTTGTAAATGATTTGGCCTGGTAAACTGGTGCTAAGGGTATCTGCACTGGTTATGAGATGGTACCAAAGCCGCACCGTGTTATTTTAAATTTCTTTATAAAGAGTGGTGCGGTCAGTTACCTAGATGCACCATTGACCTAGTTGAATAGTGGAGATGCAGTGAATTGACTGAAATAACTTCCCCAAGATGACTATTTTTTGTCAACACAAGGCTTACCGTATTTGGTCTGCGTCAACGGTGCGGCCTTTTAAAATACTGCACTGACGACTATGTACTGTGGTAGAAGGGTGATACGGTGACATAGATATACACCCCGAGGCACATATTGTAGTCAATGGACCGCCCTCCTGACATTGCACGTACTGAACAGTGTGCTAAAAACATTTTCTAGAGCACCACCCCTGGTGTGCTGAACATTGTTAGGTGCACCATATCCGGTGCGCTTTGTTGAAAGACGCACCAGGACCAGTGTGTGACTGTGTTTTTTGTGCACCGACTGTTGTTTTATTTATTTTTCAAAAAATATTTATATACGTATTTTTCTAAATACATGCTTAATTTAATAAAAAAATTGTGTTTAATATGTCAATCATTCAGAGACGTGAAAGGAGAGAAGAGGGGCAACAACAACAACAATATATGGAACAGTATAACATGTTTCGCCTATGGGAGGCAAGAGACAGGGATAGAGATGCGTACCCTTGGCCTATTACAACAATGATGCAGGGGCTCCTAAGGCAGGTAGGCCTCCTCAATTTCCATGAGGAGGATACTTCCCTAAAGTCCCATAAATTTTTTTTGAGACATCTTATCCAAAGGTGGAATGCCCAGCGACAATATTTCCGAG
The DNA here is from genome assembly GCA_034641835.2 of Pinus albicaulis. NCBI lineage: Eukaryota > Viridiplantae > Streptophyta > Pinopsida > Pinales > Pinaceae > Pinus > Pinus albicaulis. Next base: position 215,529 of record JAXQQM020077684.1, on the reverse strand, counting down.
TTGGTATCAACCAGTGGTACACATCCACTGAGGAGGATGTATATTTTATTACAGGGCTATTGAGGAGAGGGGTGGATTTTACCTTGTTCGCCGAGGTTCCAGCTAGCTATGTGGTAGGGAGTCATTTAGTTTACTCCCAGAGATACATTGGAGCACATTTAGTATCTCTTGCAGATTTTCAGGTTGTTGGAGGGCAGTTACGTATTGGTGCGTTTGGTCATGAGGAGGTCCAATGTCTCTCACTTATCATCTCGACCATTACACACAACACTAGTGATGGGAAATGCATTAGTTGCTCGCTTTTATATTATGTTCATTCTTTACTACAGTAGCCACGACTTGTCAGGTGGTCTGCCATTTTTTTGCGGCAGTTATGTACAACATTAGATAGATTTTGTGCTCATGCACAAGGGAGGGTCAACTTCCCTTTTTCTTCAGAGCCTATTTTTTGAGAGGTTTTCAGAGACGAGACCTAATTTTATTCGACAACCTTGTAGGCCGGTTACTGAGGAACGTATGCACATGTGGGGGCATATGATGCCCAAGAGGGAGGAGACTCTTTTTCCAGCAAGGATATCAGACGATGCACTGGATTTGCTAGCAAGTTTTGATCAGCACCCCTTCATTATGGTCCCCTGTCCTTATGTGGGGTTGGATTGGCGAGGGTGTGCCAAAATCCTCTTCGCAACTGATGAGCTTTCAGATGATAATGTTTATATTAATGTTTTATTTAAATTTATTTTAACATGTTCTTTAACTTGTTTTTATTAAATTGTGTAATGAAATTGTCTAATTATTGTTGTGTACTTGTACATATTTTGTAGACATTGGTTCTTTTGGTGGTGAGGAGATGCCGCCACCACCACCTGATCCAGCTGTGGATCCTGATGATGATGAGGGCATACTAGATGCTGAGGATCATGAGGAGGCTGGTGCAGATTAGAAACTTGTCCCTCCTGGTGCGCCGGTGCATGGTCGACTTGGTGATGTGAGATACAGGATGGAGTTGTGCAACCAACTCATTACATTAGTTTTTGAGGTGGGCATCATGCCCACTCATTATAGAGACATAGAGGCTGATGATAGGTTATTACGGATGTGGAGAAGCATGTCGCGTGACATGTACAACCTGATGTGGCATGTCATAGGAGTTACGACAACTTTTACGTGATTGACGAGGACTGTTGCACGTTACAATTGAACCACAACATGTGATCGACATTTTGTGAGGCGCAACATACCATCATCTCATGATCGTTCACCTCGCACCATGCCAGATGAGCAGGAGCCTCCACTAGCATCTAGCAGGAATCATGTTGTACTACCACCAGCTAGTCCATGACATTTATATTACAATTTTATATTTATAACATTATATATACATATATATATATGGTCCATGTATTTTATTTTCATGTTGCAGTTGTACTTAATTTACATGTTGGTGATCATCATGATGTGTATGTTGTTAGGTCATGTTAGATATGTTCATTTAATGTGCAGCTTGCAAATAGATCTGTATATGATAGCATGAGTTGTTCTACATGAGATGTATATTTGATGTTTGTGTTGTGATGATGTTAATATATAATGTTAATTGTGTTTTGTTAGATGGTCATGATCACGATGATGCAGTTAGCGATTTTGCATAATGTGTTTTTTAGTCAAATTTGATGTTTGTACGATGGTTTTTTATAATTTTTTAATTTGTAAAATTGTAATTGTATATATGTAAAATTCTAAAATTGTAATTGTAATTGTGATTGTAATTCTAATTCTAATTATAATTGTAATTGTATGTAAAATATTTGTAAAATTTTAATTGTATTAATCTAAAAAGAATTTATTAAAATTTGTAAATTTGTAAATTTGTAAATTTTAAATAATTGTAAAATAAGAAATCTAGAATAATATGATTTATTGTAACATAATAAATTTTATAAAAGAATGCAAATAAATTCATGTACTTTAGAATTATCATTATTTTACTATGATCTTAGATACAAAAAAAAAGAATTAATATATACAGTACACCATTTTTTTTTAGATCAAAATAATTGCAAATTATCAAGTGAATTATTATTAACTTTAAGACCATGCAAATTACCAATTAATTCAGAATACATCTTATATTAATATTTTGAAAAACCCATCTTAAAATGTATAAATATTGATGAAATAACACATGTACTATATCACTCTCGGTTTTCATGATCAACCTCATTATCTTCTAGCTTGCATGGCATGATAACACTATTGTTCTCAAAAACCATGGCTACTCGCGAGCTTATGGAGCGCTATACCCTGACCAGAGCTGAAATTGTGGAGAATAACAAAGGGAAGCTATATCTCCAGGTAAATAATGGTCCTGTGAAGCCCATTGTCAGGGAGAAGTCATGGCCACCTGTAGATCTATCTGTGGAGCTTCCAGGGGTTTTACAGCTTCCCCATGATGATGAGAAACATTCACTGAGCCTTGCATTGCATCAAATTATGTGGAGCAATCTCAATGATCCATTCCTTAACGAGAACAAGATGGAACCTCCTCCTCTTGGTGTCCTAGAAGTTAATTTTTACAAGGACTCATCTTCAGGGCCACGGACAATTGTTGTGATCATAGTTCACAGTGGTTCTGGTGGCATGCATTCTTTTCTCCTTATAGCAAAGCATTTTGTCGGTGCCCTGAATGCAGTTGTTGAAGGAAGAGAGCCAGAGTTTCCTGATGGCCCTGAAAGGCATGAACTATTGGCTTCAATGGAGGATTTGATACCCAAAGGCAAAGCATACAAGGGTTTCTTTACAAAGGGCCTTGATGCTATAGGATATTCTCTGGACTCCAAGAAGTACTCTCTGTTACCTTTCAATCCAGATTTCACACTACAAGGAAAAGACCCTCTAGTGGATTTTTTTGAGAAATCCCTTATAAAAATACCCCAGACATCTATTTCTAGCAGAGGTTCCTAGAGGAGGTTGGTAGGCAGAGGTTTTTGCGGATTTATTTCATCCGGTGCTCTTATCACTGTAAAACATACCAGTGCATTCAACACGAGAAAGCACTGGTGCAGTTAAAAAATTGGCACACCAGACACGGTGTGCTCCGTAGACACCCACCTGGTGCATTTTATTTCTATAGAGCACTGGTACTTTACATAACTTGTGCACTGGCGCCTCATAAAAAACCCTCGAAAACTAAAACCATCCGGGTCGCCGTTAAACGCAACGAGTTGCCAACGTATCGGGCCACCATGAAATCCCCGCATAGTGGCACATGGTTAAATAAATAAAAAAATGACGACCAAGAACCACACAAAACATAGGCACACCAAGAACCATGCACTCCTAACACACAGGCCCTGTGCATCATATTTATGTACAACACCGGTGTCTTACATCTCTATCGCACCGGTGATTCTGAAAACATGCACGAAAATAGATACCACCCGGTGTGGAATAAATCAAATGCACTGGGGCACGGATAAATGCTGTGCAATGGCAGATGGTTAAATCAAAAAAAATACGGCCAAAAAACTGCGCAAAACATTGGCACATCGGAAACCATGTGCTCCATACACACCCACCCGTTGCCTTTAATTAAGGAAAAACACCGGTGTGTGTCAACTCGTCAGCACCGTTGCCCCATAAAAAGTGCACGGAACAGATTCCACCCATGGTGGAATGACAGAAAAGCACCACGGTCCCCATAAACATCACGGACCAGAAAAGGGTTAAATAAGAAAAAAAATTGAGGCCAAAAAACCGGAAAAATCATTGGCTCACTGGACACCATGCTCGGTGCATCATATTACTGTAGAGCACCAGTTCATTACAGATACATTGCCTCGGTGTGTCATAAAATCGTACGAAAACATAAACCTCCTGGGGTGGCATACTGCAAATGCACCTGTACACTAGTAAAAACCCCACACACCAGAATAGGGTTAAATAAGAAAAAAATTACGGCAAAAAAAACCACATTTTTCACCTTTTTTCAGTGCTACAAATATCTCAACCACCGTATCAAGTTATCCTTGTTTGAGCCACCCTGAAATTTGTGCTCCCATTTCACTTATTGCACGCAATGCTGTTGTGCATTGCCACCAATCTCTAGCTTGAATTTTATAAAACAATGGACACACTTTCTTTTGCAAATTCTACAACCAATATGCCTCCTCGACGGGTAAATGTACAGGTATTTTTCTTGTTTTTCCATAATTAAACCTTTTAGTGGATTAGAATTTCAAAAAACCTTAAAATTAACCATTAAAAAAAATAAAAAATTGTCACGCGATGCGCTTGAGCCATTCAGCTCGCAACGGTTTGTGGTGCTGCCTATAAATTTACAGGCCACACCACAACTAGTGCTAACGATATCCGCACTGGTTTCGGGTGGTACCACGAGGTGCACCGTGTTATTTTAAAAAAAAATAAAAACTGTGGTGTGGTCGTTTACCAAGCCACACCGTTGAAAATGTGGCATCGTGGCAACTTGGTGGATTGACGGAATTATATGCCCCTAGGCGCGTAATGTGGTCAAAACACTGCATACTGCAATTTGACATTGTCAATGGTTTGGCTTGGTAAACCGGTGTTAAGGGTATTTTCACCGGTTCCAGGATGGTACCAAAGACGCACCATGTTATTTTAAATTTCATTATAAAGAGCGGTGCGGTCAGTTACCTGGCCACACCGTTGACCTAGTTGAATAGTGGTGATGCGGTGCATTGACCGAAATAACCACCCCGAGTCGGCTATTTTTTTCAGCGCACGACTTACCATATTTGTCTTGCGTCAATGGTGCGACCTTCTAAAATACCGCACCCACGACTATGTACAGTGATAGGAGGGTCGTGCACTGACATAGATATGGGCCTCGGGAAATATATTGTAGTCTGCACACTTCCCTCCTAACACCGCATGTACTGAACGGTGCGCTAAAAAAATTTTCTGAACCACCGCCCCTGGTGTGTTGAATATCATTAGGCGCATCGTATCCGGTGCACTATATTGAAAGACGCACTGGGACTGGTGCCTGACTGTGATTTTTGTGCACCGACTATTGTTTTATTTATTTTTCAAAAAATATTTATATACGTATATTTCTAAATACATGTGTCATTTAATAAAAAAATTGTTTTTAATATTTCAATCATTTAGAGATGTCAAAAGAGAGAAGAGGGGAAACGAAAACAACAACAGGAAAAACATTATAAGATGGTTCGCCTATGTCAGGCAAGAGAGAGGGAGAGAGATGCATAACCTCACCCTACTAAAACAGTGACACAGGGGCTCCTAAGGCAGGTAGGCCTCCTCAAGTTCTATGAGGAGGCTGCTTCCCTATAGTCCCATAGTTTGTTTTTGAGACATCTTATCCAAAGGTGGAATGCCTAGCGATAGGATTTCTGGGTTGGTATAAACTAGTGGTACACGCCCACTAAGGAGGATGTATATTTTATTATAGGGCTATTAAGGAGAGAGGTGGATTTTCCCTCGTTCCCTCAGGTTCCAGCTGGTTGTGTGGCAGGCAGTTAGTTAGTTTACTCCCAGAGATACATTGGAGCACGTTTAGTATCTCCTGCAGATTTGCAGGTCGCTGGAGGGCAGTTATGTATTGGTGCATTTGGTTGTGAGGAGCTCTAGTGTCTCTCACTTATCATTTCGACCATTTCACACAACACTAGTGATGGGCAATGCATTAGTTGCCCACTTTTATATTATGTTGATTCTTTACTACAATAGCCACGAATTTTCAAGTGGTCTTCCATTTTTTTGTGGCAGTTCTGTATAGTATTAGATAGATGTCGTGCTCATGCACAACGGAGTGTCAACTTCCCTTTTTATTTAGAGCTTTTTTCTTTATTATCTGAGAGGTTTCTAGAGATGAGACCTAGTTTTCTTCGGCAGCCTCGTAGGCCAATTATTGAGGCACATATGCACATGTGGGGGAATATGATGCCCAAGAGGGACGAGACTCTTTTTCCAGCGAGGGTATTAGATGATGCACTAGAGTTTCTAGCCAGTGTTGATGAGCATCCCTTCATTATGGTCGCGTGTCCTTATGCGGGGTTGGATTGGAAAGGGTGTGCCAACATCCTTTTCAAAGCTGATGAGCCGCGAGATGATAGAGGTAATATTAATGTTTTATTTAAATTTATTCTAAAATTTTCTTTAACTTGTTTTTATGAAATTGTGTAATGAAATTGTCTAATTATTATTGAGTACTTTTATATGATTTGTAGAGATTAGATCTTTTGATGGCGAGGAGATTCCAGCACCGGGACTTGATCCAGGTGTGGATCTTGATGACGATGAGGGCGTGCTAGATGCAGAGGATCATCAGGAGGTCGGTGCAGATCAGAGACCTACTCTTATTGGTGCGTCGGTGCACGGTCGACTTGGCGATGCTAGATACAGGATGGAGTTGTGTGACCAACTTGTTGCATTGATTGTTGAGGCAGACATTAGGCCTGCTCATTACAGAGACATAGAGGTCGATGATAGGCTATTGCGGATATGGAGAGGCATGCTACATGACATGTACAGCCTGATGTGGCATGTCATAGGAGTTACAATAGCTTTTACGCGACTGACGAGGATTGTTGCATGTTACGATCGAGCTGCAACACATGATGGATAGTCTGCAAGGCGCAATGTACCATCATCCCATGATCGTTCACCTCGCGCCACGCCAGATGAGCATGAGCCTTTGCTAGCATCTAACAGGAGTCATCATGGAGATGAGGCTGGACCATCGGCCACTGGTACTGATATTGATGTTGTACTACCACTAGTTGATCCATGACATTTATATTACAGCTGTATATTTTTAACATTATTTAGTTATATATATATATATATATCTATATGGTCCATGTATTTTATGTTCATGTTGTAGTTGTACTTAATTTACATGTTGGTGATCATCATGATGTGTATGTTGTTAGGTAATGTTAGATATGTTCATTTAATGTTCAGCTTGCAGATACATGTGCATCTGATAGCATGAGTTATTTGACATGAGATGTATATTTGATGTTTGTGTTGTGATGATGTTAATATATAATGTTAATTGTGTTTTGTTAGATGATCATGATCATGATGATGCAGTTAGCAATTTTTCAAAATGTGTTTTTTAGTTAAATTTGATGTTTGTACAATCATTTATTGTAATTTTTTAATTTGTAAAATTGTAATTGTATATATGTAAAATTCTAAAATTGTAATTGTAATTATAATTGTCATTGTATGTAAAATATTTGTAAAATTTTAATTGTATTTATGTGAAATGAATTTATTAAAATTTTAAAATTTGCAAATTTTAAATAATTGTAAGATAATAATTCTAGAATAATATGATTTATTGTAACATAATAAAGTTTAGAAAATAATGCAAATAAATCCATGTACTTTAGAATTATCATTATTTTATTATGATCTTAGATACAAAAAAGAAGAATTAATTTATATAGTACGCCATTGTTTTTGAGATCAACACAATTGCAAATTATTAAGTGAATTATTGATTTTAACATTAACACAATGCAAATTACCAATTAATTTAGAATACATATTATATTAATATTTCGAAAAGCCCATCTTAAAGAGTATAAATATTGATGAAATAACACATGTGCCATATCACTCTCGGTTCTCATGATCACCCTCCTTATCTTCTAGCTCGCATGGCATGATAACACTATTGTTCTCAAAATCCATGGCTGCTCGCGAGCTTATGGAGCACTATACCCTAACCAAAGCTCAAATTATGGAGAATAACAAAGGGAAGCTATATCTCTAGGTAAAAAATGGTCCTATGATGCCTATTGTTAGAGAGAAGTCATGACCCGTTGTAGATCCATCTGTGGACCTTCTAGGGGTTTTACAAATTCCCCATGACGATGAGAAACATTCACTCATCCTTGCATTGCATCAGATTATGCGAAGTGAGCTCAATGATCCATTCCTTAATGAGAACAAGATGGCAACTCCTCCTCTTGGTGTCCTAGAAGTTAATTTTTACATGGACTCATCTTTAGGGCCACGGACAATTGTTGTGATCAGAGTTTACAGTGGTGCTTTTGACATGCATTCTTGTCTCCTTATAGCGAAGAATTTTGTCAGTGCCCTGAATGCAGTTGTTGAAGGAAGAGAGCCAGAGGTTCTTGATGGCCCTCGAAGGCATGAACTATTGGCTTCAATGGAGGATTTGATACCCAAAGGAAAAGTAGACAAGGGTTTCTTTACAAATGGCCTTGATGCTATAGGATATGCTCTGGATTCCAAGAAGTTCTCTTTGTTACCTTTCAATCCAGAGTTCACACTACAAGGGAAAGACCCTCTAGCGAATGTTTTTGAGGATGTATTTTGTGTGGTGCTCTTATCACTATAAAACGTACCAGTGTGTTTAACACGAGAAAGCATCGGTGCGGTTAAAAAATTCGCACACCAGACATCGTGCGCTCCGTACACACCTGCACGGTGCGTTGTATATCTGTAGAGCACCGGTACTTTACATAACTTGTGAACCGACGCCTAATAAAAAATACGCAAAAGCTGAAACCGCCCGAGTCACCCTAAAACGTACCAGGTGACCAACGCAAAAGGCTGCCTTCAAATCCCTGCGCAACGACACGGGGTAAAATAAATAAAAAATTACGTCCAAAAATAACACAAAACATAGGCACACCAGGAACTGTGCACTCCTAACACACCTACCTAGTGTGTCATATTGTTGTACAACACCGATTCCTTACATCTCTACCACACCGGTGCTTCTGAAAACGTGCGCGAAAACAGATACCACCTGGTGTGGAATAAATCAAATGCACTGGGGTGACCACAAACCTCGCCCACTGGTAGATGGTTAAATAAAATAAATTACAGCCAAAATACTGAGCAAAACATTGGCACACTGAAAATCGTGCACTATGTACACACTCGTCCGTTTCCTTTAATTAAGGAACAACATTAGTGTGTGTCAACTCGTCAGCACCGTTGCCTCATAAAAATCATGCGGAGCAGATTCCGCTAGGGGCAGGATGACGAAAATGCACCGGGGTCCCCATAAACACTACGCACTGGAAAATGGTTAAATAAAAAACAAGTTGAGGCCAAAAAACCGCATAAATCATTTCCTCAATGAACACTGTGCCCAGTGCATCATATTATTGTAGAGCATTGGTGTGTTACAGAAATGCCGCCTCGATGCCTCATAAAAGTGCGTGAAAATAGAAACCGCCCAGGGTGGCATTCTGCAAATGCATCAGTACACCAGTAAAAACCTTGCGCAATGGAACATGGTTAAATAAAAAAAAAATTGCAGCCAAAAAACCGCATTTTTCACTTTTTCAGTGCTACAGAGCTCTCAAGCACCGGTGCAAGTTATCCTTGTTTGAGTCACCTTGAAATTTGTGCTCCCATTGCACTTATTGCACGTACTGCTGTTGTGCATTGCCACTAATCTCCAACTTGAATTTTATAAAACAGTGGACAAATTTTCTTTTGAAAATTCTATAGACAATATGCCTCCTTGATAGGTAAATGTACAAGTATTTTTCTTGTTTTTCCATAATTAAACCTTTTAGTGGATTAGAATTTCAAAAAACCTTAAAATTAACCATTAAAGAAAAAAAAAATTGTCACGCGGTGCACTCAAGCTATTCGGTTGCACCGGTTTGCAGTGCCGCCTATAAATTTACAGGGCACACCACAAATAGTGATAATGGAATCCGCACCAGTTCTGGAGTGGTACCGTGAGGCGCACTGTGCTATTTTAAAAAAATTAAAAACTGTGGTGCAACCGTTTACCAGGCCACACTGTTGACAATGTGGTATCGTGGCAACTCGGTACATTGACAGAATTATCTGCCCCGGGGTGCGTAATGTGGTCAGCACACTGCATACCACAATTCAATATTGTCAATGGTTTGGCCTGGTAAACCGGTGCTAAGGGTATTCACACTAGTTCCAGGACGGTACCAAAGGCACACCGTGTTATATTCGTTTATAAAGGGCGGTGCAGTCGGTTAGCTGGTCGCACCATTGACGTAGTTGAATAGTGGTGATGTAGTGTGTTGACCGAAATAACCACCCTGAGATGGCTATTTTTGTCAGCACACAATTTACCGTATCTGGCCTGCGTCAACGGTGCAGCCTTTTAAAATACCACACCGAAAACTATGTACGGTCGTAGGAGGGTGGTGCGCTAACATAGATATATGCCTCAGGGCGTATATTGTAGTCAGCACACCACCTTCTTGACACCGCACATACTGGACAATGCTGTAAAAACATTTTCTGGAGCACCACCCCTGGTGCATTGAATATCATTAGGTGCACTGTATCCAGTGCACTCTGTTGAAAGACACATCGAGACTGGTGTGTGACTGTGATTTTTGCGCACTGATTGTTGTTTTATTTATTTTTCAAAAAATATTTATATACATATATTTCTAAATACATGTGTCATTTAATAAAAAAATTGTGTTTAATATTTCACTCATTTAGAGATGTGAAAGCAGAGAAGAGGGAAACAACAACAACAACAGGAGAAACAGTATAACATGGTTCACTTGTGGGAGGCAAGAGAGAGGGTGAGAGATGCGTACCCTCGCCCTATTACAGTAGTGACGTAGGGGATCCTAAGGCAGGTAGGCCTCCTCAAGCTCTATAAGGAGGCTACTTCCCTAAAGTACCATATTGTTTTTTTGAGACATATTATCCGAAGGGGGAATGCCCAGCAATAGGTTTTCCGGGTTGGTATCAACCAGTGGTATACACCCACTTAGGAGGATGTATATTTTATTACAGGGCTATCAAGGAGAGGGGTGGATTTTCCCTCATTCCCCGAGGTTCTAGCTGGCTGTGTGGCAAGGAGCTAGTTAGTTTACTCCCAAAGATACATTAGATTACATTTAGTATATCATGCAGATTTTTAGGTCGCTGGAGGGCAGTTACGTATTGGTGCATTTGGTCGTGAGGAGGTCAAGTGTCTCTCACTTATCAACACATTAGTTGCTCCCTTTTATATTATGTTGATTCTTTACTAGAGCAGCCACGACTTGTCAGTTGGTTTTCCATTTTTTTGCAGCAGTTCTGTACAACATTAGATAGATGTTGTGCTCATGAACAAGGGAAGGTCAACTTCCCTTTTTCTTCAGAGCTTTTTTGTTTATTTTTTTAGAGGTTTCCAGAGATGAGACCTATTTTTCTTCGGCAGCCTCGTAGGCCGGTTACAGAGGCATGTATGCACATGTTGGGGTAGATGATGCCCAAGAGGGAGGAGACTCTTTTTCTATCAAGGATATTAGATTATGCACTAGAGTTACTAGCTAGTGTTTATGATCATCCCTTCATTATGGTCCCATGTCCTTATGCGGGGTTGGATTGGCGAGGGTGTGCCAACATCCTCTTCACAGCTGATGAGCTACCAGATGATAGAGGTAATATTACTTTTTTATTTAAGTTTTTTCTAACATGTTATTTAACTTGTTTTTATTAAATTATGTAATGAAATTGTCTATTTATAGTTGTGTACTTGTATATATTTTTTAGACATTGGCTCTTTTGAAGGTGCGAGATGCTGCCACCACCATCTGATCCAGGTGTGGATCTTGATGACGATGAGCGCATGCCATATGCCAAGGATCATTAGGAGGCCAGTGCAAATCAGAGACCTACTCCTGCTGGTGCGCGGTCGACTTGGTGATGGTAGATAATGGATGGAGTTGTGCGACCAACTCATTACATTGCTTTTTAAGGCGGGCATAAGGGCCACTCATTATAGAGACATAGAGGCTAATGATAGGCTATTATTGATGTGGAGAGGCATGTCATGTGACATGTACAGCCTGATGTGGCATGTCGTAGGAGTTATGACAGATTTTATGCGACTGACGAGGACTGTTGCACATTACAATCGAGCTGCAACACGTGATGGATAGTCTGTCAGGTGCAACGTACCATTCTCATGATCGTTCACCTCGCGCCATGCCAGATGAGAATGATCCTCCACTAGCATCTAGCAGGAGCCATGATGGAGATGAGGTTGGACCATCGGCCACTAATACTGATATTGATGTTGTACTACCACCAGCTGATCCATGACATTTATATTAGAATTTTATATTTTTAACATTATTCAGTTATATATATATATATATATATATATATATATATATATATATATATATATATATATATATGTTCCATGTATTTTATGTTCATGTTGCAGTTCTACTTAATTTACATGTTGGTGATCATCATGATGTGTATGTTGTTAGGTCATGTTAGATATGTTCATTTAATGTGCAGCTTGCAGATAGATGTGCATGTGATAGCATGAGTTATTTGACATGAGATGTATATTTGATGTTTGTGTTGTGATGATGTTAATATGTAATGTTAATTGTGTTTTGTTAGATGATCATGATCATGATGATGCAGTTAGCGATTTTGCAAAATGTGTCTTTTAGTCAAATTTGATCTTTGTATGATGGTTTTTTGTAATTTTTTAATTTGTACAATTGTAATTATATATATGTAAAATTCTAAAATTGTAATTGTAATTGTAATTGTACATGAAATTGTAAAATTGTAATTGTAATTATAATTGTAATTGTATGTAAAATATTTGTAAAATTTTAATTTTATTAATCTGAAATGAATTTATTAAAATTTTTAAATTTTTAAATTTGTAAATTTTAAATAATTGTAAAATAATAAATCTAAAATAATATGATTTATTGTAACATTATAAATTTTAGAAAATAATGCCAATAAATTCATGTACCTTAGAATTATCATTATTTTATTATGATCTTAAATAAATAAAAAAAAAGGATTAATTTATATAGTACGCCGTTGTTGTTGAGATCAACATAATTGCAAATTATCAAGTGAATTATTGATTTTAACATTAACACAATGCAAATTACCAATTAATTCAAAATACATATTTTATTAATATTTCAAAAAACCCATCTTAAAAAGTATAAATATTGATGAACTAACACATGTACCATATCACTCTCAGTTCTCATGATCATCCTCATTATCTTCTAGCTCACATGGCATGATAACACTATTTTTCTCAAAAATATGTTTTGATCTAGGGTCATGTGTCAATATGAACCACCAATACCTATCCAACATATCTAGGTAAAAAAACACATGGTTGCAATGTTTAGGGAAAATATAAGGCTCCTTAGCTTCATCCCACATCTTTCTAGAGTTGATACATATCAGCCTATCGTGATCTTCCTTTAAATTATTCCGATCAAAGGTGTCCCACCACTTGCACCTAAAAATAACACATTGGAAAGAAGAAAAATCCACTTCAATGATCTCTTGTATATTTTCGACGTACCCTAATGTCTCTCGTACTAGGTTTTGATCACAGTGGCTAGATCGACTAGATTGATCGAACTCGACTTCCACTCCACAGTCTTGTGTGATGTTTCTAGCATCGGCATTTTCTGTGCGAAAATGGTGTCCATATGCCCACATAGATGGGAACAAATGCACCTATTATTAAAAGTTAAAAAAATCATGGTGTCATGTGTCTTATAAATAATAATCCAACAGTTAAAATATGAAATGTAGATGTCTTAATATAAGTTTCAAATTTACATATAAGTTAAAAATATTATTACCAATTTGCTACACTCAATCCCTATGTTTAGCGTATCCTCTTCAGCACGCGGGTAGTGAATGGTAGCACTGTATTTCTCTCTGACTTGGTTAATAAACCAATTGTTGGGGCATACTTTTGGCATATTTTCTTTTATATGATGGGGATAAGGCACATTTCTACCATTCAACCATCTGAATTCTTTCCTTTCACTATCCCATTTCATCCTGTTTTGTTCGTACAATGCGACCCACGGTTGTGTCGCTTCAGAATTGTAAAGAACAAATTTATTGATTGCTTCAATTTATGAATTCACTGATGAAAACAAAAAAAAATTATATAGTACTTAGAGATAAAAATATACATTATATCAAAGGTAAAAATGAAGATTAATTACTTTTGTAAATTTGAAAAATTATAAGTCGCTTGCTCTTTATCAAGTGCTTTTTTCCCTTCGTTTGGAGAAACTCTCCTTCTCTTTTGTCTTCATCCATTTTATCGTCCCAAATAACCATGGTCTGTTGTCGATCTGTTTGATGTACTCACTGGCATAATAAGAAGACTCATATGATATGTACTGCTCTGCCATAAACCCCTCAGGTTTTTCCCTTTGTCAACCAAAACCTTTCAATTTCACCATGTACCTCTCTGGAAGAACATCCAAAAAAAGGAAAAAACCCAAATTAATTCAACCTCATCTACCAAGTGGATTAGAAGATGAACTTGTAAGTCCATGAAACTCGTCGGTAGTTCCTTCTCAAACATACAAACAATCTCAACTATGTCTTGATGCCACCATGGAATGCTAGCAACATGAATCTCCTTTGACATGATCCAACGTACAAATTCAGATAATTTAGATATGGCACATCCTAGGTCTTGAGGGAATTCATGTTTCACACACCCATGCATGAAAAAAAGATAATGACACTACAAAGTTATAAACACATGCAATAATATACAAAATTAGTTATGTTTTATGATCCCCGCATGGGATAAAATTTATTAATATAACAAATAATAAAATCATACTTTTGATATTATACGTACTCTTAGAAGATTCAAATGGTCATGCAATTTCAACCCCGACAAATAGTCATCCACGGTGAAGCAGCACTATAGTGAAGACCCGTATGAAGCATCCTGACATCCATTATAACTTCCTTTGCCAAAGATATGTCATATTTTTTTTAAATCCATGGCACATCACCTTGTTTTAAAAACCATGAATTAGAGGGACTAGTGCCTTCCTTTGATCTCGTACTTTCTAATCATCTTGGCCAATGTTTCTTTTTAGTTTTTGAAGTAATAAGATATTTCCTAACAACCAATGTGTCACTTTGTTTTGATGATATGTGCCTCCATAAAGAAGATGAAACATTTTTAAATATACGCATGGGATCTAATAAGTGGGCAATATTAAGATGCTCCCAATATGGGAGGTCATAAAAGATAGATTTCATTCTCATCCCAATGGGAAATTTCTCAACATAGGTGTCGAGGAAATATGGATCATCGAACATAGGCTCCCCATTTGAATCGAACATTCCGATGAACTCCTTCTCCTTCTCTTTCTCATATGCTCTAAGCCATTTAGCTGGTGTCATTATTGGAGGACTTTGGGTTCTCTCTTGTTTACCATTGAAAGCGGATGCTTCTCTTCTGTAAGGGTGTTCTTCTGGTAGGAATACCATGGAGCAATCAGACACTGGCTTTCGTAGGTCCTTTGACCTTCTAGCTTTCAGAGAAGGTCCACAACATTTACATCCAAAATACCCTTTTGTTTCAAGACTTGCAAGATTATATTTGTATACATTAATTAAAATGCATGGCACGTTAAAGAATATCGTGAAGATCATAACAAATATTACAAAAAATTAAATAACTAATATGTGAAATAATATTGTTACATATATAAACAAATCAATAAATTAAACATGTAATTTACCAGAGAAAACTCTAAGCCTAGATAATCATGTGTCGTGTAAGCACATATGCCATGCAATTTAAAACTCCCTTATGCTACAATGGGTTTTGATACATCGTATACATTTATCACATCCCATACTTCCTTCAATTCATCCACCAATGGTTGTAAGTTGACATCCATATTCTTCACTTGTCTTCTATCAGGGACTATGAGAGCCAACATAAGATGTTCATTCTTCACAAACAACCATGGGGGGATATTGTTATTAATCGCCACTACAGGCCAAATAGAATATTTGGTGTTCTGGAGGGAATATGGGTTGATGCCATCCATGGCTATGCTGAGTCGTAGACTTCATACTTCATCCTTGAATTTTTCGGGCCGTGTATACTCGATATGATTCATGGCTATTAAATCAATTGGGATTCACATAAATGCCAACTAACTTCTGTGTGAGGCATTCCATCCTTGCAACATAGCTAATTCTTTTGAACGAAAGAGCCTTTGAATCCTTGGGATTATAGGCATGTGCCTCAATATCTTAAAAGGAGGACCAGTACGTGATTTACCCTTCTTTTTTGATTTATCATACCTATCATGCCCACATTTTGGACACATCCCTTTGTCTGCATATTATCCTCTATATATAATACAATCATTTGGACATGAATGATATGATATGTACTCAACACCCAACATTTTCAACAATTCCTTTGCCTCTTCGCAGCTACTGGGCAAGACATTATCACTCGGAGGAACCTTCTCTTTGAATAACCTGCAGTTGGTGATCATGGGAAAATATATTAATAAATGTACATTAATGTTGATATAATTATTTATGTTTATAAAATTTACCATTTGTAATGTTCATTGCAGTGTACTCATTATATTTCAAATTTATATAATGGGAGTACTTTATGGTAACCTGCCTCAAAAGTTCTGACAAACATGCATTCGACAAGCGAAACTTTTCTTTCAAGTTGTACAGTAACATCGTTGTGCCCAACTAGGTAGACTTTGACTGACAGCTAGGTTCAAAGAGAGAGGGGTGGTGGAATAAAATCTAAGGCTTTCGAAAAAGGTGTTAGCAACATGAGCATCATCCCCTAGCTGATCATCATTTTGGAATGCATCTAACAAAATTTTATTCATGGAAGTCATATCCCTTAAGTAATCATCCATACCAACCTCTATTTGATTACCTGCATTGCCAGCCTATAAAGAACTACTATTGTTGTAGTCATTCCTAATTGGTGAATCTGGACGTAGCGGGAATTGAATCGGTGGTTGATTCTACCATTCTTGGTATCCTTCCTCTTGAATTTTTTCTCTTAATTTAGTCTTCTCTCAATTTGACATTGTCGTGTGGTGCAACGGAAGATGGTCGGTAGGTCGTTCCTCATCACTAGAATCCTAATAATTTAAAAAAAAAAGTGAACATGATTTGTACAAAATATATGATATCAATTAGTAGCCACGTTGACAATATTGCATGACTATAAATTGGTTTGATGTTGAAATAATTACATATTAATAAATATATATACCAAAAAATTATAATTATAATTACCATCATTGTCCCAGGATTGTGGCTGGAAGATGCAATATTGTTACAATTGGCATCTCGAAGCAGCTGTCCATTTTCATCTACCGAATGCGCCTTGCGGTATGCATCTCCTGATAAGAACTTTCGACGTTTTGGAGAATTTTGAATATTTTGTGCATCTGAACTTGATGTTGAATCTGAATGAACCTACAAATTTGTATACATTATAAATTTAATTAAGTTGCGCATGATTGACTGCATGGATAAAAAACATAAATTCAATTAGATAGTGAAAAAATAAAACAAATCTGAAGTAAATATTACATCTCTAGATGGATAGGGAGAACTCCGCAATGGAATTTGAGAAATATTATGGAATGAGCTAGATTTTGAAGAATTGTCCATTCCATATAATATATCACATTTTTCCCTGCATTTGAGAAAAATAATAATAAATTTTGGCACACAAACCTAAATGTAATTTCGGTGCATAATGTACGGATAACCACACTGGTGCATTTTTGGTATTGCGCACCAGTGTCAATTTATAACCTGACGCATAGATGCACCGGTAAATGAATAACCGCAAATAAAAAAGCGCAACCATTTTTTTTTTAAAGTGAAAAAAAGCGGTAAATTAAAAAATGGGTGGAAAAATATTTTTGAAAATATAATTTCATAAAACATTTATTTAAATACGAAACACTTTTCATTATTTCACTATTTTTGCAAAAATTTTCAACCATAGATTTGCAGGATACAGATCTGGAGAAAACAAAGCATGAGAGCACTACGGAGCAGGAAAATACGTTCGAACAGAAGTATTCAGATAATAATAATTCCAAACCTCTAGTGATTCAAACCTTGTACCATAGAATTTCCAATAATGCGAGTAAAGTTTATTATCTTTTTGTGCTTTTTTTCTGTAGTAAAAGAAAAAATCAAAGTCTATTGTTCTTTTTAATTTTTCTGTAGTTTTTTTTATGAAGTAAAATAACAAAATCAAAGGTTATTGTTTTTCTTACTTTTTTCTGTAGTTTTTTTACCTTTTCTGCAATTTTCAGAAACAAAATAAAAAAAGAAACCCATTTTTAGAAACAAAACCATAGATTCTTTTTGTTTCTGCCATTTCTTCTCCCTCTTTTTGTAATTTCAGAATTAGGGCTTTTCAATTTATACTTATAGGGTTTGTATAGTCATAAGACATCCAACCCATTGGACAAATTGCATAGTCGGATCCCAATCCATGTTGGCCCTTGCGTCAATATAAAAAAAAATAGAATTTTTTTTGTCGGTGCGCCTTGTGTAACATAGCACACTAGTGCGTTTTGTTATACCAACGCACTGCAAAAGTACAGTGATAAAAAATAAAAAACCAAAATATGTTTTTATCAGTGTGTGATATGTAACATATGGCACCGATGCACTATTTCATTATGGGGCACCGCAAACGTGTTGTTTTACCAAAAAAAAAACCGTTTTAGAAACAAACCCCACATTTGTTCTGTTTCTAACCTTTTTTCTCCCTCTTTCTATGATTTCAGAATTAGGGTTTTTCAATTTATATTTATAGGGTTTGTATTTCTAAATATTAGCTCAAGACATCCAACACACGGGAGGACCTACGTAGCCGGATCCCAATTCATGTTGGCCCTTGCGTAAATTAAAAAAAGAAAAGTTTTTTTTTCGGTGCGCCCTGTGTACCGGAGCGCACCTGTGTGCTATATTATCCCAGCGCACTATGCAAGTACCGTGATAAAAAATTAGAAAAAAAAAATATTTTTTTTCAGTGTGCCATTTGTAAAATATGTAGCTGGTGCACTATTTCATTATAGTGCACCGTGAACGTTCTGTTTCAAAAACAAAAACAAAAAATTCAAAAAATACAAACCCTACATTCTTTTTGTTTCTTCCCATTCTTCTCCCTCTTTCTCTGATTTCAGAATTAGGGCTTTAAAATTAGATTTATAAGGTTTGTATTGTTAAATATAGACGTACGACATCCAAAAGATCGAACAATTAGCATTGTCGGATCCCAATCATTGTGGGCCCTTGCATGAATTTAAAAAAAAACTGATTTTTTTATCGGTGCGCCTGGCGTAACATAGTGCACTAGTGCTCTGTATTCTACAAGTGCACTGCATAAGTATTGTGATAAAAAATTAATAAACAAATTTTTTTTTTTATCAGTGCACCATATGTAAATTATGGCAGTGGTTTATTCTACAAAAATTAACAATGGATGGTTTTTATTATTTTATCATGGTTAACTGATGTAGTGATTGACTTGTAATGCACGGGTGCTCGTTGTTGACATAGAGTATAGTTTGGTCTATTATACTATTTATGCGGTGCATTTTGAAGACATCCACACACCAGCATCGGTGCGTACACCATGAATTGCGCACCGGGTTCTTGAGATTTTTTTTTACTTGAAAAGTTGACAATTTATTTATAAATATATTAATGATTGATATGGTAAATGTTTGAGATTGATAAAGAAATGACTAACAAGAGATCATGTAACAAAAATACTGATAACACATCAAGAAAAGAAAAAAAGGAAAATTCTTTGTAAATTTTTTTAAAAAACTATTATCTTTGAACTATATGTAAGTTTAACTAATATGTATTGTTTACTGTGTATCATGCATAGCCACAAAATGATGAATCTCGATAAGATTATTTATGATCTAGGGCCAGAAGAGCGTAAACGCTTGATGTAAAAATTGCAAAAGGATGAATTAGTTAAATGAAAAAATACTATCGGTCCAATATGAGTTTCCTTTTTTACTTTTCATTAGTAATATAATTAAAATTATTAGATAACATTTTTGAAATAGTCTATTAATTCACATCTGTTTAATGTTCTACAGGTACCAACAACTCAGAAAAGGAATGTTTTTCTAAGAAAAGAAAAAAATAGAACATGCAAATGAAAATGAATTTCTCCTTAGCTCATCTGGAGTGGTGCCGGAGGTTAACGAAAGCGGGAAAATTTTTTACAAAAGTTTGAGGGATCTAGTGGAAGGAATGTATAGATGTTCTTTCCACTTACAATAAAAAAACCAATCCAATGATTCCAAGAACCAAATTTTATCTAAACTACAGGAAGAGTTTCCAGAGAATTTGTCAATGAGAAATATCAGACTTTTAATAGCAAAAATGTAGAACAACAAAAAATAATGAATGAAAAAGTAATATTCCTTTAGATGTTTGTCTAGAATTATTTATAAATGTCACTTTTGTCATATTTACTTTTCATATATCAATATAAAAATTAAATAGTTTATTGTCATGTTACATTTTCAGGAAGATTATGAAAATCTCAAAAGATGAACGAGCTGATATCAGAAATATGCCAGTGGGAATGTCGAAAAAGGTGAACAAGGAGATGGTCAAAGAAATGGACAAAATTGCATCGTGGGAGGAGCCATCTAAACAAAAACGTGCTTCAAATGATGTCATCATTGAATTTTTAAATTATTAGGTACAATAAATAAACATTTTAGCATTAAATATTAATTTTCAAGTATTTTCTTGTAGAATATAAAAGAAAATGGAACCCATTCAGTACATAAAACAGGACGACAAGGAAGAATAGGATTTATATCTAATTTTGTGAGTATTTGTTACTTCCTTATAACAACTTAACTAGATTTCATTTTTGTATTTTTAAAATTTTTTTACAAAAATCATCATTGAATGTCTTCAAATAGGTGCTAACACACAAAGAAGAACTATCAGAGGAATTGATTGAAATTGGGTTAAATATGGGTTGTGAGTATATGTTGGCATATCAAAACTTAACTGTGGAATTTGTATGCACCTATTGATCTTGTTTTACTTAGCTCCGTCTATAATTAATAGAAAAACTAAATCTTTTATATTAAATATATGATTTATTATGGGGTATAAAACTTGTAGGAAACAAAGTATGGCACTACGCCAACAGATCAAATCTTGAAAGATGGTATGTTACATGGTTTTGAAAGAATGTGTACAGTTTATGAATCAATTTTTTCATTTGTACGTCATTTCTTTTCGATTTACATTGATGTATATTATTTAATATTGCAATTTTCATTATTCTCACCAACGTATATACACTCATTATAGTTTATTTTTATTTTTGTAGATGGAAGGTGAAGAAGAAGAAAACAATCAACACCATGAAAAAAATATTCCTGAAAATAACCTATGTCATGGAAGTAGCTCTAGCAGTTACAACAGTTCAAGCAAAGAATAATGATCACTATGATTGGATATCAAAGAAAGGCGTTGTATTTTTTGAAAAATATCTGTGAAATCAAACATTTTCTTTAATATAATGGACATAGTGTGCCAATTGAAAGATAAAGGGATACCAATAACTGTCCCATTTTGTATGACAAAGAATGTCTTATTCATATATATATATATATAATAAAAACTTATTTTAATTCATATTATTGTGTTATCTATTGTCGCTATTGCATTCTCCATTATCTTTCTCAAATGCACTAATAAAAATTTAATTCATATGAATATTGTCATAAGATATATATGTGTCAACTTTTGATGAATAATGAATTTTAAAAAACCATAATAATTATGATATGATATAACAAATTAATCCAAACATCACATTCAAATGCAGTAATAAAACTTTAATTAATATGAATATTGCTATAAGATGTGTCGACTTTTGATGAATAATGAATTTAAAACAATCACAATAGTTGCACTGTCACAGGTCGATGTTTCTAAAA
Source organism: Pinus albicaulis (assembly GCA_034641835.2). NCBI lineage: Eukaryota > Viridiplantae > Streptophyta > Pinopsida > Pinales > Pinaceae > Pinus > Pinus albicaulis. The sequence goes on along the minus strand of JAXQQM020077684.1, from coordinate 193,675 downwards.
AATACAAAATGAAAGCTGGTGTGTATATTCTTATACCAGTGCGCTTATATTCCTAAGCACACCGGTGTGTTTTTACGACCTATGGGCACCGCACAAATACCAAAACCAGTTAAAAATATTGAGGCGTTTATGCGGTACGACACTCCGGTGCATTTATGTCTATATATGCATCGGTGCGATTTTACGACCTATTAGCATCGTACGAATAATGATACCAATTATAAATCTCGGTGCGGTTGTGTGATACTATGCACCAGGGTGTTTTTATGTCTATTCTCACTGGTAAATTTGGACGATCTATAGGCACTGCACAAATACCGATACCAATTATAAATATCGGTGCATTTGTGTGATACTGTGCACCAGGGAGTTTATGTGTCTATATGCACCGGTGTATTTCTATGACATATTTGCACTGTATGAATACTAATACCAATTATAAATCTCGATGCATTTGTGTGAAAGGACACACCGGTGCGTTTCTATAATTCTACGCACCGGTGCATTGATACGACCTATGGGCACCACTCAAATCCCAATACCAATTAGAACGGCCTTGTGCATTGTATCACCAACATTACGCCTGGTGTTGTTTTATACCTTAACAGCCCTGTGTGTTCTCCTTCGACCGCCCCAGGGCTCTGGCTACAGGTACGCACCGATGCGTTAAATCCTGATTAGTGCACCGATGAGAAAAACATCCGTAATAATCTCCAGCTGCCCACTTTTTTTAGTTGTGTTGAATTTCCGTTAAAAGCTTCTCCAAAACCTCCATAACCATAAACGGATGTGGTAGCATATATTTTTTTGACAATTTTGGCCAATTTTATAACACTAAAAACCTACTTTATAACCTCCGCTAGAGGGTCTTTTCCTTGTAGTGTCACCAAAATGTCCGTCAAGGTTGGGTTCATGTCTGACATTCCTACATACAGACTTGGAAGAGAAGGTAATCCATTGGTAACAATTTTCTTGCTTATTGTGTTTATTGCTCCTTTTGATGTTCTCATTTTTTATTGCATTTGTCTCTCTCTCTTTCTTATTTTCTTGACAATGTTATTTTTTACAACTTCTCTAAATCTATTTAGTATTTATTCACCAAATTTCACCCAAAACTTAACACTTGGTCCCATCCACTGGCCTGCTTAAGCAAGCGAACTGGATTTTGAATATAGGTTCCGTATAAAACACCCCCACCTTATAGACCCCTTTAAGGTTGCATTTGTTTTTGACACAGAAATATAAACTTCTTTTGTATCGATTGAGCTTATGCTTTACCTGGAAAACAACAGGGCATGAGAGAAGGGTTGTTTGAGTGATTCACCTATAGTGATTCACAATTTTTTTTTTATGAATTTTATGCAACATAAATTTTTTCTGATATGTTCCTTCCCACACTCCGCCTCCAGCAATATATCTAGTGTATCAACTTGTTGAATTTTCTTCTTGATCATGTTATATTTGTAGATCCATTGAAATCATAAACAAATAAACCTTGATGATTGAAAATTTGTGACCAGCCAATGTAGATCTTCCAAGCCAAATTGAGAACGATTTAGATCTCCCAAACCAAATTGAAAACGATGGTGCTTAATTAAGATCTATTTATTAAGTAGTGGAATGCCTCCATCTCCATTTTCAAGATTTGTTTATGTTTAATTAAGTATGCTTATAGCAGGTCTCCTCTGAGATCCTCTCCCTAAATCTCCAAAAAAATGAGGTTTATGGGTTTCCTCAAAGTTTCTATATCAAATTAATGGGAAATCAATGAGATCTGGAAAATGTAAATTGACATTGGTAGGGACCTGAAGAAATTGAGGTTGGTTAGGGCTAACTTCTTTTGCACTAGGGTTAACTACATTCTTAAAGAAACTTTTGAGTGTAACTGGTAAGTCATGCCTCTCAATATGATTAGATCAGTTCTTCATGGATTTTGGGCCATCAAAATGTCCCCAGAAAATATCTCTTAAGATGAAGGTAACAAAGAAAATGGCATATTCGACAGCAACCCTTTTACCATAAAAGGCCCCTGGTAACTGTGCCTCTCCACATAACATGCTTAACCGTTTAGTAAAAACCACACAAGGACCATCTGTAAGATAGGAGCAATGAAACTTGTCCTCCACTACTAAAACTGATCAAGAGAGCTATAAAATTGAAGTATAGAAAATATCCTACCAAAATTAGATTGTTGCCCTCCATTTGAAAGGAAAGTCAATTTACCCACTTCTATGACAAGTGAGATGCCTTTACAAGTTCTTTCCTTTTCAATCGTTGGAACAATGGTTCTATAGCAGAGATAGATTTTATTTCAGTCATTAAATACACTTTGTTTTCTTTTTTAACTACCATATTAAAAATGTGAAGTATTTTTTTATCCTGTGTATGAAGTTCTTTTTCACTTTCTATCCTTGAATTCCTCATATGCATGGACTCAACCATCAAGAACTACCTCTCCATGATAGGGACTAGTGCTTTTTTCTGTTAAAGTGAGCTAGAGAATACATCACATGCAGCAACTCTGGCGTGTGCATACTTAGGAACAGCTGCAAACATCAAATAAATTAAAGAGAATAAATTGAACCAATTTTTCTTTTGGGCACCTTGAATCCTGTACATCTTATTATCGTAATGTGAATACCCATTGCATGGAATAAAAAAATTATGTGTACATGGAAGTGTGCTAGACTATAGACTTCACTTTGAGCCTCAACTACCAAAAAATGTCCTAGGAAACTACTCAACATGGATATTCTAGGGAACTCAAGTGAAGGATGATATATCCTTCTGCGATATGGCACACTTAATATCAACAAAAACACATAAGGAAATCAACAAACATAAGCACTTTCTCGAGCTAGAAGAGCTAGCCATGCTTGTTGTACAGGTGATATCTAGGCTTCCCTTAATTTGAAAGTTGACAATGTTGTTTTTCCAAGATATTTTCAATATTTATTTTTATCACTCTTAATAGATCAGGGATTAAGAGGTATTTATGCTTTTTGTCACTCTTAATAGATCAGGGACTAAGAGGGATTTATGCTTTTTGTCACTCTTAACAGATCAGGGGCCAAGAGGGATTTATGAGGGATTTATGGTTTTGTCACTCTTAATAGATCAGGGGCTAAGAGGGATTTATGCTAGTCAATATTTTGGATTAGGTCATATTGGTAAATGAATGTGAATGAAATTTATGCTAGTCAATATTTTGGATTGTCATACTGGTGAATGAAGGTGAATGCAGTTGATCAAACATCCTATTCTAGCTCCAAGTCTTCTAAGAGATCTGGGCTACTTAGAATTTTCTTTCGACAGCCAACACATACGCAGTGGAAGAATGCAGAATCTTTGAATGTGGTTGGTGGCTTAGGGCCTCTGGCAAGTATGCATGTAGTGGGTCCTTGCTTTTGTGCATGTGAGTCTATGATTGAAGGGCCAGATGGGCCAGAGCTATGCATCTTCTTTACATTTTCTACCCCTGTGTATATCAGAGACAAAACACACTCCTTTTCCACCTCTATTGTTGAATTGATGGCCTTGGATTCTTCAGAACCTTGTTGAAATATCTGTGACTCTACCCAAAATTAGAAAAATAATGACATGGGTACCTTGCCGAAGACCCCTCTGTGATCAAAGGGATATGTCTACAGGTTAATGGTTTTGAGTTCTAGTTTTATTAAAATTATTAGTAATGGTTCCATTGGATCGTGTTCATGTCAATTCTAAGTATATAACCCGCCCATCTCTTAAGTATGTTGCCCATATTTTGTCGTGTTTCTACGTCTTTGATCGTTACTGATCAAGAGTTTATATAGAAATAAATGTGTTTTTGCTAAATTTGAGGACAATTTGACGTTTTATTTGTTTTGGCGTGAAGAGTTTAGAACCTCCCCAACATTCCTCACAGATATTAAGTTGAGAAACACAAATAGCATAAAGTAAGGAAAAGAAACTCTCAATGAAACATCTCAAGTATTTATCCATTTTATGTGTTTTTAATGCCATAAACCATGCATATAAATCATTTTTAGGGGATAATATAAAAAACAAGGCATTTGCATGTAGTAAAATAAATTAAATTAATGAAAAATGTTGATAGTTTTGGAATATTGAGAAAGTTGTGGTAACATAGTGTGTAAGAATTTAAATATTTGGAAGTTAATTACATTCAATAAAATGTAGGTAAACACATTTTTTAATAGTGTAAATATTCACAATAATTATTATTATTATTATTATTATTATTATTATTATTTGGGTAAAATGCAAGTAATTTAATAAATTTAGTCGCAATTTTTTGTTGGATAATAAAGTTAAAGAATGATTTTAATTAAACTTTATTTGGAGCATTTAAGTTTATGCATTTCCATTAATTTTAATGAGAATGAAAAGTATATTTTTTATTAAATTTTCAACATAAATATATAATAAAAAATTATTAAATTTTAAACGTATATTTAATATTAATAAAACAACTTTAAAAATAAGCATATTTTCTTATATAATTTTTAATGAAAACGAAATATTTTTTTTTTATTAAATTTTAAACATACAAATATGATAATTCTTTTTTATTAAATTTTAAACATATATATGATAATTCTTTTTAATTAAATTTTAAACATATATTTAATATTAATAATAAAAAATTGTAAAAATGTTTTCTTTTTTTTCTAATATAAACATGTTTTAGATATCATTTTTGGGATACAACTGCGTTAAGTAAGTCATTCATGTATAACCATTTCCATGAGAGGTAGTCGTAACTAACTAATTTCTCGTGATTTTTTAATAGTCTACTTAGCACTCATTGCATCGGGTGATGCTCACAAGGGTGAAGAAGTGGGATTTAAACTAGTGAAATGAATCACATAGCGTCAATCATCACTTCTAGTGTTTCCTGATTTTCCGAGTTTTTTAATTCCTTCGATGTCCCTTTGCACCTTTTGGAGCAATTTCTATAAATATATTTTCCTTGAAGAACACCATAAAGATCAAAGAAATCTAATAAGTATATTATGAGTTAATTTGATTGTTTAACATATATATATATATATATATATATATATATATATATATATATATATATATATATATATATATATATATATATATATATATATATATATATATATATATATATATATATATATATATATATATATACATATATATATATATATATATATATATATATATATATACATATATATATATATATATATATAGATATATATATATATAGATATATATATGTATATAGATATATATATATATAGATATATATATATATACATATATATATATATATATATATATATATATATACATATATATATATATATACATATATATATATATATATATATACATATATATATATATACATATATATATATATATATATATATATATGTATATATACATATATATATATATTGTGCATATATATATATATACATATATATATATATATTGTGCACTATTTTGTATGTTATTTTACATATTCATACATCTATTTTTTAATTTTCAAACGTGTAATTATGGGTTGTTTTAACTCTTGTTGTAGTGTAACGTTATTGGTGGGTGTTTATTAGCACTTTTTTTTCTCTATTAATTTTCAAAAGTGAAAAGTGTAAAGATCAATTGTTTTATATTTTTGTAAATTTGATGTAATGTAGGGTTGTTTGTTGATATTTACTAACATAGTTATATAAATTAAATGGTTATTAGATGTTCATAAATATCTAAATACTTATATCATGATAAATCTTACATCATTTAAAATCTCATAAACATTAAAACATGTATCCCATAATACATATCACATTACTAAGTTAAAGAAAATGGTTTCAAATTATTATTATCATTAATTATAAAAAGAATTAATATGAGTTAAATATATAAATTTTAAAAACACATCTAACAAGGTTTTTAACAATGGAGATTATTAACTTGTGAATACGTTTTGTTATAGTAGCATAGGCCTATGATACCATTACTTACTAATACCACATGCCCAAAAAACCATAACTCATGCTCATATGACATTTTTATTAATTAATCAATCTAATTAAAAGGGAAAAAAGGGACATAACTACTTTCCTATATAAATATCAACTTCCTATTTGTGACTATTAATAAGAATAATATCTACATCCACTTAGTTAGTGCGGGCATATTAATTAAATGGCTAGATTAAATGCCTAGTAAACCCAGATATGCTTCAATCCATACTAAACATCAAAACACTCCATGAAATGGGTCAAGTTTCTAAAATAAAAAAATTCATAAAATTTAACTATATTGTAACTATATTTTAAATTTTTATTTATTATCATTATTAATTATGTCGTAGGGAATTCCTTTGGGAAGAACTCCCCAAGTTACCACTCTACACTGTCAGATCCATTGTTGGATGATTAAACAATCATCTTTCACCGGATTGATTGCTTATGGTCGGCGAGAGTATTTTTTATTGTTAACCTTATTATTGTTAACTTTAACAGAGCTCACAAAACCTTTACAGATCCCACAATCAGCGTAATTATTATTGTTAACCTTAACATCGCCTATAATGCTCAGTCTGAGAAACAACCCATGCATTTGAATAAGCCGGTGATGAATCGAAATACGAGTGAGTAGTGGAAGGATGAAGTGGGGTGCTACCAATGGCTTAGGGTTTCCCTTTTTCTTATGGGCAGGCAAAGTTGTCTTTTGCAGATTTTATGGAGCCTATAACCCTCAGCCAGAGAAATAGCCCCTGCATCCAAATAGCCATATTCTCTATTGGTTATTAATTATGGTCATGCAGCCTCCTAGGGTTATCTTCTATTGTAATTTAAATCCCTTCATTTATTTCTTTATTTCTTCCTCTTCCATTGGTTTATCGAATGGGAAATTTCTTTCTTTGTTGTGTGCTCCCACCCATTTCTATTATGAGTTAAGAATTTTGCAAAAATTCTATATTATGTTGTTGTTTTTTGAAAGTTAGGTTCCATTTCTTTGTGAAACTATGTGTGTTGAATCTAACTAACAAAATTATCGTTTGAAGTGTTTACTAGGAGAAGGTCCCCACTTCGAGTGAAATTTACAGTTTCTCGTGACTTAGAGTTGACCCACTTTGTGACATAGTTGCTACAGACCAATATGTTTGATCTTTGCTGCGATGAAGGATTAATTGGCCCTACAAAATCCAAGGCCCATTTCTAAAATGACTCTTTCACTATCTGAGGCTGTAATGACATCTCATATGATTTCCGAGGCTAGCCCATCCTTTGGCAGCTATCACATCCCCTCACTAACTTCTTGGCATCCTGGAATATAGTTAGCCAGTAGTACCCTGTTGAGAGTAATTTATATCCTGTCCTATTTTCATCGAGGTGCCCTCCATAAGGTTCCTCATGACAAGCTTTCAATATATCAAAAACCTCATCTTCTCTAACACAATGCCTTATCTGAAAGTCTGGTGCAATGTGATAGATATTGTCCCCTATCCAGGAGTAAGTAGCACTATGTTGTATGATCTTCCTCTTTTCTTTGGAAGATAAATGGTGTGGGAATTTTCCTATAGTAAGGTAACTGGAAATATTTCCATACCATGGTGAGGGACTAGATATGAAAAAAATATATTCATTTTGAAAATAATCCTCAGTAGGAGTGAATTTATCACCTATAGTTAATCTAGAAAGAAAATCAACAACCACATTATCTTTTCAGGTTTATTTAAATTAGTGATATCGAATTCGTGTAACAGCAATAACCATCATGTAACTCTACCATTGGTAATAGGTTTACTCATTAAAAATTGAATTGCAACATGGTTAGTGTGTACAAATACTTGATACCCGGTGATGTAGTGCCGAAACTTGTTGATAGCATGAACTACTGCTAGGAATTCCTCCTCAGTCACTGTATACTTGAGTTCAGTCGGAGTTAAATTCTTACTGATGCAATAAATGGAATAAGGTTTATTTTCCTCTAGTTTCCCTAAAATAACACCCACATCTATGTCAGATGCATTCGTAGCGATATGGAATGGTAGTCTCCAGTTTGGTCCTCACAAAACAGGTGTTGTTGTTGCACAATTTTTTAACTTCAAAATGGTTTTTTCACACTTCCTTGTCCACAAAAATTCCCACCGTGTCGCCACTATCGGGAATTCAAAAGTAACAATACCATTTTTCTTAACATTCTTGTCTCCCATGGCTGATCCTTCCTGATTGGATGAACTGACCTCAGAATATGCAGGGGATTCACAAATAAATAAAGGATCGGGTTGCTCTAGGACTAGTTGTTTCACTTCACTACCCGGGTCCAAATGATGAACAACTAAATGCTGTTCCTCAGGTCCTTGATTCTCCCCACTGGTCTCCCCTTCTCCTTCAATTTTCAAATTTTGATTACTAGCTTTCCACTGTTGTTTCAGATCTGGATTCTTCATATCAGGAGTGGATATGTTGTTTGAAGGGTGATGAGGTCTAGACACAGAAGGTATCGATGCCTCGGGCTTTGATATAGTAGAATATTTCTGCGGTCCCATCTTCCTGTTGTCTCTGTATGAAGTAGATTTTTCATTTTTTTCTTTTGAGATTAGATCTCCAAAGAATTTATTTCTTCCCAAGTCTGCACTTCTCTTTTCCTTTTTACGACCTGTCTTTTCGTAGTTAGTTAGAGTGGGGGATGTTGTGGATTTCTCTATTTTCCTCCTAACACACATGGACCCTATGTGTATCAATCCTTCCTACAAGTGCTTCAGTTTCTATAGCGGTGAGCCCGCCTAATTATGTTAGAGCGATGTGCATGTTCTTACCTCTCGTCCTACCACCGAGCAACTGTATAGTTGAAGACACACTGAAGAAAACACTTGAAAACTCACATTTCTAAGTGTCCCAGCGAGATAATGGTGAGCTTTCCCAGGTATCTTAGAGCAATGCGGAGGTTCTTACCTCTCGTCTTACTGCCCATAAATTGTGTAGCTGAAGAGACACTAAAGAAAAACACCCAAAAATTACACTTATAAGTGCCCTAGTGTAGCAATGGTGATCTTGCCCAGGTATGTTAGAGTGATGTGCAGGTTCTTACCTCTCATCTTACCGCCTAGAAGTTGCAGACTAGGAACACTCTATCATCAAACAAACAATTCTGGTTGATTGTATCATTACTTCCATCCCTGACAGCGGCACCAAATTGTTTGATTGTTGTATTAATCAATGTTAAATGACTAAGATGGTAGACATAAATTATCAATCCAAGGATGTCTTTTATTTCAATGAAAGTTACACTGTCTGTGCTGATACATCAAACTAGAAGCAAATCAAATAAAGAGGAATCGTTGCTGAAAGAAATGACTCATGGAGGAATAAAAACAATGTATAGGAATGTAATCATGCCTCAATTAAATAGTACCTAGTGCGCCAGACAACAATTACACCAACTGATATTTCAAATCACATATGTGTAACAACATAATAATATCGAAATTGAAGCAGATTTACTTACAGCTAGAAAAACAACAACAACACTTCCACCAATATGTAAAGACAATAAGAAATATATTACAACTACCTTAACCATTGCAGTCCCTGCTAAAGAGGAGGGCCCTTCCTCGCTAGCAGGAAGCAGGAAGAGATAAACACTAAATGGAAATTAAACCAGACAACGCATGTAACAGTACCAACGTGATATCTTTATATTAATGTGACCAAAATTATTGAACCAAAAGTAATATTTTTCTCTGCTAACCCCTTGACCTCAAGGGTCGAGAGTTATATAATGGTTACATGTCTAGAAAATGAGGAACATATAAGATACATATAGTTACAACCACTTCTTAGTAAAAACGTTTGAATGGAAGGTTATGGATTACAATCAAAACCGCCTTAAAGATGTCATCCTAAAATACAATATGTAATGACTTCTACAGCTATCCATGGAAAATGATAGTTGTAGCGTAACAACAATTGAGGATAGGTTGGCATTCAGAAGTTGACGATATCCAGTCAGCAATACAGCTGTAACAATAGTTTATATAGTAGGTTTGTAATAGCACCATGATGTAACAACATCGTGGTGTAACAGCTCACTATAAGAACACACTTTCACTGCATCTGAACACCTCATGCTCTAGATCTTTTATGTTAATAATAACTTTTGGAAGGACAGAAAAAGACCAGAGAACTTCTTCCAACATTTATCCTGGTTAGTCATCAAAAAAAGAAACGATACATCATAAGAATCGATGGAATGACAAGATAATGAAAATAAGGTAAAAAAACACTATTTAAGATAGTAAAGTAGGAAGAGATGAAAATATAGTCTCAATGGTTGTAGTCACAAGGTAACAATAAGGGAAACAGATGTAGGAAATAACTACAAAACTGGCACCCAACACATATTCCTTTTGAACAAAGACAAAAGCTAGATGGAAAGTCTATAAAATTTATTTTTATTGGATAACCATATGAAAGTAAAGCTTATAGGCGTTATTATCCTCTTACTGATAAGATTTACGTAATTAGAGATGTTATATTTGATGAAGGGTGAGTGTATTTTAAGGGTGAAATTGAAGATAAATTGGTAACTCCACGTATTGAGAATTTAATCCTTGATGATAATGATCAATCCAAGCATTCATCTACAATGACAATTTCATGTTCATCTACAAGAGGTTATCCATCAAAGGTATCTTCATCTAGTTCATCAACAAGTTCTCAGGTTCATACATAAGCAGCATCTCCATCTAGTTCTCTTAGAAAACCAGAAGTTTGAAGGAAATTTATGAGACATCAAGGCATGCCAATGATCATTTTTCTCTTTTTTGTTCTGCAAATGTTGAGCCTGTCAATTTTTAAAATATTGTTTTTTTGAGACATGGGTACAAGAAATGGAGGATAAATTGTCTCAAATACAGAAAAATAACACATGGGAGTTAGTTGAACTCCCTCATGGAAAATCTGCCATTGGAGTAAAGTGAATTTACAAGCTCAAATTTAATATGGATGGAAGCATTTCAAAATACAAGGGACGCTTAGTTGCAAATAGATATGTGCAACAAGAAGGCATCAAATATGAAGAGAAATTTTCCCTGTAGCAAGAATGGAAACTGTAAGAACTTTTCATTCCATAGTATCTCTGTTAAAACTAACAATTTATCAAATGGATGTTAAATATGCTTTCTTAAATGGATATTTAAAGGAAGAAGTTTATGTTGAACAACATCAAGATTTTATTATTGAAGGTAGAGAAGATAAGGTGTATAGGCTTAAGAAGGAACCTTATTGTCTTCAACAAGGCCCTAGAGCTTGGTACTTTAGGATTGATAAATACCTTCATGAAACCTGAATTTGAGATGTGTAATTTGGGAGAAATGCAATATTTTATGGGCATGAAAATCAGAAAAACAGTTGAAGGTATATCCATTTTCCAAACCAAATATGTTGAAGATATATTGAGGAGGTTTAACATTCAAAATTGTAAAGATGAAGAAACATCTTGTAGATTTGATGTGCAACTAGTTTTTGGAACAGGTTGCCGAAACCACCTATTTGTGGAGGTTCCCTACAAACAAAGAAGGTTCTACATTTCATGTTTTTTATGTGTATGTTTTTATAGTTTTATTTTATCATTTGATGTAGTTTCAGTTCATTTTTTCATTTTTCAAATGTTGTACTTGTTTCTAGAATTCAACTTTGTCACTTGAAGTAGATGTTTACATATTTTTTCCTTTTTAATTTGATATAGATTAATCTCCCTTTCAAATTGTTAAAATGCAGTGATTCATAGTTTAATTTCCATGCAACATTAGTTTATTGTAGACTATTTTTATAGATTCATGTGTGATTTATTTAATTATTTCAAGAACATAGAAATATTTCTTTTCCAGTTTTGAGTGTGTTCCTTTCAAAATTACGAGCGATTTCTTTACAAGAAATAGTGATTTAGTGATTTAGTTTTCGCACATGCGTGAATGTTTTTTACTTTAAAAGTGATTTTTGTTCAGAACAATAATGACTTATTCATTTCCTTACACAGTTTCATTTCATTTACATAGCATTTCATTTTAAAATCATAAAATTCATACATTAGATTGCTAGAATCCTTAGAGACAAATAGATAAATTAGTTAAGACTTCTTCATAAGATAGAGAAAGATTTTTATTTTTATTTTTATTTTTATTTTTATTTTTTATTTTTATTTTCAGTTTCTGCAGAGTAGAAACTTAGTTGATTTTTGGAATTTAGTTGATTTCTGCAAAATTGATTTTTTAGAACTCAGTTTTAATTTAATCCATCAATTTAATTAAGGACATAAAAATAAAAACATCCTTAGAAGTAATCTCTACAAATATAATCATCACACCAATAAGATGAATTAAAAGAGGCTTCTAGCATATATAGTGCACTTTCACTTCATAAGTTTACCAGCTTCGGTCGATAATTTATGTCAGCAATTTAAGAACATTAAATTGACGAAAGGGGTATATCGATGGTGTTTATTTAGAACATATGACAAGATATTAGATAAAAATTTTCTCTAAAGGAATATGTAGGAGGATGTGTCACTTTTGGAAATAATGCACTAGACAAAATATTAATGGGAAAATGAACAAGCAACCTTAATAATGGAAATGATAAAGTTAAAAATGTTGTATATGTTGATGGTTTTAAACACAATATTTTGTGTTAGAGAAATGTGTGATTGAGAATATGATCTCATATTTCATTCTAAAGGATGTTAATTTAGGAATGTTGGATCATGAAGATTGGTGGAAAATGTAGCTAGGACCTGAAGCAATGTATATGTCTTATATGATGATAACAAAAATCATTGTATCAGGAAAGTGGATGGAAGTATTTTATGGCATAGAGGGGTAAATCGTATTGATTTTGACCATATTATAAACTCAACAAAATAAGAAGAATGACAAAATTCAAATATTTCAGAGCCAATTGATACTATTTTTAAGTTTTGTTAACATAGGAAGTAGACTAGAGTTCACTCAAGAAAACAGAGCACTCATCAACAATGCAATTGCAATGTTTTCATACATATCTCTTTAGGCCTACAAGAAAACAAACATTAATGGGTGATAGGTACTTTATGCTTATAATTGATGACTATACAATATTGACATGGATTTCTCTCCTTAAAGAGAAATCTAAAGCATTTGGCATGTTGAAAATCTTCAAATCCTGGGTTGAAAACAAAACTAATTTAAAGATGAAGTGCTTGAGATTTGTGAAAAAAAGAGAATTTACTTATACTGGTTAATTCAATGAGTTTTCTTAAAAACATAAAACTAGAATATATTTCTCAATAGAAAAGACTCCTAATGAGAATGGTGTTGTTGAAAGAGAGAACATAAGTATGAAAGAAATGGAAAGAATTAGGGTTAATGAGAAAAACACATCTAGAGACCTTTTGGGGAGAAGTAGTTCATATAACAGTTGGAATCCTAAATAGATCTCAAATCAAAGTAAATAGTAATAAGATTCATTTTGAATTATGGAAATGTAGACCTACTTCAGTCAAGAATTTGAAAGTATTTGGAAGCAAGTGTTATATTAAGATAAATGAAGATAAAATAGGGAACCTTAATTCTATATAAAATGAAGGAATCTTTCATGGTTAATCATCTAGAATCAAGGGAAACAAATGTTACAACAAAATAATACACAAGGTAGTTGAAATCATTCATGTACGAATAATGAAGCATTGGACCAAAAATAAAAGAAACTAGTAAATGAAGATTCAAAGGATATGATCAAAAGAGAGCCGGAGAAGGAAGAATAAAAAGACGAATAAAAAAAATAAGAGGATGAGGAGGTATAACTTTGACATCCAAAGACTCCATCTAGATATATTCAAAAATATCATCATGAAAATAAAATATTTGGAAATAAATATGTATAGATTCAAACTAGAAGGAGATTAACAAGCACATCAAATCATGCAAAATTTTCCTTATCTAAAATAGAACCCAATAATTTGTAAAAGCTAATGAATAAGACCTTTGGATTAATGCTATGGTGGAAGAGTTAAATCAAAGAAAGGAAATTGAGACATGGGAACTTGTTCCTTGAACAAAAGATAAGAATGTAATCATCATCAAGTGGGTCTTCTTAAAGAAACTAAATGAGGATGGACAGGTAATGAGGTATAAGGCTAAATTGGATTGCAAAGGGTGTGTACAAGTGCAGGGTGTTTATTTTGAAGGAGCGTTATCTCTAACTTCCAAACTAAGGCAACACAAATTTTCTTGGCATTTGAATGTTTTTAAAAGTTCAATGTCAATCAAATGCATGACAAGTTAGCTTTCCTGAATAGACATTTATAAGAAAAAATGTATGTTGGAAAACCAAAGGGATTTAATATTGATATAAAATAAAGACCATGTATGCAAATTGAAGAAAACTCTTTCTTGACTAAAGTGTGCTATTGGGGTCCAATACTCAATGCTTGATATTTCTTACAAGAATTTAGAAGGACAGAAATAGATAGAAAACTTTACATTAACATATAATGAAAATTTGATGATCATTGTTGCCTGTGTGGATGGCATCATCTTTGGAAGTGATGATAACACAATAAATTAAAGGTTTCCAACGTAAATGCAAAAAGAGTTTGAACTATCCATGTTGGGAGAATTTTTATTTTTCCTAGTATTAGAGATTGTTCGGTTAGGTAAACATCTTAAGGAGACATTTAAGAAGTTTGGAATGGAAACTTTTACACCTATTAGCACTCTCATGGCCACAAAATGAAAATTAAGAAACGATGATGAATCTCTAAATATAATTATATTTGAGTGAATATAGGCTTCATATGATGGAAATTGTACAATTCAATTCAAGGTTTCTACACCAAAAGAGACAAATGTGAAAGTAGTAAAAATATTTTTAAGATATTTGAAGGGGATTATGAACTTTGGCTTATGGTACTCAAGTAGAAAATATTTTGCCTTAACATCATATACATATGTAGGCTAAGCATGAAATTTTGATGACAATAAATACACTAATGGAGGAGCATTCTTCTTAGGAAATTGTTTGGTATCATAGTTGAACAAGAAACAAACTTAAATCATTTTTTCCATGGATAAAACAGAATATATCATATTAGTAGCCTGCTAATGGGCCTTTAAATTTCCTTTTAATTATTTATTGTATAGGTAAGGAATTTTTCATTTAATTGTGAGTTTGATGTTGGTTGAACTCACAAAATGTTGTGCATTGTATATGCTTGTGTAATACTCTTGATTGTTGATGAGGTTGTAATATTGTAAATGAATGTCACAAATAAATATATTAAAGTTCTTTGACAAGTCAGCGAGAAAACCAAATCGGACCTGCAATCAAAACTAGACTTGTAGAGTTGATATGACACACTTATACCTAGTGTAATTAAGAATCTTATTTTTGTAACCTCTAATACATGCGGAATTACTAATCTATATTTTGGGAAAAAAAATATCACTCCTCCATCTAGTGGACTTAGGAATATTATTGTTTTCACCATTAACATAGGTAGAACACATCACCTAGTTAGAAAGTAATTCCTATAGGCATAACAAAATTTGACTTTCTTAAGGTTTAGATGGTCATGAATTTTGTAACAAAAATTTATATGAGATGCAATGCTAGGAAGCTGCAATATAGAGAAATGAAAATTTCTTAATCCTAAAAAAAGAGTTTTGTACTTGTTTGATTAATGAATTGCACCAATTTAAAATTTCATAAACATATAATTAATTGGAATATAAGAAAATAATATAAACTAAACTATATAGTTATATAAAATACAGAGTTAAGAAGGATTCCCTAACTCCAAATATGAGACACTACTAATAAAAGCATCATAACACTAATTTATGAGCACAAAATTAATTTTAGTGGATGAAATGGAAGTGGGACATAAGCCTATATTAAAAATTCATAAGGCAAACTACAATCAAGATCTTCTCTTTATGTTTTCTCTATCTCCATCTTCATTTCTCATGGCTCGCGTGGACTTGTATTTTTATACATAACACTTCATTATCAAACAAATCAAGAGACAATCAAGAGAATCCTAATCTTCATATTTCCGTCATCAATAAAGTTTCATTAAATTTGAAAATCTAAACCAACCAACGAAACATTCAAGTAAAAATGAAACATGAACTTATGTTAAGAATACAAAATGCAACGTTGAAATTTCTGATAATTCCTTAACAAAGAATGAGGAAAAAAATGTCCTCTGTCAACACAGAGATTTCAAATAATGTGCACACAGATTTGGAGCAGAAAACTATATTTCATTAAATGATACAACTGGATTGTTACAAAAAAATATTTTCCTCAGAACTACAGTTTTGGATTACAAACAAAAACACTCCTCTCTGTCTTTTTTGCTGCTACACACACAACTTTCCTTTTGTTCTCGGCATACACTGCCTTCTTTGTTTTTGAACAGTGTCTAACACACAATCTCTCTATTGTTTTTCGCACTCTGTCAAATACATAGTCTTTGGCATTTTTTCTCTTTGCATATATCACACTGTTGTCTATTACATACATACATACATACATACATACATATATATACATACACACACACACACACACACACACACATATATATATATATATATTGCAAAAATTCATGTTTACAATATATATGTCAAAACATTATAATAAATAAAAATACATCATGGTGTATTCAAACAAAATAAAACATTAAAACATAGTTTAAAACCTTAGAAAATATTTTCGCAAATATTTCAATATTTCATGCGACAGGCTTTATCGCATCGATTAGCCCGCCGTCTGACTGTGCACAAAAACTATGTGAAAGAGCATCATTGGCTGAGCACTTGATGAGTTGGCGATGGTGGGTCCTCCCTTATCACACCATTTCAGAGACGAAATTACGTCGACACTAAACCATGTGATATGCCTCTGATTGGTGAGAGGGTTGTCGACATGGTATGGTGGGGACCGGATTTTATCGCGCAGGTTGGAGATGGATGACATCGGAACAAATTTCATGTGATGAGTTCCTATTGGCTTCGGAGATGATGATGTGGAATCGTGGGGTCCACAAAAGCTGGCATGGAGTATTTAAATTTAAAACAAATGCACGGAAATTAAAAAGGTGGTTTCTTGACTGTGATGGAAGGTAGGTGTGGAGGTTTAAAGCACAAGGTTGCATGGTTTTTAAACCACGATTTGAAATTTAGGAAATGGCTATGGCCTATGAAGAAATTTTTATTTTGCAGTGGTATTAAAACACAAAATTGAATGGACAGTGGAGTGCAAAACAAACTAAAACTCTCCTGTTGCTTCATCCTTTAACCTTGAAATCAGAAAATGAATTTTTGTCCTCTTTGCCACAGATTGGTAGTTAGGTTTGTCTCCAAAACTCCCCCTTAATCAAAACATATGTTTTCATACATTCCCAGACACTTCTTGAGAAAATTAAAAAATTTCTGCCCTAATGGTTTTGTTAATATATCAGCAAACTGCTTTTCTATTCTGCAATGTTGCAAAACAATTTCTCCATTTAGTGATAATTTGCATCAATGTGTTTGGTCCTCTTATGAAACACTGAATTCTTGGATAAAGCTATAGCTGAGCTATTATCACAACAGACTATTGTTCCTTTTACCTGTTCATGACACAAGCTTCTCAACATTCTCCTCATCCATACTGCTTGACAAAATGTTGTTGTAGCTACCACATACTCTGCCTCTATTGATGATAAAGCCACAATTGGTTGTTTCTTAGAAATTGATGAGGTGGATTCTGATCCCATATGAAAAATATATCCAGAGGTGCTTTTCCTGTCATCTATACTTCCAGCCCAATCACTGTCACTATATGCAATTAATGGAATTTTTTTTGAAGAGGTGTATAAAATACCATGCCTCTTTGTTCCTTTCACATACCTTAGAATTCCTTTTGCTCCTTGCCAATGTGCCTCCTTTGGGCTTTCCATAAATATGGAAATTAAACTTAAAACATGCATAATATCCGGCCTAGTTGTAGTCAAATACATGAGGCTGCCAACTATGCTCTTATACAAAATTGGATCAAAATCCTTGTTGTTGTCTTCTTTGCTCAGTTTCAATCCCATCACTGTAGGAGTAATTTCTACTTTGCAATCCTACATGTTAAATATTTTCAAGAATTCTTTCACATATTTTTCTTGAGAAATAAAAATATTTTTTTTCATTTTGCTCTACTTCTATTCCTAATGTGTATCTCAGCAATCCCATATCAGTCATCTCAAATTCTTCTTTCATGGTTGCCTTAAAATTTTCAATGAGGTAAGCATCATTACTTGTAAATATAACATCATCAACATATAACACAACAATGAGCATCTTACCATATTTTTCTTTGATGAATAATGTGGCTTCTCCTTCACATTTTTCAAAACCATTTTCCAGTAGATAGGCATCAATCCTACTGTACCATGCTCTTGGTGCTTGTTTCATCCCATACAGAGCTTTCTTCAATTTGCATACCTTGTGCTCTTGGCCTCCTTTCTCATATCCCATAGGTTGTTCAACATATACCTCTTCCCTCAATACTCCATTCAGAAATTCTGATTTCATATCCATTTGGTAAAATTTCCATTTTTGTTGTGCTGCTATGGACAACACTGCTCTTACTATTTCCATTCTTGCAACTGGTAAAAAAATTTCCTCATAGTCTCTTCCTTGTTGCTGCCTGTAGCCTTTGACAAAAAGTCTGGCGTTGTGCCTTTCAATCTTACCTTCAGCATTGATTTTGGTTTTATAAACACATTTTACTCCAATCACTTCTTTTCCTTTTGGTAGATCAACAAATTCCCATGTCTTGTTCTTCTCTATTGCATTTATTTCTTCATCCATAGTATCTATCCATTTTTTATCTTTTACAGCTTCTTCAAAATGAATAGGATCTTCTACATGAAAATATAATCCAAATAAAGAGTTCATACCTTCTTCTTACTCGTAAATTTCATGTTGAAAATGGCAACAAGAAACAGTGAAGGAGGCCTCCTGAAACATCTTTCCTGATCCTAGTTGGAAAGTGATCACCTAAACTAGGTGGGGACCACACATGTGATTTTGTCGAAAGCTTGTTTTAGATCTGCTCCATTTTGATGAGACTAGGACCTGAGCCGCAGATATTCTTGAGGTGATTGTCATGCTGGTGTACATGGACCTCTATTTTTAGACATTGGGCGGTTTCTATTTTTAGACTGTCGAGCTAAAAATAGAACAACCAAATATTATTAACCCTTAATAATATTTAGACTATAAACATTATCTTATCCTCTTGGAGCACTTCAGTTTGATGCTTGGATGTGGCACATGCAGCTGACAGAAGGAAATACGTTTTTCCTATGGGTTAGTTGAGCTATTGCATGGTTGACTTCAGTTAGAACTCATGTGGCAGAGTTTGGTGGAGTTGATGAGACAGTTGATGGAGTTGTGTTCGGTTTAACTTAGTTGAACTAGTTGTATTTAGTTAAACTGACTAATACACTAGAGATGAGTGGTGTGATTTAAATATTATTTAATTCACTAATTATTAACTCATAAATCAACTAAAGAACACATCAATTAACTCAGTGCATGTACAGTTCAGTGAAGACCAGTGGAAGAGGTAGGAAAAAGGGTGGAGTCTACTATCAGTTGTGACTATAGTGTGCATGAGATTTGCACTACAATTGGGAGGAAATTAACAATGAAAAATCAGGCACTATTTCTGAGACTGAACTTGGATTCATTAGGATCAGCCTTGACTAACAATAGATGAGGGTAAACCCGTGACTTGTTCAAAAACCAAGCTAGTTTTTGTGTAGTTTGGAGAGTAAAATGAAAGAATTTTATAGAGCTCTTGTAACAATGTATTTACCATGTTCTCTCCATATAATATACAGAATAGTTGAGGGGTTTTCAGCTATAAGCTTTCCCCATACATACTGTGTTAATGTGTGTGATGATTTGATGTGCTATCGCTTATATTCTTTCCGCATGTGACAATTAATTGTAGAAGAGATTATGTGTTATGCATGAAATTCGAAATTGATGTGTGATCAGGTTAATATCCATTGAATAAGTGATTTATTCAACAAATTTCTACATGCTATCAGAGCAATATTATTTTTCGAGATCTATTACGGTGATTGCAAGATTATTTCCTCGGACAGAGCCTGCATACGGGCCAGATAGCCTCCGGATTCATATTTCTTTGGAAGGTGAAAGGTCTGGTAAAAGCCCATGCAGTCAATCTCTGATTTTGAAATAATTTGTTCTCAAGTGTAGATCAGAAGAGATTGAGTTATCAGCTGGTGGTGAAATTCGAATTTGCAGATTTGTGTTCTTGGTGCCGCCGCGAAAATGTCTTTCAACGGTTTGCGACTCGAATATGCCTTGGAAGGAAGTTCGAATTATGTTGCATGGAAGGACCGCATGGAGGTTGTATTAGATGATAATGGGCTATTGGAATTCATGGAGAAAGAGATTCCAAAGCCTACTTCTAATGATGTTGCTGTTGTGGAAGCCTGGCGAAAGAAACAAGCAAAATGTCGAAGGATTCTGTTGGAGGGCGTAAAGGATCACATTGTATCCAGACTGCATGGAAAGGCTTCTCCATATTTGATGTGGAAAGCCTTGACAGATCTATACCAAAGCAAGAGCGACCAAAGGAAGCTGGCGCTCAAAGATAGACTTAGGAACATCAAGATGGAGAAAGGCGACAGCATCGCAAAATACCTCACGAAGTTCACTCAGTGCAGAGATGAGCTGGGAAGTGTGGAGGTGACTATAAAAGATGAGGATATGGTGGACCTGGCTCTCCTTGGTCTTCTGAAGGCTTGGCATTCATATCAAGATAGTGTCAATGGTCGGGAGAAGTTGCCGGGATGGGAGCGACTGTGGTCGGATCTCATGCAAGAGGAGATTAGGAGGACTACCAGGGATGGATCTTCATCAAAGGCATCTGATGAAGAACACTGCACTTTGGCTGCCAAAGAAAGGAAGGGGAAGGGCAAGGAGAAGGATTCTCAATCTGGTGCAGATGGTAAAGAGCGTAACATGTCCAAAGTGAAGTGTTTTCACCATCACGATCATGGACATTACGCCACGAATTGTCCACAAAAGAAGAAGAACAAGTAGGCTGCTGGAACTGCAGCTGGCGAGGCTCTTGCCTCGCAATTTGAGCTGGACTTCTCATTGATCGCATGCATGTTGTCTAGTGCATTGGGATCGGGGTGGTATATTGATAGTGGCGCTTCCTTTCACATGACGGGAGATTTGAATCTTTTCAGTGACTTGGTGGAGAAAGGTCTCTAGATTCATGTTGAGTTGGGCGATGGTGGACGATACAATGTGACCGGCATTATAGCTCATAACGCCTTAGAGGGAGTCAGGTAAACTCATTCTTTTACAAGATGTATTGCATGTACCAGGTCTAACAAAGAATCTGATCTCAGTCGCAATGTTAGAGGATAAAGGGTATGAAGTTGTCTTTAGAGAAGGGAAGTTTTCCTTCGGCACAAGGCAACGGGACAAGTCAAGATGGTTAGGATTCGGGCAAAGAATCTCTACAGACTTGAAGTAGATGGGATGTCTATGGAGCTTCCTACTGTTGGGAAGCGGGAGAAAGACATGCAACTGATGCTTGAGAGGGATCAAGTGTTGCATGCAGGTGAGAAAGACATGCAATTGATGCATGAGAGGGAGCAAGTGTTGCATGCAGGCAAGAAAGCCATGCAATTGGAGCTTGAGAGGGAGCGGGTTTTGCATGTAGGCGATAGTGAACCTTGGGATGTGGACCAGCCACAAGAGGATCATGGAGTGGGAGAAACCACTCATGCAGAGAAATTTCGTGCCAGACGAGCAGAGGGAGTGCATGCAGCTATACCACCAGGTGAGAGGTGGGGCGACATGCATGATTAATCCCATGAGGAGATTTTTGGGCAAGATTCATGAGATGGTGTGGATCTCATGGATTGAACCTGGCTACGAGGTGCCCACAGCACAGCAGTAGCAAGATCAGTTGGAGTGATGCAGGCAGATCAAAGTGACAAGAATGATCGACGCCAGACGATCACAAATAGTGAAAGAGTGTGATAGGTAAAGAGTCAACAACGCAATGGTTCCTAATGACACAGGCAGCGGCTGCTGCATAGCGGCATTCTTGATGATATATTCTGTATACATAAAGACTGATTGAGCTGCTTGGAGCCTATTCAGCCAGAGGAAAGCCAGAAAGGCATGCATGGAGTTGTAATGGCCAGAAGGCTGCAGTGGCTTAATGCATGGATGCCCATGTCGACAAAGACAAATTAGGGATGGAGAGGGAGGTTGAAAATGGCAACAAGAAACAAGGGAAGGAGGCCTCCCGAAACATCTTTCCGATCCAGTTGGAAAGTGATCACCCAACCAGTGGGACCACACATGTATTTTTGGCGCAAAGTCTATTTTTAGACATATGGATCATGGACTGGGAGTTGCAGGATGCTATTCTTTGAGGATTGGTCATGTTGGTAAAAATAGATGGACCTCTATTTTTAGACATATAGGTCGAAGTCTATTTTTAGATTGCCTGTCTAAAAATAGAATAGTCGAATATTATTTACCCTTAATAATATTTGGACTCTAAACTTCAGTTTACTCTCTTGGAGCACTTCAGTTTGACCCCCAGAGGTGGGGCATGCAGCTGACATGAGGATTTATGCTATTCCCATGGGTTTGGTGAGCTAATGCATGGTTGACTCGCTAAGCTCAAGCATGAAGTTCTATGGAGTTGATGTGCGACAAGCAATGGAGGTGGTGTTCTGGTTAACTAGTTGAACTAGTTGTATTTAGTTTAACTGGCTAATACACTAGAGATGAGTTGTGTGAATTAAATATTATTTAATTCACTAATTATTAAATCATTATTCAACTAAAGAACACATCAGTTTAACTCAGTGCATGGACAGTTCAGTGGCGACAAGTGAAAGAGGTAGATGAAAGGGTTGAGTTAGCTATCAGTTGTGACATCAGTTGTGCATGAGATTTGCACTACACTTGGAGGAAATTACCAATGACAATTGCGCAGTTGGAGCCAGTGAGATTCGAACCTGGATCTCTATTTAGACCAGCCTTGATTGCGCAATAGAGGCAGAGAAGTAGTGGGTGTGTTTTGAACCTGTGACTTGTTCAAAACCAAGCTAGTTTTTGTGTAGCTTTGGGAGATAGTAATGAGTACTTGTGAGGAGTTTGTACTATGTATTTGCTGCATGTTCTCTCCATTTATAATATACTATAGCTGGGGGTTTTCAGCTATAAGATTTTCCCATACATACTGTGTTAATGTGTGTGATGATTTGATGTGCTATCGCTTCTATTCTTTCCGCATGTGACAATTAATTGTAGAAGAGATTATGTGTTATCCATGCAATTTGAAATTGATGTGTGATCAGGTTAATCTGCATTGAATAAGTGATTTATTCATCAAATTTCTAGATTTCATTCAGATTTCTGAATATGGTTCCTCTTTCACTTGTTGAGCTTGTGCTTGTAGAAGCACTCAAATCTACTCCTTGTGATGTGCTTTGAGAAGAACTGTCATCACCTCTCAAGGGCGTTCTCATACCTGCTTGTGGTTTCCCTTGCTGTCCTTGTATTGGTGGAGGTGGTGCTGCTAATGAGGGATTTATTTCAGCCATTTCTTCCTCATCTTCATCATGAGACAAATAACCTTTTACATTCACTATTTTCCATCCCAAGCTTCTTCCTCAATAAACTGCACATCTATGCTTATCATAGACTTCTCGGTAGATGGGTTATATAATTTGTATGCCTTGGATTCTTCAATATATCCAACAAATATGCACTTCTCCCCCTTACTATCTAACTTCTTCCTTAGCTGATCTAGAATGTCTGCATAAGCTAGACAACCAAATACTCTCATGTGGGTGACAAACTGTTTTATGCCACTCCATTCTTCTTCTGGAAATTTGTTCATTACAATATTTTTTGGGCATTTATTCAAGACATATGATGCACAATGTACAGCTTCAGCCCAATATTCATTTGGCAAATGTTTTTCCTTGAGCATACTTCTTACCATGTCCATTATGGTTCTGTTTTTTCTTTCAGCAACTCCATTTTGCTGTGGTGTATACCTTGCTGTAAATTTCTTATGAATTCCATTTTATCTCCAAAAATGAAGAAATTATTCGGAGATATATTCTCCTCCTCTATAAATACTTAAGAATTTAATGTGTTGCCCACTTTGATTCTCAACAAGAGTTTTAAAGTGGAAGAAATTTTCATACACTTCACTCTTCAACTTCAAGAAATATACCCATGTTTTTCTTGTGTAATCATCAATAAAGGTCAACATATAGTGGTTTCCTCCTAATGATGGTGTTTGCATTGTTCCACAAAAATCAGAATGGATTACTTCTAAGGGTGCCTTTTCCCTTATGCTCTTTCATGATGGAAAGCTTTCTCTGTGTTGTTTGCCCAAGATGCAGCCTTCACATAGGCGGTCCGGCTTTTCAATCAATGGTAATCCATTTACCATTCCTTTTTCATGCAACAAATTCAGACCTCCTAAGTTGAGATGTCCAAATCTCAAGTGCCATAACCAATTTTCATCTTTTTGTTCTCCTTGGAATATCTCTTGTGCCACTGCTGCCATTGCAGCTCCTTTCTTCAAATCTGCTCTCATCTTGAGAGGAAACATTCTATTTCTTTTCATATTCACTTGTGTAATCCTATGTTTTTTAGTGGTATGTCCATCATGGTGCATACATCATCTTCAAAGAATAAATTGTAGCCTTTCTGGATGAGTTGTCCAATGCTCAAATGGTTACACTTCATACCAAGTACATAGTAAACATCTGATATGGATTTCTTTTCTCCTTTATTTGTTACAACACTCACTCTGCCTTTTCCCATGACAGAGACTTTACTATCTATCCCCAATGTTACTTGAGATTTCACATTTTCATCTAACATAGAAAAAATAGAGATGTTTCCAATCATATGGTTGCTACATCTCGAATCTAGAAACCATATATCTTCATTTTTCTCTTCAGCCATATTACATGCTAAAAATAAATTCTCTTGACTCATAGTTTCCTTAGTAATATTTGCATTGGGTCTACTACCCATGTCACTCTGTTTCTTCCTACATTAATTGGCATAATTCCCATACTTCTTACAGTAATGACATTGGACTTGGGATTTATCATACCTTTATGTGCCTGATTTTTTCCACCTTGTTGGGTACTTCCTTGGCTTTGATTCTGACTTTGATTGCTACCCCTTCCACTTGTATTTGCAGGTTTGTTCCTTCCTCTGTTATGGCTTTTGCCTCTACCTTTTCCTCTGTAGTTTGATCTTCCTTAACCTCTTCCTCTTCCAAAGGAAATTTGGGTCTTGAAGGCATGCTACAAAGATGAGTTTGTTGTTCTACTCAATCTTTGTCCATGTGTCATCAATGATGCATGAAGCTCATCCACAGTAAACATTGAGAGATCCTTTGTCTCTTCAATTGTTGTTACTATCACATCAAATCTTGAGGGTAAGCTCCTTAATACTTTCTCCACTATTCTTCTTTCTTCTATTGTCTCTCCATGAGATCTCATTTGGGTAACCAACCCTATCAATAGTGTGAAGAATGAGTCTATTGAATCAGACTCTTTCATGCAAATGACTTCAAGATATCTTCTCATTGATTTAAGATTTGTTGTCTTGACCTTCTCCATTCCTTGATAGGCTGTCTGGAGGGTATCCCATGCATCCTTGGACTTCTTTGCTACTGCAATTCTTGGAAATATTCTTTCATGCATTGTTTGAAAAATATAGAAGAGGTATTTTGAATCCTTCTTCCTATTACTCTTTAGCAAATCTTTCTCTTCTTGTGTTAAGGCATTAAATGCTTGTCCATCTGCTGGTTCTTCTAGACCATCTTCAACTAGCTCCCATAAATCTTGAGAGGCAAACATGGCTCTCATTGTGATTTCCCAATATTCATAGTTCTTCCCATTGAACTGTGGGAGTTGAGTATTTCCCATACTCGTGCTGGTGCTGACTCCTGCCATTGCTAGACTTGCAGAACTATGTTTAAACTTGACTATGAATCTTAAATAAAATTTCTCACTGCTGAGAGATAAATTCTGTCTCTGAAATACTTCCTTTTACATCTCTCTGGACTGTAATTTTAAGTTTTGATAAATACCTAGCTTGTTGAAATTTCACACTGCTGGTCAAAAGTTTCAACAAACTCCTTCTTCCTTCAACTTCTTCAGAAAATGCTGAGAGCGCGGACTAGCTTCGATAACATGTTGGAATTTATGATAATTCCTTAACAAAGAATGAGGAACAAAATGTCCTCTGTCAACACAGATATTTCAAACAACGTGCACACAGATATGGAGGATAAAACTATATTTCATTAAATGATACACTTGATTGTTACAAACAAAATTTGCCTTAGAACTATAGTGTTGGATTACAAAAAAAAAATGCTCCTCTCTATCCTTTTCGCTGCTACACACACAACTTTCCTTTTGTACTCGACATTTCTCTGTTTTTGCACACTTTCTAACACATAGTTTCTCTGTTGTTTTTCGTACTCTATTGAATACACAGTCTTTTGCATTTTTTCTTTCTGCATATATCACACTGTCGTCTACTACACACACACACACACACACACACACATAGATATATATATATTGTAAACATTCATGTTTACAATATATATGTCAAAACATTATAATAAATAAAAATTACATCGCGGAGTATTAAAAAAAAAAACATTAAACCATAGCTTAAAACATTATAAAACATGTTTGTAAATATTTCTATATGTCATGCGATGGGCTTTATTGCATCGATTAGCCCGTTGTCCCACTATGCACAAAAACTATGCGAAAGAGCATCATTGGCTGAGCGCTTGATGAGTTGGTGATGGTGGGTCCTCCCTTATCATACAATTTCGAAGATGAGCTGACGTCGGTACTAAACCATGTGATACACCTCTGATTGGTCATAGGGATATCAACGTGCTATGGTGGGGACCAGAGTTTATCGCATGGGTTCAAGACAGATGACATCGGCAAAAAGTTCATGTGATGAACTTCTATTGGCTACAGAGATGGCGACGTGGAATCGTGGGGTCCACAAAAGTTGGCATGGAGTATTTAAATTTAAAAGAAATGTCTGGAAATTGAAACGGTGGTTGCTTGATTGTGATGGATGGTAGGTGTGGAGGTTTAAAGCACAAGGTTGCATGGTGTTTAAACCATGATTTGCAATTCAGGAAAGGGCTATGGCCTGTGAATAAAATTTGATTCTGCAGTGGTATTAAAACAAAAAATTGAATGCACATTGGAGTGCAAAACAAACTAAAACTTTGTTTTTGCTTCGTCGTGTAACCTTCAAATCAAAAAAAGAATTTTTGTCCTTTGGTAGTTGGGGTTATCTCCAACAAATTACAATAAAATATTGTCTTTTATCTTCGCTATCTCTCTTAGAGTAACATAGTAACCATATATGTTTTGTCCCAAATTGTGTTTCAAAGTTGAGGAGAAAATAAAATTGTTTTCAATATGAACATAGTTGAGTAAAATATTACCAAAACATATCGAAAAAAGATATTAACATCATATCATAACGTGACACATACATGCCATTAAGGACTATTCCGTTAATTTTGTGGGTTGGTCTCTTAACATTATCCAATAGCCCATTCTTTCTGTATACTTTTTGAAAGTCCTGACCACAACCATGAAAAAATATATGCATGAAATAGAGAATGACTTGAAATTTCGTTACCATTCCAAACTGGTGTATGTGTAAACTCATCTTCCCACTTGCGTGAGGTTGGAGCTGTTGTCACTCCACTTCATGTTGTGCACCTGGGAATAGATAGGGACAGTCTCCAAAGAAGTAATACTCTCTGAAATTGGAAGATCAGATTCATGTATGATAGCTCTTTTTATCTCGCCCACTACTTCACTTGTGCTTGGCCGATATGATGGCCTACTCTGAACACATCTAAGCACTAGTTTAGCAACTTTACAAATGGATTCCATGTCGTAGTTTCCATTCAACCTCTTGTCTATGATAATCGCTATGTCCTCCATCTCTACATATCGCGTGACCTGCAAATGCCTTCGATTATAATTATGGTTAGACTCGCAGAATATGCACTTGAAAGTCATAAACTATGTTGATGTTGTTTTTCTACAATGATCAATAATCAAATTCATTACCCATTGAGCGATATCGAGTTCATATTCAGGTAGATTTGCATTTATGGGTGATCTGCCAGGTAGGAGCTCTAACAAAACCACACTAAAACTATATACATCGCTCTTCTCTATCAACATAAGAGTGCGAAGATACATACGATGTAGATTCTCCTCAAAATGTTAAACTATTCAAGTAAACTAGATTTATAAAAAAGATGAAACAACCTTTACTCTTAATAATTAATGCAATACCATAGTAAGAGTAATAATAAGGGTTATATATGTGGTTTATGCTGGATCGAGGTATCCTAGCATTCCTTTCACAATAGTGCAGGTAACATGAGAAGCCTCCCCACAAGTTATCAACCTTGAAAGACCAAAATCAACTATTTTTCCATTCATATTGTTGTCTAAAAGGATGTTGGTTGTCTTGATATCTCTGTGAATTATCTTTGGGGTGCAACCCATATGAAGCTATTCCA
Organism: Pinus albicaulis; assembly: GCA_034641835.2. Classification (NCBI taxonomy): domain Eukaryota; kingdom Viridiplantae; phylum Streptophyta; class Pinopsida; order Pinales; family Pinaceae; genus Pinus; species Pinus albicaulis. The sequence continues at coordinate 164,954 of JAXQQM020077684.1, read as the reverse complement.
ATCCTTCGAACACAAAGTGTTGGTTAGATGAGAAACAAGGTAATGTATAGATAAAAAAATTATATGTTCATGAAAGATTTTAGGAGAAGTGTTACCCTATGCTGCATTTAAAGCTATTTTGAGTTTGGTTTCCCAATTTAGTTCAGAAATAGGATTTGGAAATGAAATTAACAACCAAAAGAGTTTGCATCATGTGGTAATTTTAGCATGTTATATACACCCTTCAATGAAACATGCTTCTAAGGAATCTATTTACCATAAAGGCGGTCTTGAAGGAACCCTTTGGGCATGTACTCATAGATGAGCATAAAATCTCTCAATTCAGTACAGTAACCAAGTAAAGTCACCAATTTCATATGAGGCATTGTAGAAAGAAGATTAACCTGTTCACCAAGTGAGGTCATTGGCATGAAATTTGAATTCCAATAATTTTAATTATTACTTATGAGTGCAGCCAAAACATTTTTAGATTAAATCTAGAAGTCATACCATATTACAAGATTTAAGAATATAAGAGTTACCTCATTCAGGAACTCATGAACACCTTGTTTGGAAAACGAGGAGAGTACTTTTACTACTATATGTTTTCCTTGTTCCAATTGACCAAAGAACACAGATATAAAACCCCCTTGCCCTATTTTCTGCCTAAAATTTTGTGTGGCCGCGGTTATCTCTTGTAAGGTAAATATGCGAAACTTTGTTGTATTTGGCACTACGATCGTTGAGCTTTCTACACTTTATCAATCATAGCTAGAGTTAAATTAGGAAAACCCTTGAAATATGACAATTAATTGTAATTAATAAAATAATTACAATTTATTAGGATATTTAGTTTTATAATGAAGAGGTAGTTATGTAATGAAGTAGCCCATATTAAATTGAGATGAATTTAGAAGCTTCTAACTTGAGTAAAATCATTCTTGATTAATAAAATTTCCAATCCCTTATTCAGTGAAAGTTTCCTTGACACCCTATTAACATTTTATGATGTAAATCCTTGGTATATTTACTTGTGTGAATTTACCTTCAGTATCTATTCAGTTTATATCCTTCTTTCTTGTCTAATTTATCTCCAATTGTTAATAGTATCCACATTTACTACGTCACATATTAGAAATAGTAAGATTGAATATACTTCCTGACCTTCGTACAACATGCTGCCCTCTTTTCTTTTTCTTTTCTTGTGATGCATAATAATATCTCCTACCAACACTAAAACTATGAGTACGCTTCCGCTTAATGTCATTTTGAGGATGAGCTTCACCCCGTGCTTGTTTGGACTTGACGAGATATATAGGTAGTGGTTCCCAGAGTATCTGTAACACATCAAACGAAGTAGAATTTCTGTCAAATCTATTCATGTTGCTCTGAGAGTAAATAAAACATGAAAGAGGATACTACAACTGTTAGCGCCTAAAATATTACAAACAATAAAAATTTGGATTACCTGAATACCAATGAATGGTAGAAGAGAAGTTGTGCAGGAATTTCACCACTGAAATTATTATTTTCTATAAACCTCTGAAATTTTTACTCTCTATAAACCTGTGACCATAAAAGTAATAGGAAGGAGAAGATTGATGTATGATTTTACAATAAAAATATGGGAGAGAGGCATACAACTCTTTAAGGTTTTGGAGTCCAGAGAGCCAATCTGGAATTGTACCAGTCAAGTTATTGTTTTCTAGATGTCTGCACAATAAGCAAGTTATTAGATGCCTAATTAAAATGATGACCAATCCAGGTTTTCGTAAAAGTGTACTCTTGATATTGTTGAGAACAAAGTACTTACAGTCTCTCCAACTTGATTAAATTGGATAAATTTGGAAACGGTCTCGTAAAATGGCTATTCGCGAGTGACCTGGTTATGTCAACACGAATCATGGATGAGTGTCACTTCCAATATCCTATTTAAAGGCCAGAAATTTTCACGTCATAAGGCCTAAGAGACCATTAATCTTATATTGTGTTTGTCCAACTCTGAAGAATGCCATTGAATTTCACCACTATATTACACCACTAAAAAATTTCTGCTCTATAAACCTGGAACCGTAACAACGGAAGTAAAGAAAATATTGAGCATAATTTTATAATCAAAGAATTGGAGAGAATCATACAAATCCTTAAGGTTTTCGAGGCCAGAAAGCCAGCCCAGAACATTACCGTTCAAGCTATTGTTTTGTAGATATCTACACCATAAGAAAAATAAATGGACGTTTCACTCAAATCAGTATAGGCTTGTGTATAGTATTTTTATTGTTTAAAATTTATGAAGTATTCTACATTAATGATATAAAAACTTTAAATGTTATCAGATACTTTACTTACAATAACAATCAATCTAAGCAATTACAATCCATTTAAATTTTTAGCATTATATATATATATATATATATATATATATAGTCCATGTATTGTATGTTCATGTTGCAGTTGTACTTAATTTACATGTTGATGACCATCATGATGTGTATGTTGTTAGGTCATGTTAGATATGTTCATTTAATGTGTAGCTTGTAGATAGATGTGTATGTGATAGCATGAGTTATTTGGCATGAGATGTATATTTGATGTTCGTGTTGTGATGATGTTAATATATAATGTTAATTATGTTTTGTTAGATGATCATGATCATGATGATGCAATTAGTGATTTTGCAGAATGTGTTTCTTAGTCAAATTTGATGTTTTTACGATGGGTTTTTGTAATTTTTTAATTTGTAAAATTGTAATTCTAATTGTAATTCTAATTGTATGTAAAATATTTGTAAAATTTTAATTGTATTAATGTGAAATGAATTTATGAAAATTTTTAAATTTGTAAATTTTAAATAATTGTAAAATAATAAATCTAGAATAATATGATTTATTGTAACATAATAAAGTTCGGAAAATAATGCAAATAAATTCATGTAATTTAGAATTATCATTATTTTATTATGATCTTAGATACAAAAAAAGAAAGAATTAATTTACATAGTATGCCATTGTTTTTGAGATCAAGAAAATTGCAAATTATCAAGTGAATTATTGATTTTAACATTAACACAATGCAAATTACCAATTAATTCAAAATACATATTATATTAATATTTTGAAAAACCCATCTTAAAAAGTATAAATATTGATGAAATAAAACATGTACCATATCACTCTCGGTTCTCATGATCACCCTCATTATCTTCTAGCACACATGGCATGATAACAGTATTGTTCTCAAAAATATGTTTTGATCTAGGGTCATGTGTCAATACAAACCACCAATCCCTATCCAACACATTTGGGTAAAAAAAAACCTGGTTGGAGTGTTTAGGGAAAACGTAGGGCTCCTTAGCTTCATCCCACATATTTCTAGAGTTGATACATGTCAACCTACTATCGCGATCTTCCTTTACATTATTCCGATCAAAGGTGTCCCACCACTTGCACCTAAAAATAACACATTGGAAAGAAGAAAAATCCACTTCAATGATCTCTTGTATCTTTCCGATGTAACCTAACATCCCTCGTACTAGGTTTTGATCATAGTGGCTAGATCGAATAGAGTGATCGAACTCGAGTTACATTCCACAGTCTTGTGTGATTTTTCCAGCATCGGCATTTTCTGTGCGAAAATGGTGTTCATATGCCCACATAGATGGGAAAAAATGCACCTATTATAAAAAATTTAAAAAAATCATAGTGTCATGTGTTTGATAAATAATAATCCAATAGTTAAAATATGAAATGTAGATGTCTTAATATAAGTTTCAAATTTACATATGAATTAAAAATATTATTGCCAAGTTATTGCACCCAATCCCTACGTTTAGCACATCCTCTCCAGCACGTGGATAACGACTAGTAGCAACCTATTTCTCTTGATGCCACCGTGGAATGCTAGCCACATGAATCTCCTTTGACATGATCCAATGTAGAAATGTAGATAATTTAGATATGGCACGTCTTAGGTCTTGAGGGAATTCAAGTTTCACACACCCATGCACAAACAAAGGATAATGACACTGCAAAGTTATAAACACATGCAATAATATACACAATTAGTTATGTTTTATGATCCCCGCATGGGATAAAATTTATTAATATAACAAATAATAAAATCATGATTTTGACATTATACGTACTCTTATAAGATTCAAATGGTCATGTGATTTCAACCCCGGAAAATGGTCATCCACGGTGAAGCAGCACCATAGTGAAGACCCGTATGAAGTTGGCACCCTGACATCCATTATAACTTCCTTTGCCAAAGATATATCATCTTTTTTTTAAATCCATGGGAAATCACCTTCTTTGAAAAACAGTGAATTAGAGGGACCAGCACCTACCTCTAACCTCATACTTTCTAATAATCTTGGCCAATGTTTCTTTTTAGTTTTTGAAGTAATAAGATCTTTCCTAATAGCCAATGTGTCACTTTGTTTCGATGATATGTGCCTCCATAAAGAAGATGAAACATTTTTAAATATATGCATGGGATCTAATAGGTGGGAAATCTTAAGATGCCCCCAATATGGGAGGTCATAAAAGATAGATTTCCTTTTCATCCCAATGGAAAATTTCTCAACATAGGTGTCGAAGAAATCTAGATCATTGAACATAGGCTCCCCATTTGAATCGAACATTTATATGAACTCCTTCTCCTTCTCTCTCTCATATGCTATAAGCCATTCAGCTGGTGTCATTATTGGAGGCCTTTGGGTTCTCTCTCATTTACCATTGAAACTGGATTCTGCTCTTCTATAAGGGTGTTCTTTTGGTAGAAATACCCTCGAGGAATCATACACTAGCTTTCGTAGATCCTTGCACCATCTATCTTTCAGAGAAGGTCCACAACATTTACATCCAAAATACCCTTTTGTTACAAGACCTGCAAGATTATATTTGTATACATTAATTAAAATGCATGGCATGTTAAAGAATATCATGAATATCATAACAAATAATACAACGAATTAAATAGCTAATATGTGAAAGAATATTGTTACATATATAAACAAATCAATAAATTAAACATGTAATTTACCAGAGCAAACTCCTAAGCCTGGATAATCATGTGTCATGTAATCACATATGCCATACAATGTAAGACTCCTCTCTACTACGATGGGTCTTGATACATCGTATACATATATCCCATCCCATAATTCCTTCAATTTATCTACCAGTGGTTGTAAGTAGAGATCCATATTCTTCACTTGTCTTCTATCAGGGACTATGAGAGCCAACATAAGATGTTCATTCTTCACGGACAACCATGGGGGGATAGTGTTATTGGTCACTACTACATGCCAAATAGAATAGGTGGTGTTCTGGAGGGAATATGGGTTGATGCCATCCATGGATATGCTGAGTCGTAGACTTCGTAGTTCATCCTTGAATTTTTCGAGCCATGTATCCTCTATATGCTTCATGGCTATTGAATCATTTGGGATTCTCATAACTTCAAACTCACTTCTATGTGAGGCATGTCGTCCCTACAAGATAGCTAATTCTTTGCATTGAAAGAGCCTTTGGATCCTTGGGATTATAGGCATGTGCCTCAATATCTTGAAAGGAGGACCAGTACGTGATTTACCCTTATTTTTTGATCTATCATACCTGTCATGCCCACATTTCAGACACATCCCTTTGTCTGCATGTTCTCCTCTATATAGAATACAATCGCTTTAACATGCATGATATGATATGTACTCAACACCCAACATTTTCAACAATTTCTTTGCCTCTTCGCAGCCACCAGGCAAGACATTATCACTCAGAAGAACCTTATCTTTGAATAAACTGTAGTTGGTGATCATGTAAAAATAGATTAATAAATGTACATTAATGTCGATATAATTATTAACGTTCATAAAATTTACCATTTGTAATGTTCATTGTAGTGTATTGATTATATTTCAAATTTATATAAGGGGAGTACTTTATGGTAACTTACCTCAAAATTTCCGAGAAACATGCATTCAACAAGCCAAATTTTTCTTTCAATTTGTACATAACATCATTGTCCCCAACTGGGTAGACTTTGACTGACCGCCAAGTCCAAAAAGGTGTCAACAACATGAGCATCATCCCCTAGCTTATGATCATTTTGGAATGCATCTAACAACATTTTCCCCATGGTAGTCATATAACTTAAGTAATCATCCATACCAACCTCTTCTTGATTGCCTCCATTTCCAACTTGTGAAGAACTACTATTGTTGTAGTCATTCCTAATTGGTGAATCTAGACGTAGTGGGAATTGAATTGGTGGTTGATTCAACCATTCTTGGTATCGTTCCTCTCCGAATTTTTCTCTTAATTTAGTATTCTCTTGATTTGAAATTGTCATGGAGTGCAACGGAAGATGGTATGTAGGTCGTTCATCATCACTAGGATCCTAATAATTAAAAAAAAATGAACATAATTAGTACAAAATACATGATATCAGTTAGTAACCACGTTGAAAATATTGCATGATTATAAATTGGTTTGACGTTGAAATAATTACATATTAATCAATATATATAACAAACAATTATAATTATAATTACCATCATTGTCCCAGTATTGTCGCTAGAAGATTCAATATTGTTACGATTGGCAGGGTGAAGCGGCTGTCCAAATTCATCTACCAAATGTGCCTTGCGGTATGCAGCTCCTGATAAGAAATTCCGATGTTTTGGGGCAGTTTGAATATTTTTTCCATCTGAAATTGATTTTGAATCTGCATGAACCTGCAAATTTGTATACATTATAAATTAAATTAAGTTGTGCATGATTGATTGCATGGATAAAAAACATAAATTCAATTAAATAAAACAAATCTGAAGTAAATATTACGTATCTAGATGGATAGGGAGAACTCTACGATGGACTTTGAGAAATATTATGGAACGAGCTGGATTTTGAAGAATTTTCCATTCCATATAATATATGATATTTTCTCCCTGCATTTGAGAAAAACAACAATAAATTTTGGTGCACAAACCTAAATTTAATTTCGGTGCGTAATGTACAGATAACCGCACCGATGCATTTTTGGAATTGTGTACCGGTGTGATTTTATAAGTCGAAGCACTGGTGCAATTCGATTAAAGGATGCGTGGGTAAACAAATAACCGTAGATAAAAAAATCGCAACCCTATTTTCCTTAAGTGAAAAAAAACAGTAATTGAAAAATGGGCGGAAAAATATTTTTTAAAATCTAATTTCATCAAACATTTATTTATATACTAAACACTTTTCATTATTTCACTATCTTTGCAAAAAAATTCAGTCAAATATTTGGAGGATATATACCTGGAGCAAACAGAGCATGAAAGCACTGTGGATCAGGGAAATACGTTCGAACAGAAGTATTCAGACAATCAGAATTCCAAGCCTCTGGTGATTCAAACCTTGTACCATAGAATTTCAAATGATGTGAGTAAAGTTTATTGTTTTTTTGTACTTTTTTCTGCAGTTTTTTTTATGCAGTAAAAGAAAAAATCAAAGTCTATTGTTTTTTTTTAACTTTTTCTGTAGTTTTTTTTATGAAGTAAAATAACAAAATCAAAATTTATTTATTTTTTTACTTTTTTCTGGAGATTTTTTTATCTTTTATGAATTTTTCAGAAACAAAATAAAAAATAAATCCATTTTTAGAAACAAAACCATAGATTCTTTTTGATTCTGCCCTTTCTTCTCCCTTTTTCTGTAATTTCATAATTAGGGCTTTTCAATTTAGATTTATAGGATTTGTCTAGTCATAAGACATCCAACCCATGGGACAACTTCCATAGTTGGATCCAAATTCATGTTGGCCCTTGCGTCAATATATTAAAAAAACAGTTTCTTTTTCGTCGGTGCACCCTGTGTAACATAGCGCACCGGTGTGCCTTGTTATACCAGCGCACAAAAAAAGTACAATGATAAAAAATAAAAAAATAAAAAAAGTTTTTATCAGTGTGCCATATGTAATATATCACACTGGTGCACTATTTCATTATGGCGCACCTCAAATGTGTTGTTTTACAAAAAAAAACATTTTAGAAACGAACCCTACATTTTTTTTGTTTCTGCCCTTTCTTCCCCCTCTTTCTGTGATTTCAGAATTAGGGCTTTTCAATTTATATTTAAAGGGTTTGTATTACTAAATATAAGCCTAAGACATCCAACCCATGGGAGGACCTGCATAGTCAAATCCCAATCCATTTTGGCCTTTGTGTAAATTAAAAAAATTATATATATATTTTATGTGCACCCTGTGTACCGCAGCGCACTGGTGCGCTCTATTATCCCAGCACACTGCGCAAGTACTGTGATAAAAAATCAGAAAAAAACAAAATATTTTTTCTCAGTGTGCCATTTGTAAAATATGCAGATGGTGTACTATTACATTATGGCGCACCATGAATGTTTTGTTTTGAAAAAAAAAGAAACTTACAAAAAATACAAACCTTACATTCTTTTTCTTTCTGCCCTTTATTCTCCCTCTTTTTGTGATTTCAAAATTAGGGCTTTTCAATTTAGATTTATAGGGTTTGTATTGTTAAATATAGACCGAAGACATCCAACAAACAAGACGATTAGGATAGTTGGATCCCAATCCATGTGGGCCCTTGCATGAATTTAAAAAAAACAGATTTTTTTTATTGGTGCACCTCGCATAACATAGTTCACCGGTGTTCTCTATTATACAAGAGCACTACATAAGTAATGTGATAAAAAATTAATAAATAATTTTTTTTATCGGTGCACCATACGTAAAATATGGCACCGGTTTATGCTACAAAAATTAACACTGAACGATTTTTATTATTTTATCATGGTTAACTGGTGTGGTGATTGACTTGTAATGCACCAGTGCTCCTTGTTGACATAGAGAAATTTTTGGTCTATTATACTATTTGTTCGGTGCATTTTGAAGACAGCCACGCACTAGTGTCAGTGCGTACACCATGAATGGTGCACCGGTTTGTTGAGATTTTTTTTACTCGAAAAGTCTACAATTTATTTATAAATATATTAATGAATGATATGGTATAGGTTTGAGATTGATAAAGAAATGACTAACAAGAGATTAAATAACAAAAATACTGATAACACATCAAGAAAAGAAAAAAAGGAAAGTTCTTTGTAAATTTTTTACAAAAAATATTATTTTTGAACTATGTATAAGTTTAAATAATATGTATTGCTCACTGTGTATCATGCAGAGCCACAAAATGACGACGCTTGATCAGATTATTTTTGATCTAGGACTAGAAGAGCATAAAATCTTGATGGAAAAATTGCAAAAGGATGAATCAGCTGAATGAAAAAATACTATTGATCCAATATGAGTTTCTTTTTATAGTTTTCATTAATAATATAATTAAAATTATTAGATAACATGTGTGAAATAGTCTATTAATTCACATATGTTTAATGTTCTACAGGGACAAAAAACTTAGAAAATGAATGTTGTTCTAAGAAAAGAAAAAAATAGAACATGCAAATGAAAATTAATTGCTCCTTAGCTCATCTGGAGTGGTGCTAGAGGTTAATAAAAGGGGGAAAAATTTTTACAAAATTTTGATGGATCTAGTGGAACGAATGTATAGACGTTATTTCCACTTACAATACAAAAACCAATCCAATGATTCCAAGAACCAAATTTTCTCTAAACTACAGGAAGAGTTTTCAGATATTTGGTTGATGAGACATGTTAGACTTTTAATAGCAAAAACGTAAAACAACAAAAATGAAGGAATGAAAAAGTAATATTCCTTTATATGTTTGTCTAGAATTATTTATAAATGTACAAGGAGATGGTCAAAGAAATGGACAAAATTGCATCGTGAGAAGAGCCATCTCAACAAAAACGTGCTTCAAATGATGTAATCATTGAATTTTTCGATCATTAGGTACAATAAATAAACAATTTAGCACTAAATAATAATTTTCAAGTATTTTCTTGCAGAAAAGAAAATGGAACCCATTCAACACATAAAACAGGATGACAAGGAAGAAAGGGATTTATATATAAGTTTGAGAGTAATTGTTACTTCCTTATAACAACTTAACTAGATTTCATTTTTGTATTTTTTAATGTGTTTTACAAAAATCATCATTGAATGTCTTCAAACAGGTGCTAACATACAAAGAAGAACCATCAGAGGAATTGATTGAAATTGGGTTAAATATGGGTTATGAGTATATGTTGGCATATCAGAACTCAATTGAGGAATTTGTAAGCATCTATCGATCTTGTTTTACTTAGCTCCATCTATAATTAATAGAAAAGATAAATCTTTTATATTAAATATATGATTTATTATGGGGTATAAAACTTGCAGGAAACAAAGAATGGCACTGAGCCAACAAATCAAATCTTGAAAGTTGCCATGTTACATGGTTTTGAAAGGATGTGTATAGTTTATGAATCAATTGGTTGCATTGAGTACGTCATTTTCTTTTTCGATTTACATTGATGTATATTATTTAATATTGCAAATTTCTATTATTCTCACCAATGTATATACACTCATTACAATTTATTTTTATGTTTGTAAATGGAAGGTGAAGAAGAAGAAAACAATCAACACTCGTGAACAAAACATTCCCGAAAAATAACCCAAGTCATGGAAGTAGCTCTAGTAGTGACAGCAATTCAAGCGAAAGAATGATGATCACTATGTTTGGATATCAAAGCAAGGCATTGTATTTTTTGAGAAAATGTCTCGACGAAATCGAAACATTTTCTTTAATGTAATGGACATAGTGTCCCAATTGAAAGATAAAGGGATACCAATAATGTTTTAGTTTATTCTATTGCATTCTCTATTGTCGCTATCGCATTATCCATTGTCATTCTCAAATGCAATAATAAAAAATTTAATTCATATGAATATTGTTATAAGATATATATGTGTCTATTTCTTTGATGAATAATGAATTTTTAAAAAACCACAATAATTATGATATGATATAACAAATTAATCCAAACATCACATTCAAATGCATTAATAAAAAATTAATTAATATGAATATTGTTATAAGATGTGTCGACTTTTGATGAATAATGAATTTAAAAACAATCACAATAATTGCACTTGTCACAGAGTCGATGTTTTCATAAAAAAATACAAAATGAAAAAGGCAAGTATGCATGTATTCTTATACTCGGTGCGCTTGTATTTCTTAAGCGCACCGGCGTTTTTATGTCCTATGGCACCGCAAAAATACCAAAACCTGGCTTGTTAAAAATATCTGAGGCATTTGTGCGGTATGATGCTCCGAGGTGCGTTTATGTCTATATACACACCGATGCCATTTTACGACCTAATAGCACTGCATCGAATATCGATACCAATTATAAATCTCGGTGCATTTGTGTGATACTATGCATCGGGGAGTTTTTGTGTCTATACGCACCGGTGCATTTGGACGACCTATAGGGCACCGCATGAATACTGATACCAATTATAAATCTCGGTCGCATTTGTGTCATACTCGCGCACCGGGACATTTATGTGTCTATATGCACCGATGTATTTTTATGACATATTTTCACGTACTACGTAATACCGATACCAATTATAAATCTCGGTGCATTTGTGTGAAAGGGTGCACCAAAGTGCGTTTCTATAAGTCTACGCACCGTGCGTTGATATACGACCTATGGGCACAGCTCAAATCCCAATAACGATTAGAACGGCCCCATGCGTTATATCACTGAACACTATGCTCGGTGTTGTTTTACACCTTAACGGCCCCGTGCATTATCCTTCGGCTGCTCACGGGGCTATCGACCAGGTACGAAGTGCCTGGTATAGATGCGTGATCTAGTGCACAGATGAAAAAAACAGCCCTATAATAAACCTCCGACGCGACCCATTTTTTTTTAGTTGTGTTTAATTTCCATTAAAAGCTCCACCAAAAATCTTCAGTAACCATAACGGATGTGGTAGCATATGTTTTTTTTGACAATTTTGGGCCAATTTTATAACACTAAAAACCTCCCTTTTATAATAACCTCCGCTAAAGGGTATTTTTCCTTGTAGTGTCACCAAAATGTCCATCAAGGCCGGGTTTATGTACTGACGTTCTTAAGCATACGATGAGACTTGGAAGAGAAGGGTAATCCATTTCGTAACAATTTTCTTACCTATTGTGTTCATTGCTCCTTTTGATGTTACTGATTTTTTATTGCATTTTTCTCTCTCTCTTTCTTCTTTTCTTGACGATGTTATTGTTTTACAACTTCTCTCAAAACTATTTAGTATTTATTCACCATATTTCACCCAAGACTTAACACTTGGTCCCATCCACCGCCTCGCTTAAGCAAGTGAAACCGCTTTTGAATCTAGGTTGGGTATAAAACACACCCCCACCTTATAGCAGCCCTTTTAAGGTTTGCATTTGTTTTTTTGTACCTAAAGAGCAAGTTAGCTATAAAATTTTCATTCATTTCTCTCATGACACATATAAAACTTCTTTACTGTATCAATTGAGCTTATGCTTTTCCCCGGAAGACAATAGGGCATGAGAGAAGGGTTGTTTGAGTGATTCGTCTATAGTGATTCACAAAAATTCTTTTCGTATGAATTTTATGCAACATAAATGTTCTGATATGTTCCTTCCCACACTCCACCTCCAAACAATATAGCTAGTGTATCACCTTTGTTGAATTTTCTTCTTGATCGTGTTATATTTGTAGATCCATTGAAATCATAAATAGATAAACCTTGATGATTGAAAAATTTGTGACCACGCTAATGTAGATCTTCCAAGCCAAATTGAGGACGATGTAGATCTCCGAAACCAAATTGAAAATGATGGTGCTTACTTAAGATCTATTTATTAAGTAGTGGAATGCCTCCATCTCCATTTTCAAGATTTGTTTATGGTTTAATTAAGTATGTCTTATAGCAGGTCTCCTCCGAGATCCTCTCCCTAGAACTCCAAAAAAATGAGGTTTATGGGTTTCCTCAAAGTTTTCTATATCAAATTAATGGGAAATCAATGAGATCTGGAAAATGTAAATTGACATTGGTTGGGACTCGAAGAAATTGAGATTGGTCGGGGCTAACTTCTTTTGTCATTGGGTTTAATACATTATTAAAGAAAATTTTGAGTGTAACTCAGTGAGTCATGCCTCTCAATATGATCAGATCAGTTCTTCATGGCTTTTGGACCATCAACTTTTCCCCTAGAAAAGATCTCTTCGGATGAAGGTAACAAGAAATGACATATTCAGCAACAACCCTTTTACCATAAAAGGCCTCTCGTAATCTGCAGGCTCTTCACATAACATGCTTATCGTTTATGGCAAACCACAAAAGGACCATTCAGTAAGATAGAGCGATGCAACCTATCCTCCACTAATAAACGCGATCGAAAGAGCTATAAAATTGAGTATAGAAAGTATCCTACCAAAATTAGATAGCTTCCCTCACATTTGAAAAGGGAAATTCAATTTACCCACTTCTATGACAAGTGAGATGCCCTTTACAAATTATTTCCTTTTCAATCCTTGGAACAATAGTTCTATAACGAAAGATAGATTTTATTTCAATCATTAAATATACTTTGTTTTCTTTTTTGACTACCATATTAAAAATGTGAAGTATTTTTTTTATCCCATGTATGAAGTTCGTTTGCACTTTCTATCCTATGAATTCCTCATATGCATGGGACTTCAACCATCAAGAACTACCTCTCCACGATAGGGACTGGTGATTTTTCTCTCTGTAGGCCAACGAGAGAATACATCACACGTGACTACGGCGTCGTGCATACTTAAGAATGCTACTCGCAAACATCAAAGAAAATGAAAGAGAAGAAATTGGAACCGGAGCTGCTTCACAAGGTAACATCAGCTATACCATACCATACTTTTGGGCATCTTGAATCCGTTGTACATCTTATTGTCATAATGTGAATACCCATTGCATGGAATAAAAAAATCTCTTTGTGTACATGGAAGTGTGATGGACTATAGACCTCACTTTGAGCCTCAACTACCAAAAAAATGTCTTTGGGAAGCGCTCAGCTCAAAGGATATTCCATGGGAACTCGAGTGAAGGATGATATACTCTTCTGGGATATGACATGCTTAATATCAACAAAAAACACAAAAGGAAATCAGCAAACATAAGAACTTTTTCGAGCTACTCGCAGCTAGCCATGTCTCGTTGAGTGAGGTGATAACTAGGCTTCCATTAATTTGAAAGTTGACAATGTTGTTTTTCCAAGAGATTTTCAATATTTATTTTTATCACTCCTTAATAGATCAGGGGATTAAGAGGTATTTATGCTTTTTTGTCACTCTTAATAGATCAGGGGCTAAGAGGGATTTATGCTTTTTTGTCACTCTTAATAGATCGGGGGCTAAGAGAAAGTTTATGAGGGATTTATGGTTTTGTCACTCTTAAGTAGATCGTGCTAAGAGGGATTTATGCTAGTCAATATTTTGGGATTGATTCATACCGGTGAATGAATGTGAATGCGGTTTATGCTAGTCAATATTTTGGATTGTCATACTGGTGAATGAATGAATGCAGCTGATCAAACATCCTAGTCTAGCTCCAAGCTCTTCTAAGAGATCCTGGCTATTTACAAATGTTTTTTGGAGAGCCAACACACACAAGTGGAAGAATGAAGAATCTCTCCGAATGTGGCCGGGCAAACGCCTTAGCCTCCGGTAAGCATCCAAGGTGCGGGGTCCTTTCTTTTGTGGCGAGTCTGCGGAATAAGGGCCAGATGGGCCGTAGTGTATGTTGAAAATACTAAGAGGGGGGTGAATCAGTATTTAGTGCGCATCGAAAACTTTACTTTTTCTTTTCTCTCTAAAAACACACGCGATTTATCGAGCCCAAGTCGCGTATACACGTAGATATCCTTAAATAAAACTCGCGTATTACTAGAGATCTCATTATGTAGATAATTATTTACTTAAATAATTTCATCATTCATTAATTAGATGTTTAGTAAGCAGTACACATGTGTAGTAAGAATAGAATAAATCATCACACATAAGCAACATACAATACGAACACTAGGATTTAAGGTGGAACCCAACGGAGAAACCACCTCTGGCTTGGCATCATCCGAGTCTTCAATATTTTATTATAAAGAAAATTTCTTACAACCAAGGTACTGTAGCGCGTACCATACCTCAAAGACGTTGTGCACCCACCGCAGAAGGTTACAACCTTCGCTACTCTCACTCTCTCCCTAGTGAGCTACAACCCCCTCGTCTTCATTTACCAAGCTCTCCCGGGAAGGGAGCTACGACCCCCCGCTCTCATTTACCAGCCTCTCCCCGGAAGGAGCTATGACCCCCCGCTTCCGATTTACCAACTACCACCGGAAGGATCTACAACCCCCTCGCCGGCTTCTGACCTCAAAGACCACCATGGACCACATTTCATCAATTTCACATTTGATCCATCGCCCATACAATCATACCTTGTAGGCCACTTTTCATCGATTTTCGCATCGGACCCACCTAAATACATTTACACATTACACATCAAACTGAAACTTAAAACCCCATCAATTCATTCATCAATCATCAACCAATCAACCAACAACTTGATCTTTGATCAAGCAGGACCCAACATTGAAACAACCTTACTTGTATGAATACATCATTGAAAGATAAAGCAAAGAAAAAACACCGCATTAGACATTTCATTCTACTTACTTCGCAACCCTAGATTCCATACGTGCTTTTACTTCACCGTACTCCGTGTATACATCCGCACACATTTCGTGACCGATCTCACATTCCATACACGTTTACTTGGTGAGACCCGCATATAAACGTGCTTTTCATAAAGCGAATATGTGTATAGATCTTCAAACACATTTCAAGACCTATGGGTGTACTCTTCGATCAGATAAACAATCGTATCTCATCCTCTACTTCAAGAAAGATTCGCTAAATCATAGATCTAAAGATTCCATAAGCGTATCTAGAAAATACATAGTCATTTAAGATCTAGAGATCCCTCTTCATCATTTTCTTCATCCATCATCAGATTCATAGGTGTATCATCGATTCAAATCTATCAATTAAAAATAGATTTCCAGCATGCAGATATACTTTAGAGAAGTATTCATTAAAACCTAGACATATGCACACTTTTCACAATGATCTTCTTCTCCTTAAATAGATTTAGCCTTTACCAACACCATGAGCCAAAACCACACTACTTCCAATGGTATTCTCGGATGGAATAAAATAAATCATACGCACTAATACCTCCGTGCCAAAACCATGGTAATACCCCTCGGTATTCTAATTTTGGAGCGCAAAGACCATACGCGACTTGGCACATACTTTCGCATACATACGCGACTTATCCTTTACAAACCCGCGTATGCCTTGTGACAGGCTATTTTCATCATTGTTCTCGTCTCCACAGAATTCCTTTCTTCTCAGTTCCGAGCTGATTCGTAGATACATCATCCTTACATATTTAACACATAGGTTTCTTATCAAAGGCAACTCATCAAGTAGGTTTCCATCAAGGAAACTTCATCAAGTAGGTTGCCATCCAAAGACAACTCATCGTTATTTCCATCAAGGACAATCTCATCTAGTAGGTTGCCACATTGAGGACAACACATTGCATCATATAGCCAACAATCTCATTTCATCAAGTAGGTTACCATCAAGGACAACACATGCCAACAATCTCCCTTTGGACTTCATGGCAACCATGATGGTGTTCTCGATCACTCACAACAAATACATACATTTATATAACCATTACGTGAAACACCATGATACTCTCCCCCCTATTTGAACACCATGATACTCTCCCTTTGACATCAAGCGAAAAGGGCGATCAAACCAACACAAGGTTTTTCTCCTCCTCGTAGAAAGAAAAGCTTTGTAGATCCGATGTGCACCGAAGTTACCATGCACCCCCCGAGTTCACGCCGAATATTCAAACATTTTTTAATAAGCATATGATCATGATCTTTCCCATCGCCGTTGACTCACATTTACATCGCAGATCCAACCAAGTGATTGAGACATATGATTCAAGTACCCAACCAAGTGGGTTTACAATTTGAATAAGTCCTCTACATGAATGAATATTACAATTTTACATCATAGGTTTCATCATAAATTTTTTTATCAAATACACACAAATATGAATTTTTGTAACTAATACCAAAAAAGACCTCAAGAGAGAGATCATATTTTAGAATAATCACAATGCCAACAATGCATTACTCTCAGCAAGGATAATGAGAATGCCAACAATGCATCCTTTCCACAAGACCACATAGCCAGCCTCTTACCAGCATCCTAACACTTTCGCCAGTTAGTAAATCATCAAGGTATTTTCATTAAATATCGCAGAATGAAATGTAAATATGAGAGCTAAAACATCACCGTAGATACCCAATAACATCAAGAACAGTCAAGAATGCCGACCCAAAAATTTTTTTATCAAGAACCACCCATACGTGGTTTTCGTGTATAAACTCTCGTATATATACGGTAGAATTTCCTTCATGAAATCCGCATATCCAATTTAATCTTCCTCGAAATTGCCAGTATCCGTTCTTCCGAGAGACAGAGATAACTCCTGGGCCTTCTCGTTCGAGATATTTGACTACTTCCCGTAACAACTTCTTCAATAGACAATATGTGTTAAGCAATCATTCATGTGATCTCGATATCACCAAGATCTTCATGATTCATCATGGATAACATGCGTAGAAAATAGGTCTCAACCATAGCAACAAACTCTACATGATCTATTCTTATCTTTGAATCATTAGACTTCCAACTCACTCATGTGTGGAAAATTAAAAGATATTTTCAAAGAAAAAAGCAAATAAAGAGCCCATCCATAATCTCATCATAAGAAACCATATATCAGTGTCATCATCATTTGAGCAAGAATATTACGAGAACTAAGGAATACGTAGATACAATGCCAACAATGCAATAATTAGTAGTTAGAATGATGCTCCCCCCGAACACTTCGTATCCATTGGAACTCACGTGTATACACCCGCTTAGCTTCACAAAACCAAATTGCATGGAAATTGAAATATAGAAAATTTCACAATTCCATCTCCCCCCGAACTATACTAATTTTTGACTGTCTTCGACTATGCAATCGTCGAAATAAACATAAATCCGAATTACCAAACCAACCATGGGAATCAACGATATTGCCTCCACGATGATACATTACCGATTCCTATATTGCATGTCACATCATCTTGTACCATTATGAGAAGCAAGCTTCTGTATGGAAGACCTGTAGTGACTATTATCTCCTTACATTTTTGACCGATCCTCCTTCCCTTTTCCAAACCTTTGCTTGAAACTTCTTTATTGTGTATTGAAATTATCGAATTTCTCAAATTTGTTCATCCTATGTCTCTTTTCATGATGTGTCCAAACTTGTTACAAGAATAACACTTACACCAGAGAAGCAAGCATGATGTGTTTTTCTATTCTTTCTCTTCTATTGCAATCAGTTTGCTTTATGACCATACTCTACATGAAAAAAAATATCCCTTAAAGAAACTCCTACCTTTCTGTAGAATCTATTTGTTTGTGACCTAAACAATCATTTCCGCAATTGGCTACAGTATGCCCATAATTATGACATTTAAATCATCTGAAGTATTATTGGATCAAAGGAGGGGAATGATTTTTTTTGAGAGTTCAAAATTGTCGATTGATCTTTTGTTTCTTTCAACACTTCAAGCTTTGCATTGATATCCTTTGAATTTTAGCACTTCCTTATGAACTAGATCTTCTAATACCCAAGGAAAACCAAGACCAAATTTAATGTATGAGACCTTTTACTACTAAGAATATTTTCTAGAATCTTAGTACTATCTTGAAACCTCAAGAGTTTATCTTTTTCTAATTTACCTTTTAAAATATTTACCTCTAACCTCCAATCTTTGGCATTTCTTTCTTCATACTTTCTTCAACCCTTTTCTTCCTTCTTCTACTGGGTCATTCAATTTCAAAATTTCTTCTTTCAACCCATTTTCTTGTTCATCAAAAGTTTGTAAAAGTTCTTCCTTCATTCTTCTTATTTTATTTTTCTAGACTTTCTTTGAGGGAGATGATTTCTGCTTCAAGACCTTTTTCTTCAAATGATTGTAGAAGTTTATTTTCTATTTGATTTTTCCCTGGATGATTTTGAGACATGATTTCGCTTTCCAAGTATTTTACTTTGACTCGGTTGCATTATCCAGCTTCTCTTGATACATTTCATCTATCCATTCATTCTAGAGATCATCTCTTTCAGAGATAGATTCCTCCTTTAACTTGATCTTCATCATTGATCTTGAGATTTGTTTCTAGACCCATATCATTACTTTCACTATATTCACTATCGCATGCACAAGAAAGTGAATCACAAGAACAACAATCAATACCCGTATCATCTTCTTCATTTTCTCGCCGTACATGTTTTCTTCGAGATATATCCTTTTGAGTAGCTCTCTTATTTTTCTTCCTTGCCATGAGGACTTGCACATCTTGGTCGAATATTTTTCATCCTCATTTGACATTTCATCATTATCTTCATTTGTATAATAACTATTTTCTTTTCAAATTGTTTTCCTTTATCATGATTTTCTTCATATGACATTTAGCAAAGATAATGACCAACTCTTCCACAAGTAAACACTTGAAGGGAAGCTTACCTCTCGAATCTTCCAAAGACTGTCAGAGTCTTCTCACAAAATTTCTTTCTTCGATATATAATTTGATTCTCGACGACTTCATTTTATTTTCCTTTTGTATATGCTCAAAGGAAACTTCTCTCGATTTGAGATGGACCTTCTTTTCTCATTTCAAAAGAAGTTAGAATACCATGTAGTTGAACAATAGTAAGAGTTTGCGTATCTTGCCTTTCTTCAATAGCCGATACTTTTATCTAAATTTTGAAGTCAAAGACTTTAAGAATTTTTCCACCGCAGTAGTGTTGGTTATGGTTTCACCCAAACTTCTCATACGATTTACAATATCATATAGACATAAAAAGAAACTGGAACATTTCATCACTATGCATTCTTAAATTTTCATATTCAATTCCGAGATTTTGGAGTTTTTTCACTTTTACCTTTCGTATCTCCTTCATAAATGCTAGAATGGTTTTTTCCCCATATTTCTTTTGTTGAATGTATAGCCGCATCACTTTAGAAAATTCTGTAGTTCGTACATGCTTCCTAATAAAAAATTGTCTTGGCATTGATTTCATATTTTCTTCCTTCGCCGCATCAAGGAATAGTTGCTCGGATATTGATAAAACTTCTTCCACGATCGCCTATACTTCGCACCAAGACTTTGCAAATAAGATTTCGATCATATCTTCTATAATAGCAAGTATTACTTCCACGAATAGAGGTGGCCTTAGAAAGTACTCTTCATGACTTTCCATTTCGACTGACTTCTTCAAGCGTATCAAGATCCTTCTAAGAACCTCGCTTCCGATACCAATTGTTGGGTACCATCGAGAGTGGGGGTGAATGAGTATTTAGTGCATCGGAATTTTTTTACTTTTTCTTTTCTAAACCCACACGCCACTTTACTGAACCTGTCGCGTATACACGTGGATATCCTTAATAAAACTCACGTATTACTAGAGATCTCATTATGCGTATAATTATTTACTTGATCATTGATCATTCATTCATTAGATGTTTAGTAAGCAAGACACATGTGCAGAAGAACGAATAAATCATCATATAAGCAACACACATGAACACCAGGATTTAAGGTGGAAACCCAAATCTGGGAGAAAACCACCACCTCGTCGGCTCCCGCCCCTTCAATATTTTATTATAAAGAAAAATTCTTACAACCATGTAATGGCGTAGACTATACCACCATGCAGCACCCACCGTAAAGGCTACAACCTTTCACGCCGCCTCTCTCTCAGAAGGGAGCTACAACTCCCCGCTTCTCGTTTACCAAATTACCTCTCCCTAGAGCTACGACCTCGCTTCTCATTTACTGGGCCTCCCCAGAAGGGAGCTACGACTTACTTCCGTTTACTGCCTACCAATCGAAGGGAGCTACAACCCCCTCAATCGAAGGCTTCGACCCCGCACTACTCAGTGGACCACGTTTCATCAATTTTCATATCGGATCCACGTCTTCCATACAATCATACCTTGTAGGCCACTTTTCATCAAGCTAGACCGACCCACTCCACACATTTAATCTCATCATACATCAAAGTGAAACTTACAACCCCATCAATTCATTCATTGAATCATCACCTAATCAACTAAATCCTCGATCTTTGATCGCCAGCATAATCAACATTCAAACAACCTGCATCCGTACGAATACATCAATAACGTATACAGTGAAAGAACATACTCGCACGTACATATCACTTACTTACCAAAGAACCCTAGATTCCATACGCGCTTTTACTTCACCGTACCTACGTATATACGCGCTTACGTAAAACATGCGTATATATCCGCACACATTTCGTGACCGATCTCACATTCCATACGTGCTTTTCTTGGCAGACCCGCGTATACACGTGCTTTTCATAAAGCGAACCTCGCGTATAGATCTTCAAACATTTCAGGATTAAAGTACCTTCTTCGTACTGGATAAACAATTCAAACATCTCATCCTCTACTTCCAACAAAGATTCGCTAAATTACGTATATAAAAACATTCCATAAGAAAATATAGAAAATACATAGGCCATTTAAGATCTAGAGATCCCTCTTTCATAATTTTCCATCCATCATTGTATTCATATAGGTGCATCATAGATTCAAATCTATAAATTAAAAAAAATAGAGTTCCACCATGCAAATATATACTTCGTAGTGAAGTATTCATTAAAACTGCATTACATGCAAATTGGTAATATGATCTTCTTCTCCTTAAATAGATTTAGCCTTTACCAATACCATGAGCCAAAACCACACTACTTCCAATGGTATTCTTGACTCGAATCACTGAACCATAACATGAAGACTCAATAACACTGTGCCAAAACCATGGTAATACCTCTGGTATTCTAATTTTGGAGTGCAAAGACCATACGCAACTTGGTACGTACTTTTCCACGTACATACGTCGACTTATCCTTTTATTGAACCCGCGTATGCCTTGTGACATACTATTTTTATCATTGTTCTAGCCCTTACAGAATTTTCTTCTATTAATTTTGAGTCGAGCCGTAGACAAGAATATCCTTACATATTTAACACATAGGCTGTTTATCAAAGGTAACTCATCAAGTAGGTTTCCATCAAGGACAACTTCATCAAAGTAAGTTGCCATCATTCATCAAGTAGGTTGCCATCCAAAGAAAAACTCATCAAGTCGCCTTCATCAAGGACAATCTCATCTAGTAGGTTGCCACATCGAGGACAACACATTGCATCATATAGCCAACAATTCATTTCATCAAGTAGGTTGCCATCAAGGACAACACATGCCAATAGTCTCTACTCCCGTGTACAATAGAGATCAAACGCACTCCTTTGCCACTTCTATTCTTGAATTTTTTGCCTTGGATTCTTCGAACCTTGTTGAAATATCCGTCACCGCCCAAAATCGTAAAAAATAATGACATTTACCGAAGACCCTTTGTGATCAAGGGATATGTCTACGTGTTAATGGTTTTGAGTTCTATTTTTATTGTACTTATCCGTAATGGTTCCATTAGATCAGTGTTCATGTCAATTCTAAGTAGACAACTCCGCCCATCTCTTAAGTATGTTTCCATCTTATGTCGTGTTTTTGCATCTCCGATCACAGGATCAAGATTTTATATACAAATAAATGTGTATTTGGTATAGTTGAGGACAATTTCCTGGCTCTTTTATTTTTTTTGGCATGAAGAATTTAGAACCTCCCCAACATTCCCCGCGTATATTAAGTTGAGAAACACAAATAGTGAAGAGTATGAAGAAACTTCTCAATGAAAAACATCTCAATTATTTATCCATTTTTTTGTTTTGAATGCCATAAACCATGCATTTAAATTGTTTTGATGGGATAATCTAAAAACAAGGAATTTTCATCTAGTAAAAATAAATTAAATTATCAAAATGTTGATAGTTTTGGAATATTGAGAAAGTTGTGGTAATTGTGAGTGTGTAAGAACTTGGAAATATTGGAAATTAATTACATACAATAAAATTTAGGTGAATACATATTTTAATACCGTAAATATTCAACAATAATTATTATTATTATTATTGGTTTTTTCTTTTTCTTTTTTGGTAAATGCAAGTAATTTAATAAATTTAGTCACAAATTTTTATTAAATAATAAAGTTAAAAACGATTTTAATTAAACTTTATTTGGAGAATTTAAGTTTATGCATTTCCATTAAGTTTAATTAGAATGAAAAATATATTTTTTATTAAATTTTGAACATAAATATATAATAAAAAAAAGATTAAATTTTAAACATATATTTAATATTAATAAAACAACTTTAAAAATAAGAATTTTTTCTAATATAAATTTTAATGAAAAATGAAATATATATTAAATTTTAAACATACAAATATGATAATTCTTTTCTATTAAATTTTAAACATATATATGATAATTCTTTTTAATTAAATTTTAAACATATATTTGATATTAATAATAAAATTCAAAAAAATGATTCTTTTTCTAATATAAACATGTCTTAGATATCATTTTTGGGATTCAGAAAATTTGCATTAAGTAAGTCATTCATGTATAACCATTTCCATGAGAGGTAGTCGTAGCTAACTAATTTCTCATGATTTTCTTAAATAGTCCACGTAGCACTCATTGCATCGGGTGATGCTCACATGGGTGAAAGAAGTGGGATTGAAACTAGTAGAAATGAATCACATGGCGTACAATCATCACTTCTATGTGTTTTCACGATTTTCCCGAGTTCTTTAATTCCTTCGTTGTCCCCTTTGCACCTTTAGGAGCAATTACTCTATAAATATATTTTCCACTGAAAAAACACCATAAAGATCAAAGAAATCTACATTAGATTACGAGTTAAATTTGATTGTTTAACACACACGCATATGTATATATATATATATATATATGTATAGTGCGACTATTTTGTATGTTATTTTACATATTCATACATATATTTTTTAATTTTCAAACGTGTAATTATGGATTGTTTTAACTCTTGTTGTAGTGTAACATTATTGGTGGGTATGTATTACCATTTTTGTTTTTTTTTTATTAATTTTGAAAAGTGAAAAGTGTAAAGATCTATTGTTTTATAATTTTGTAAATTTGATGTAATGTTGGGTTGTTTGTTGATATTTACTAACATAATTATATAAATTAAATGGTTAGTAGATGTTCATAAATATCAAAACATTTATATCATGATAAATCTTACATCATTTAAATGTTTATAAACATCAAAACATGTATCTCCTAATACATATCACATGATACCAAGTTTAAGAAAAATGGTTTCAAATTATTATTATCATTAATTATAAAAAAAATTAATATGAGTTAAATATATATATTTTTAAAAACACATGTAACAGGGTATATTTAACTATGGAGATCATTAACTTGTGAATAGGTTTTTGTTATAGTAGCATAGGCTTATGATACCATTCCTTACTAATACCACATGCCCAAAAAACCATAACTCATGCTCATATGACATTTTTTATTAATTAATCAATCTAATTAAAAGGGAGAAAAATAGGACATAACTACTTTCCTAGATAAATATCAACTTCCTATTTGTGACTATTAATAAGAATAATATCTACATCCACTTAGTTAGTGCGAGGCATATAAATTAAATGGCTAGATTAAATGCCTAGTAAACTTACGTATAGGCTTCAATCCATACTAAACATCAAAACACTCCATGATATAGGGTCGAGTTTCTAAAATAAAAAAATTACGTAAAATTTAACTATATTGTAACTATGTATTTTAAATTTTTATTTATTATCATTATTAATTATGTCAGATAGCATTTCCTTTGGGAATAACTCCAAGTTACCACTGCATCAAGTTAGACATAATGTTAAATGATTAAACAATCATCTTTCACCGGATTGACTGCTATGGCCGCCGCTGTGTATTTGTTATTGTTAACCTTATTATTGGTGATCATCATGATGTGTATGTTGTTAGTGTCATGTTAGATATGTTCATTTAATGTGCAGCTTGCAAATAGATGTCAGCATATGATAGCATGAGTTATTCTGACATGAGATGTATATTTGATGTTTGTGTTGTGATGATGTTAATATATAATGTTAATTGTGTTTTAAGGTAGATGATCATGATCACGATGATGCTGCTTAGCGATTTTTGCATAATGTGTTTTTTAGTCAAATTTGATGTTTAGTATGATGGTTTTATTGTAAATTTTTTAATTTGTAAAATTGTAATTGTATATATGTAAAATTCTAAAATTGTAATTGTAATTGTGATTGTAATTCTAATTCTAATTATAATTGTAATTGTATGTAAAATATTTGTAAAATTTTTTAATTGTATTAATGTGAAAAAATAAAAGAATTTATTAAAATAAATTGTAAATTTGTAAATTTTAAATAATTGTTAAATAATAAATATAGAATAATATGATTTATTGTAACATAATAAAGTTTTAGAAAATAATGCAAATAAATTTTGTACTTTAGAATTATCATTATTTTATTATGATGTTAGATACAAAAAAAAAGAATTAATTTATACAGCATGACGCCATTGTTTTTTTGAGATCAACATAATTGCTATAAATTATCAAGTGAATTATTGATTTTAACATTAACACAATGCAAATTACCAATTAATTTAGAATACATATTATATTAATATTTTGAAAAACCCATCTTAAAGATGTATAAATATTGATGAAATAACACATGTACCATATCACTCTCGCTTTCATGATCACTCTCTCATTATCTTCTAGCTCACATGGCATGATAATAGTATTGTTCTCAAAAGTATGTTTTGATCAAGGGTCATGTGTCAATACGATCCTCAATTAACCCTATCCAACACATCAAAGGGTTAAAAAACACCTCGGTTGCATTGTTTAGGGAAAACATAGGCCTCTAGCTTTATCCCACATCTTTCTAGAGTTGATACACATCATCCTACTATCGCGATCTTCCTTTACATTATTTCTGCCTAAAGGTGTCCCACCACTTGCACCTAAAAATAACACATTGGAAAGAAGAAAAATCCACTTCAATGATCTCTTGTATCTTTCCGATGTAACATAACATCCCTTTCATCGGGTTTTGATCATAGTGGCCAGACTTAATTTATCAGATCTAACTCGACTTCCACTCCATAGTCTTGTGTGATGTTTTAAAGATTGGCATTTTCTCGTGCAAAAATGGTGTCCATATGTCACAGCAGATGGGAACAAATGCACCTATTATAAAAAATTTAAAAATCATAGTGTAATGGTCTATAAATAATAATCCAACAGCTAAAATATGAAATGTAGATGTATTAATATAAGTTTCAAATTTACATTTAAATTAAAAATACTATTATCAAGTTATCGCACCCAATCCCTATGTTTAGTGTATCCTCTTCAAAGACACTAGTAATGATCGGTAGCATCGTATTTATCTTCGACTCGTCAGAACCCAACTATCGTGGGCATATTCTCTGCATATTTTCTTTTAAAATGATCGGGATAAGGCACACTTCTACCATTCAACTCATTTCGAATTCTTTCATGTCACTATCCCATTTCATCCTATTTTGTTCGTACAATGAAACCCACTATTGTGTCGTCTTAATTGTAAAGAATGAATTTATTGATTGCTTCACCGTATCTTCACGATGAAATCAAACCAACATTATATAGTACTTAGAGATCATAATATACATTATATCGAAGTTCAACATGAATATTAATTACTTTTTGTAAATTCGAAAATTATAAATCTCTTACTCTTTATCAAGTGCTTTTTTCTACTCGTTTGGAGCAACTCTCTCTTCTTTGTCTTCATCCATTTCATCGTCCAAAATCACCAAACCTTGTTTGTTGTCGATCTTCCCGATGTACTCACCGGCATAATAGAAAGACTCACAATATGTACCCCCTAGCATAGGCCTCGGGTTTTTCTCTTTGTCTAACAAAACCTTCAATTTCTTCATGTACATCTCTAAGAAGAAAATCCAATGACAAGAAACAACCCCAACTAATTCAACCTCATCTACCAAGTGGATTGTGAATATGAACTCCGTAAGTCCATGAAACTCTCCGTCGCAGTTACTTCTCAAAACATACAAACAATCTTTAACTATTCTCTGATGCTACCATGGAATGCTAGCCACATGAATATCCTTTGACGTGATTCTATGTGAAAATGCATAATTTAGATATGGTACTCTCAGATCTTGAGGGAATTCATGTTTCACACACCCACACACGAACAAAGGATAATGAAACCCAGAAAGATATAAACATGTGCAATAATATACAAAATTAGTTATGTTTTATGATCCCCGCATGATAAATTTATTAATATAAAAAATAATAAAATCATGCTTCGACATTATACGTAATTTTAATATTCAAAATGGTCATGTGATTAACCTCGACAATGTCATCCATAAGAAGGGGCCGTAGTGAAGACCCGTACAGGGTTGGCACTCGACATCCATTATAACTTCCTTTGCCAAAGATATATCATATTTTTAAAATCCATAGGACATCACCTTCTTTGAAAACCATGAATTAGAGTGGACTAATTTCTCTAATCTCGTACTTTCTAATCGTCTTGGCCAATGTTTTTTATTTTTTGAAGTAATACATCTTTTCCTATCACCCAATGTGTCACTGTTTCGATGATATGCCTCCATATAAAGAAGATGAAACATTTTTAACATATACATGGGATCTAATAAGTGGGCAATCTTAAGATGTTCCCAATATGGGAGGTCATAAAAGATAGATTTCCTTTTCATCCCAATGGGAAATTTTTCAATATACAGGTGTTGAAGAAATCGATCATCGAACATAGGCTCCCCATTTGAATCGAACATTTATATGAACTCCTTCTCCTTCTCCCTTTCATATTCTCTAAGCTATTCACCGGTGTCATTATTAGAGGCATTTGGGTTCTCTCTCGTTTACCATTGAAAGTGGATGCCGCTCTCCGTAAGGGTGTTCTTCAGTTGGTGAAATACCCTAGAGCAATCATACACCGGCTTTCGTAGGTCCTTGGACCATCTAGCTTTCAGAGAAGGTCCACAACATTTACATCCAAAATACACTTTTGTTACAAGACTCCGGGAGATTATATTTGTTTACATTAATTAAAATGTATGGCATGCCAAATAATATCATGAAGATCATAAAAAATATTACAAAGAATTATATAACTAATATGTGAAATAATATTGTTACATATATAAACAAATCAATAAATTAAAAATGTACTTACCGCAGAAAACCCCAAGCTAGATAATCATATGTCATGTAAGAACATATGCCATACAACATAAACTCCTCTCATGATGACTCTGGATACATCATATACATTTATCCCATCCCATAATTCCTTCAACTCATCTACCAAATATTGTAATTAGACATCCATATTCTTCTACTTGTCTTCAATGTGGGACTATCGTAGCCAATGTAAGATGTTCATTCTTCACCAAAAAACCATGGGGGAATATTTTTATTGATCACTACTACAAAGCAAACAGAATAGTTGGTGTTTTGAGGGAATATAGGTTGATCCCATCCATGGCTATGCTAAGTCGTAGACTTCGTACTTCACCATTGAATTTTTTGGGCCATGTATCCTATATATGCTTCATGGCTATTGAATCCGCCCGAGATTTGCATAACTCCCAACTTCATTTCCGTGTGAGGTATGCCATCCCCGCAACATAGCTAATTCTTTACAACGTTGAAAGAGCCTTTAAATCCTTGGGATTATAAACATGTGCCTCAATATCTTAAAAGGAGGACCACTACATGATTTACCCTTCTTTTTTGATTTATCATACTTATCGTGCCCACATTTAGGACACATCCCTTTGTATGCATATTCTCCCCCAGGTATAGAATACAATCATTTGGACATGCATGATATGTACTCAACACCCTAAATTTTCAACAATTTCTTTGCCTCTTCACAACCTATCGAGCAAGACATTATCACCGGAAGAACCTTATCTTTGAATAATCGGAGTAGTTGGTGATCATGGAAAAATATATTAATAAATGTACATTAATGTTGGTATAATTATTAACGTTCACAAAATACCATTTGTAACGATCATTACAGCAGTACCGATTATATTTCAAATTTATATATGTATACTTTATGATAACTTACCTCAAAATTTCCGAGAAACATGCATTCGACAAGCCAAAATTTTCTTTCAAGTTGTACAAGAACATCGTTGTCCCCAAATGGGTAAAATTGACCGATCACTGTGTCCAAAGAGAGGTGGTGGAAGCAAATTTAAGGCTTTCGAAAAGGTGTCACAACATGAGCATCATCCCCTTAGCTTCGATCATCATTTTGGAATGCATCTAACAACATTTGCCTCTACAAGTGCTCATATCCCTTAAGTAATCATCCATACCAACCTCTATTTGATCGTCGCATTGTTAGCTTGTGAAGAACTACTATTGTTCTAGTCATTCCTAATTGGCATCAACTGACGTAGCGGGAATTGAATCGTTGATTGATTCAACCATTCTTGATATCTTTCCTCTCTCGATTTCTTCTTAATTCAAGATTTCTCTCAATTTGATATTGTCGTGGGGTGCAACAAAAGATGGTAGCTAGGTTTTCCATCAATGCGTAGAACTTAATAATTAAAAAAAAAATTGAACATGATTAGTACAAAATATATGATATCAATTATTAACCATGTTGACAATGTTGCATGATTATAAATTGTTTGATGTTGAAATAATTACATATTAATCAATATATATACCAAAATTATGATTATAATTACCATCATCGTCTTATTGTGCCTAGAAGATGTAATATTGTTACAATTGGCACTATGGAAGCGACCGTCCATTTTCATCTACCAAATGTGCCTTGCAATATGGGCCTCGATAAGAACTTCCAACATTTTTGAGCATGAATATTTTGTGCATCCGAACTTGATGCCGAATTTGCATGAACCTACAAATTTTTATACATTATAAATTTAAGTTGTGCATGATTGACTACATGGATAAAAAACATAAATTCAATTAGATAGTGAAAAAATAAAACAAATCAAGTAAATATTACGTCTCCATATGGATAGGGAGAACTCCACGATGGACTTTGAGAAATATTATGGAAGGAGTCGGATTTTCAAGAATTAATCCATTCCATGTAATATATGATATTTTTCCTTGCATTTGAGAAAACAAAATAAAATTTTGGTGCACAAACCTAAATGTAAGTTCGGTGCGTAATGTACAGATAATCACACTCGGGTGCGTTTTTGGTATTGTGCACTAGTGTCATTTTATAACCCGATGGATAGGTGCGTTCGGACAAAGGATGCATCGGTAAATGAATAACCGCAAATAGAAAAAACAATCCTATTTTCTTTAAGTGAAAACAAAATTAGTAAATTGGAAAATGCGTAAAAATATTTTCGAAAATCTAATTTCATAAAACATTTCTTTAAATACTTAACACTTTTCATTATTTCACTATTTTTGCAAAAAATTTCAGCTAGAGATTTTCGCAGATACATACCTTGAAGAAATAGAGCATGAGAGCACCGTGGAAGTAGGAAATACGTTCGAATAGTAGTATTTAGACAATCGAATTCCAAACCTCTCATGATTCAAACCGTGTACCATAGAATTTCTTAAATGATGTGAGAAGTTTTATTTTATTTTTGCATTTTTTCCTCCAGCTTTATTTTATGGAGTAAAAGAAAAAATCAAAGTCTATTGTTTTTTTTTATGTAGTTTTTTTTATGAAGTAAAATAAAAATCAAAGTTTATTGTTTTTTTACTTTTTTCTACATGTTT
Source organism: Pinus albicaulis (assembly GCA_034641835.2). Taxonomy (NCBI): domain Eukaryota; kingdom Viridiplantae; phylum Streptophyta; class Pinopsida; order Pinales; family Pinaceae; genus Pinus; species Pinus albicaulis. The sequence goes on along the minus strand of JAXQQM020077684.1, from coordinate 133,987 downwards.
TTTACCTTTTTTTGGTGTTTTCTAAAAACAAAATAAAAAAAGAAATCCATTTTTAGAACAAAACCATAGATTCTTTTGTTTCTGCCCTTTCTTCTCCCTCTTCTCGTAATTTCAAAATTAGGCTCTTCTAATTTAGATTTATAGTTTTTGTATATTCATACATCCAACCCACATGACGACTGGGACCGACTATGCATCCCAATCTATGTTGGTTCTTGCGTCAATCCGAAAAAAAAAAGATTCTTTTTCGTGTGCCCTATGTAATCGAGCGCACCGGCGCCTATTACCACAACGCATCGCACAAGTACTATGATAAAAAATTAAAGAAAAAGAGTGTTTTTCGGGGCACCATTTGTAAAAACGTCGTTGGTGTGCTATTTTATTATAATCGCGAACGCTCTCGTTTTGAAAAAAAAACTTTCAAAAAATAAAACCTTACACTTTTTTTGTCTATGCCCTTTCTTCTCCCTCTTTTCTTTGATTTCAGAATTAGGCTTTTCAATTCTAGATTTATATGGTTTGTATTGTTAAATATAGACATAAGACATCCAAATGGCTACACTGCATAATCTGATCCCTAACCATGTGGGGCTCTGCATGAATTATAGATTTTTTTTATCGGCACTCCGGCATAACATATGCACCGGTGCTCTATATTTTACAAGCACACCACATAAGTAAAATGATAAAAAATTAATATATATATCTACCGCTCATATGTAAAATATGTTACCAGCTTTACATACAAAAATTAACACCGGATGATTTTTATTATTTTATAATGGTTAACCGATGGGGTGATTGACTTGTAATGCAATCGATGCCTTTGCTGACATAGGAGCACCGTTTGGTATATTATACCAATTTTGTGGTGCATTTTGAAGACAAACTCACGCACTAGCGTTCTGCATACACCATGAATGGTGCACAAGTTTTTTGAGATACTTGAAAAGTCGACAATTTATTTATAAATATATTAATGAATGATATGCTATAGGTTTGATATTGATAAAGAAATGACCGACAAGAGATCAAGTAACAAAAAATATCAAGTAACACATCAAGAAAAAACAAAAAAGACAAGTTCTTTGTAATTTTTTTTACAAATAAATCAGACAAGTTTAGCGACATGTATTATTTACCGTGCATCATGCAGCCACAAAATGACGAAGTGCAATAAGATTATTTCTGATCTAGGACCAGAAGAGCGTAAAATCTTGATGGAAAAATTGCAAAATGATGAACTGTGTGAATGAAAAATACTATCGATCCAATATGTTTCTTTTTTTAGTTTTCATTAATAAAATAATTAAAATTATTAGATAATATGTGTGAAATTAAATATTAATTCACATCTATTTAATGTTTTACAGTGGACCAATAACTCAAAAAAAGGAATGTTGTTCTAAGAAAAGAAAAGAGAATAGAACATGAAAATGAAAATGAATTGCTCCTTACCTCATCTAGAGTGGTGCTGGAGATTAACGAAAGGGGGAAAAATTTTACAAAAGTTTGAGGGATCTAGTGGAATGAATGTGAGTAGATGTTCTTTCCACTTACAATACAAAAAACCAACCAATGATTCCAAGAACCAAATTTTATCTAAACTACAAAAGAAGAGTTTTCAAAGAATTGGTCAATGAGACATGTCGAATTTTAATAGCAAAAACGTACAACAACAAAAAGAAGGAATGAAAAAGTAATATTATTTTAGATGTTTGTCTAGAATTATTTATAAATGTCACTTTTGTTATACTTACTTTTTCATATATCAATATAAAAATTAAATAGTTTATTGTCATGTTATATTTTCGAGAAGATTATGAAAATATCAAAATATGAACAAGATGATATCGAAAATATGCCAAAAAGAGGAATGTCCAAAAACATGTACGAGGAGATGGTCAAAGAAATGGACAAAATTGCACGGGAGGAGCCATCTCAACAACAACGTGCTTCAAAAGATGTAATCATTGAATTTTTTCAATCATTAGGTACAATAAATAAACAATTTAACATTAATTATTAATTTTCAAGTATTTTCTCGTAGAAAATAAAAGAAAATGGAATCCATTGAACACATAAAATAGGATGACAAGGAAGAAAATGATTTATATCTAAGTTTGTGAGTAATTGTTACTTCCTTTTAACAACTTCACTAGATTTCATTTTTTTAGTTTTTAAGTTGTTTTACAAAAATCACTGTTGAATGTCTTCAAACAAAGCTAACATTCAAAGAAGAACCATGAGAGGAATTGATTGAAAATGTGTTAAATATGGGTTGTGAGTATATGTTGGCATATCAACTTAATTGTGGAATTTGTAAGCATCTATCGATCTTGTTTTACTTAGTTTCATCTATAATTAATGTAAAAAATAACATTTTATATTAAATATATGATTTATTATTGGGTGTAAAACTCTGGCAGAAACAAATTATGGCACTCGCGCCATCGCATCAAATCTTGAAAGATGGCATAAAACATGGTTTTTGAAAGAATTTGTATAGTTTATGAATCAATTGTTGCATTGGTACGTCATTTCGACTTACATTGATGTATATTATTTAATATCGCAATTTTCATTATTCTCACCAATGTATATACGCTCATTGGCGCTTATTTTTATGTTTGTAGATGGAAGGTGAAGAAGAAGAAAACAATCAACACCATGAACAAAACATTCCCGAAAATAACCCAAGTCACGAAAGTAGCTCTAAAGTGCTGACAATACCAAGCAAAGAATGATGATCACTATGTTTGGATATCAAAGCAAGGTGTTGTAATTTTTTGAAAAATTTCTCAGAAATCAAACATTTTCTTTAATGTAATGGACATCGTGTTCCAATTGAAAGATAAATGGATACCAATAACTATCCCATTTTGTATGACAAATAATGTCTTATATATATATATATAATAAAAATGTTTTAATTTATTCTATTGCGTTTCCTCTATTGTCGCTATTGCATTCTCCATTGTCGTTCTCAAATGCACTAATAAAAATTTAATTCATATGAATATTGTTATAAGATATATATGTGTCAACTTTTGATGACTAATGAACTTACACAATAATTATGATATGATATAAAAAATTAATCCAAACATCACATTCAAATGTATTAATAAAAATTTAATTAATATGAATATTGTTATAAGATGTGTTGATTAGATGAATAATGAATTTAAAACAATCACAATAATTTCACTGTCACACGTCGATGTTTCTAAAAAAATACAAAAATGAAAACTAGTGTGTGTATTCTTATACCAAATCTGCGCTTGTATTCTTAGTTTGATCGGTGCATTTTTATTATTCTTATAAGCACCACACAAATACCAAAATCGGTTAAAAATATCGAGGCATTTGTGCGGTACGACGCTTTGTTGCGTTTATGTCTATATATGCACCTATGTTGTTTTACGACCTATTAGCATTGCATGAATACCGATACCAATTATAAATCCTGCGTTTGTGTGATACTATGCATCGGGGCATTTTTGTGTCTATAGGCACTAGTGCATTCGACGACCTATAGGCGAAGTACCTAATACCGATACCAATTATAAATCTTGGTGCATTTGTGTGATACAAATATGACGAGGCATTTATGTGTCTATATGCACCCTGTATTTGTATTATATATTTGCACCACAGAATATCGATACCAATTATAATTCTTGGGGCATTTGTGTCAAGGGGTGCGCCTATACATTTCTATAAGTCTATGCACCGGTGCATCGATACGACCTATGGGCACCGCTCAAATCCCAATACCAATTAGAATGGCCCCTTCATTGTATCATGAAAAATACGCCCTATGTTGTTTTTATACCTTAACGGCCATGTGCATTCCCCCTCCGTCGACCACCCCGGCTCGGCTAGAGGTACGCGGTACCGTGTTAAATCATAATTAGTGCACTAATGAAAAAAATATCCATAATAACCTTCGGCCACCCATCAGTTATGTTGAATTTCTATTAAAATCTCTTCTTAAAACCTCTATAACCATAAACTAGATGTGGTAGCATATGTTTTTTCGACAATTTTGGCCAATTCTATAACACTAAAATCCTCTTTTATAATCTCCGCTAGAGGCTCTTTTCCTTGTAGTGTCACCAAAATGTCGATCAAGGCTTGGGTTTATGTCCGTATGTTCTTCAACATAGAATTGGAAGAGAAGGTAATCCATCTCAGAATAATTTTCATGCCTATTGTGTTCATTGCTCCTTTTGATGTTCTGGTTTTTTATTAAATTTGTTTCTCTCTCTTTCTTTCTTTCGACGATGTTATTGTTTTACAACTTCTATGAATCTATTTAGTATTTATTCACCATATTTCACCCAGGACTTAACACTTGGTCCCATCCACCGGCCTCGCTTAAGCAAGCAAACCGACTTTTGAATCTAGGTTGGGTATAAAACACCCCCACCTTATAGATGCCTTTAAGGTTGCATTCTTTTTTTGACCTAAAGAGAAAGTTAGCTATAAACGTTTCATTCATTTCTCTCATGAGACATAAATATAAAACTCTTTTTGTATCAATTGAGCTTATGCTTTGCCCGGAAGACAATAGGCCATGAGAGAAGGGTTGTTTCGAGGATTCTACCATAGTGATTCACAAATTATTTTGTATGAATACTATGCAACATAATCGATATGTTCCTTCCCACACTCATTAGGGGAATTTTTAGGTTCAAAATGGGCCTCCTAAGAAAAATGTACAACCAAAAATAAAATTTATAAGAACCAATAGGGATTCAAGATGATTATGTCAACCATGGGGGATGATTCACCATTTTTAAGTAAATGGATAAAAGATTAAAAAATAATAAAATAATAAAACCGCTTTTCAACTCATATTTTTCAACTTATCTCCCAAACGTGTTTACTCAAATTTTGAGCGGAAAATTTCTTGATAAAAAAATTTATTCCTCATCCAAGGAGTACCCATGTCGCATACTCGGTTTTGACCTCGTTATAGAAAAATGAGAAATACATGAAAAAAAGTGATTGCAATCACATTTTTTATTTATTTCTCATTTTTTCAGGTAGGGTCCATCGAAAGTATTAAACATGGGTACTCCTTGGATGAGGAATTAAATTTTGCATCCAACAAGTGCTCGGCTCAAAATTTGAGTAAACAATTTCTGAGATAAGTTGAAAATACAAGTTGAAAAAGTAGTTTTTTCTTTTTTCCCTCTAAGTTTGATGATGTCATCAAATCTTATTTTATTATTTCCACTATTATTTTATATTTTCCTTAGAGGCCCATTTGTGACCTCAAAATTCTCCTAATGCCACCTCCAGCAATATAGTTAGTGTATCACCTTGTTGAATTTTCTTCGTATCGTGTTATACTTGTAGATCCATTGAAATCATAAATATATAAACCTTGATGATTAAAAATTTGTGACTAGCCAATGTAGATCTTCCAAGCCAAATTGAGAATGATGGAGATCTCCTCCTTTAAACCAAATTGAAAACAATGGTGCTTACTTAAGATCTATTTATTAAGTAGTGGAACGCCTCCATCTCCATTTTCAATATTTGTTTAGGTATAATTAAGTATGCTTTTACAAGGTCTCCTCTCGTATGCTCTCCTAGACTCCAAAAAAAATGAGGTTTATGGGTTTTCAAAGTTTCTATATCAAATTAAGGGGAAATAAATGAGATCCGGAAAATGTAAATTGACATTGTTTAGGACCCGAAGAAATTGAGATTGGTCGTGGCTAAGTTATTTTTCATTGGGGTTTAACACATTCTTAAAGAAAATTTTGAGTGTAACCGGTGAGTCATGCCTCTCAATATGATCAAATTAGTTCTTCATGGCTATTGGACCATCAGCTTGTCCTCGTAAAAAGATCTCTTCGCATGAAGGTAACAAAAATGGTGACATATTCAAAGCAACAACCCTTTTACCATAAAAGGCCCCTAGTAATTGTGCCTCTCCACATAACATGCTTAAACATTTAGAAAAATTGCACACAAGGACCATCCGTAAGATAGAGTGATGAAACCTTGTCTCCACTACTAAACCGATAAGAGGAGCTACAAAGTTGGAGTATAGAAAGTATCCTACCAAAATTAGATTGCTGCCCTCCATTTGAAAGGAAAGTCAATTTACCCACTTCTATGAAAAGGGAGACGCCTTTACAAATTCTTTCCTTTTCAATCCTTGGAACAATGTTTCTATAACAAGTAGATAGATTTTATTTCAGTCATTAAATATACTTTATTTTATTTTTTGCCATCACATTAAAAATGTGACGTAGTTTTTTTAATCCCGTGTATGAAGTTCTTCTCGCACTTTCTATCCTGGAATTCCTTATATGCATGGACTCAACCATCAAGAACCGCCACACCATGATGGACCGGTGCTTTTTCTCTGGCAGGGAGTGAGAGAATATATGACATGCTCACTCTAGCCTGGCATACTTAAAAATAGCCGGAAACATCAAAGAAATGAAAGAGAATAAATTGAACCAAGCCAAGCTTCACAAGGTAACATCACAACCATAACATACTTTTGGGCACCTTGAATCATGTACATATTATTGTCATAATGTGAATACCCATTGCATGGAATAAAAAAAACTTTTGTGTATATGGAAGTGTGCCGGACTATGGACCTCACTTTGAGCCTCAAATACTAAAAATGTCCTCGGAAAACTACTCAAACAGGATATTCCAGAACTTGAGTGAAGGATGATATATCCTTCCGGGATATGGTACACTTAATATCAACAAAAATACAAAAGGAAATCAGCAAACATAAGCACTTTTTCTAGCTACCGCAGCTGTATTACGCTGTTAGACAGTGTGATAACTAGGCTTCCCTTAATTTGAAAGTTGCAATGTTCTTTTTCCAAGAGATTTTTAATATTTATTTTTATCACTCTTAATATATCACTGATTAAGAGGTATTTATGCTTTTTTTCACTCTTAATAGATCAGGGGCTAAGAGGGATTTATGTGAGAAAGGGTGATGAAAGGAGTTGGAAAGATAGAAAGAAATAGAAAAAGACAAAGAAGAGGCACTTTGATGATGAAGGAGATGGAAGGTACATAATTACTTTTTTGGTCATCTAACCTATTATCATTAGATGGACCCAAGTACACTATGGGCACGAAGCATCTAAGTAAACTGCTTTTACCATGTTTAAAACAGAAACCCCAAAAGGAAATATTAAACAAACCCATATTTTTTTTATTTTCCCCAAGGAATAATTAAATAAACCATAATTTAATTATTATTCCCAAATATGTTTAACCCAAAATCAAAAGAAATTAATTAGATAAACCTTTATTTATCTTATTATTTCTAGGAATAATCATTTAAACCTATTTAGATGATATTCTGTTAAATATGACCAAATCACTCCACAAATAACTAAATAAATCACTATTTATTTAATTATCTTTCAACTTAATTCTCCTTAAATAATTAAATAAATCATTATTTATTTGATTATCTTTTAATCAAGCCTAAAAGATAAATAAATCATTTATTTATTTATTTTTGACAAATTAAGGGATTTGACCCAAGTCAAATACCTTTTCCCCTCCAACAAATAGCAATAAAATATTCCATAAAAAGTGGATCTAGATTTGGTTAACCTATGCACCAAGATCTAGAATGACCCAATATTTTTTTATAAATAGGAGGGTTTTTCCTACCATTCTTCACCTTTTGTTGCCTATTAGATCACTCTGGATCTATACACTTGGTCACCATTTTCTCGCCATTCACGCAAGAGCTCCCTTGAGTTCCATTCTTTGTGTGGGTCTTCTACACCAACAAGAGAGAAATCTTAACCAAGTGCCGAGGACTTCCAAGAACCCATCCCACCGAGGAGAATTAGATACACCTTCTTGTTTTCTTCTGTGTGCCCCATTAATACAAAAATTCTTTTCAAAAATTGTTCTTGTCTTCGTCTATTGGTATATGGAGAAAACCCTTTAATTTTTCTCGCTTAATGTCTTTCCAGCATGCATAGATCCGGTTTTTTTTGCGCTCTTTTCTCGTCTAACTAACCGTATCCGAAGATATTGCGCCACTTTTGTTTTTAGGGCTATTAGTTATGCGTAGCTAAAGTGGTCCTTTTCGTACACTTCGACAAAGGATTCATACTACCAAGGGTCGACGGTTCCCAAGATATAAGGGGGACCACTAAAGAAGTGTAGTAGGGTATAGAGCTCACCAAGTAGAGAAGGGAAAGGAGTACAATGGAAATGACGCGCGCCCCGAGGAGACGTTCGATGTGGAGTTGCATGTTGCAATGGAGCAACGTATTCTGAGAACGGCCATTTGGACACCCATAATCCCTAGGTAACTCTATTCCCCAAAGTTCAAGTAGCTCTAGTCCCGAGCCTTCCCCCTGGTACTTTCTATTAGCCACTAGGTGAAATTTTTGTTAAGTTACGCGGAATTGAGTAAGTTGAATAGTGTTCAGTCTATAGTGCAGTAATACACACTAGTAGTGGTACTAGTAACACCATTTCACAACCCAGGGAGTCAGGGGGTTTTGTTCTAGTAACCCCCACACAAAGGAAGCATGGTAGGATCATTTACCCGGTACCACAAAGTTTTTCGGGAGGGGTAATGATGACGTGGAACAACACCGGTACCTCTGTGAAGCCATATGGAGGGTTTCGACGAGACACCCGGGGAAATAGGTAAGTTGGTATAATTTTCAAACTACTCTTAGGGAGAGAGCTCTACGTTGGTTTATAAAGTGGTATGAGGCTCATCGTAACCCAATGATAGATGATGTAAGAGAGGGAGTTTTGTGAGAATTCAAATTACCCCAAACCGATCGCTAGGGTTTTTCAGAAATGTGGGAGATCAAGCAGATCAGAAGGGGAAAGTCCGCATGGGATCTAATGAGGAGATTCAAGGATGTGATTGGAAAACTCAACTATCCGATCTATCCAAACCATCATAGAGATTGGTTTATCAAGGCCCCTTCTCCCACTAACAAGAACTCCGCTGACACAACAGAGAAATCGAGACGTTGCAAGATGCATTGGAGCAACGCGTATGAAGATAGAGGCCATGAGCGGGATATCGCAAGAATTTAAAGGAGGAGCATCAGCTCGAGACCCTTCCATACTAGGACTATAACATCAAATAGCTAGACAGAGTAGAGAAATTAAAAGAAATTCAACCAATGCGTCCAGTGAGGCCAAACGTATGGTGTACGCACTCGTCTAATGGAAGGACACGTGGTAACCAGATTATCTCCTCGATTTAGTGGGGCGAAATGTGGGAACATCAGCAATATGGGGCATCGTGAGCTCCACTAACAGGGAGGGTTGTGCGTGGGGAATAAACACCCAAGGGAGTTATATCCACCACAACACCCGTACATGAGGTTCCCCCATGCAACGATAATTCAACGGCCGACGAGCGGAATATTGTGAAATATGTAAAAGCATGGGTCATTCACCACCCTATGCCCCATATTGCAAAAATACTCCAACGTTCCAAACAACATATATTGTGAGTTTTTTGCGTCTACCACACACAACACACGAGCAAAGGTAGGGCTCCTCGGATGCCTTGGCAGAACGATTGGACATGTCTTCGTATAGAGTGAATGAGGCGAGAGGACGAGGAGGAGGCATGAGAGGAGGTCGCGAAGCGAGGAGGAAGGGGACCAATGACGATGTTACAACTACGACCAAGAAGGTCACATGACTAGAGAATGTCCACTTTCCTAGAAGACCCTGGTGCTCTCAATGCGGAGTTAGAACATGCACAACATGAGAGACTGACTCGTAGCTCATTAAAAGATGGGAAAGAAAGAGCCAGATAAAAGAGGAACAAATGCGGTTAAATGCAGAGCCGAGAATAATAGAGGCTCAAGCTATGCGAGAACGTGGCCATAGTGATGCGAGGAGGCAAAAATATCGAGGGAGGATGCACAAATGATGGACCCAATAAGATTGGTAAGGCCAACGATCTCCAAAGCCAATGTTTAGAGCTCCGAAAGATGTGAGAAATTCTTTCTCAGGAAAGCTAATGGAAACATTTTCCTATACTTAGGGGGAAGAAAAGGCATTGAATTTCCATAGACCAAGGAAAATAATGAGAATCAAGCTAGTTTGTGTAATACGATTGAAAGAATGGTTCCGTCTTATTTCTAAATTTGTTAACAACGTGCCAATGTTAGAACAGCTTAAAGCAGAACCTAGAAAGAGTAGTGCGTAAGGCCACAAAACTAGGGCGAGACAACGAGCGCAACACATAAATATATACGAAGAGTGAAAGAGAGAAATAAAGCGAAGGACAGGGAAAAGAGTTTTGGGTGAATACTCAAGTTGTGGGATTCCAAATTAAGGACACAATGCTTGACTCGGGGTCCGATGTAAATATCCCGGGCCAAGAAAGACATGGGAAGCATTGCGAAGTTTGAGGCTAACATACTCACCCATTCAACTCCGTATGGCGAATCGAGTACTGCATTGTGCCCATGGGCAGATGTCGGAGGAGGTCGAAGTCGGCGTTGCGGGGTAAAGACATACACGGGCTTTGAGGTCATCGACATCATGGGGGACAAGGAACTCTCATCTAGCATTGTTGGGGATCGATCGGGCTTTGAAAATTACACAAGAATAGATTTAAAGAAGGAAGCTGATGATACTTTTGAGGACAAAAGAGGCTGAGAGTCATTCATCTCCGTTTCGACCCGTATCAAGGTCCCTCGATACACGAGTCCGTTGACAACAAAGAAGATGCTCATCTTCTTGACCATTTGTATCAGATGACTACAGCAAAAGGGAAGATTATATCAACCGAATAGCGGGGGGATCAGTGAGTTGGAGAAGTATTCAAAAGCTCGACTTGGAGCTGCAAAGATAGCCTGGGATGATTGGCAGCAAGGGGGGATATGAGACCAACACAAGAAGATGCGCCACCATTGGAAGAATCAATTGGATCGAAATCGAGGTGAGAGATTACCCAACGTTTTGTCCAATATGAACGTGCAAATACTTTCATTACCAAAATAGAAGATAAAGTACTAGAGGATCATAGGGTCCCACTCATCAGATCATGGCTTTACAATCCACATCCGCAAGACACTCACGAGGCCCGGTATATCATCACAGCAACAACGTAGACTATTTGACAAGGTGAGGCGAGGAGAGCCGTGCCGAGTGAAGGGATTGCACAAATGAAAACATGATGGATTGGATTCATATTTGAAAATATAATTAGCAGGGTTTGGGTGCCCAAAGAGTCCGACAAGTGATCAAGGTATGCATTTCATAAATGCTATCGATTAAGTCCCTGCTAGAAAACTTCATGGTACAACATCACAAAAGAAGTCCTTACCATCCACAAGCCAATGGTATGGTGGAAGCATTTAATAAGATCCTGGAGAAGGGATTAACGAAGATATGCAACTGCTCAACGAGATGACTGATCAGATGATATGCTATACAAAGCAACTCCTATGTGGGCATACAAAATGACTTTCAAGAGGCTCAATAACCAAACGTCGTTCCGGCCTAGTGTGACTGGGAGAGAAGCAATGGTACCGTCACCGAGCTGTCATACCCTAGCCTTCTAATCGCAACAACACTCCAACTATCGAAAAGAAGACTCATTGAAGGAGTTGTTCACAGGGAGCTACAAGAACTTGAAGAAGAATAGTTTCTCAGCAGTAATTCCACCAAAGCTGCCCGTAGAAGAGACAAAAAGCATGGCATGACCGCCATATCAAGCGCAAAACTTTCAAGGGGTCGGCGGAAAAAGTTTTACTCTATGACAGTAAGTACCAGAAGTTCCGGTGGAAACTACAAATGCATTGGCTAGGACCGTACCACGTAATCGGAAATCAGGAGATTCAGAGCAGTGTGGTTAGCACAAAGCTCGATGGCCAAGATGCTGCTAGGGATGGGTGAACGATGCATGCATCGAAACCCTACCACGAGTAAGTTCCGCATTTCATTTTCAATAACTCTCGCACCGAGAGGAGTCAAGTAGGGTAGATTATATTAGCTAGAGTCAATATCTCTCTCACACTCGAGAAGAGCTTATATAGTATTCCTAATAAAGAAATTCTTATAGCATAAAGAAAAATTTCAATGTTGAGTTGCGGAGACCGCAACGCAGCCGATTGTGGTCGTGGGTAGTGTCCAGCCGTGTCATCCACGTCATCAAAGGAAAAACTAATGTCAAACATCATTCCATCATCATTACTCATAGTACCCATGTCAATCCGTAGGATTACCGAGATTTGAAAAATAATTGCCATAATTAGCATCATGATATTGCAATAAATTTTCCATAATAAGCCATAATCATCACCATCACATCTACCCAAACCCCGAAGCCACAATCAGCTTTGTCGAGACTCTTACCTCACTAGAGTAACTAATCACACGATTATAGCCATGGGGGAAGTTGAGGGGAAAATTAATTCGTTGTGGGGTCTTATCAACCTCATGTATGTCGGTTACTTACATAACCCGCATGAAAGAAAAGTGCGAGAATGCCAGAGAAGTCCGAGTTAGAACTAGAAAACATCAAAGGTAGGAAGGGGAAACATCACCGGAAAGAAGAGCGTGTCCAGAAGCGTGAATTCATAAGGAACGAGAAGGAATAGCTCTGCGAGTGTACCGTAGAAGAGCTAAAATGACTGGGGTAGTGCCAGCGATTGTTGAGCAGGAGCTCGATGAAAAGGATTCAGAAGATGGAATCCACCAGTAGGCAAAATATGATAGCGTGTCGTTGATTGATACCGAAGCCTAACGGAGACTCCTTCAAATACAACGATGAAGAAGCTAGGGTCTACATGGAGAATTATGCAAAAGAAGCAGGACGGGGAAAGCAACGGAGAGTACTTCGCGGAGTTCGTAGGAGGTGTCGAGCAATCCACGATATCGAAACCCCAAGAAACCCGCCAGTGTGTTCGGCACTACGGGGGGCCGCGATGCAAAGTGTACCAAGGGTTTCTGGCATGGAGCAAAATCTAGAATGGGTCATTGTGGCTGGGAAGAGAAATCTCAATTCATGTGGAAGACATTCACATATTGACCGGGTTTGTCGCAAGAAGGGAGAGACGCTTTCCATGGCTTTCCGGGACTCGTGTCCAAGAGAGCTGAAGAAAGTAGGGGATGGTATGCTACTACGGGAAGTACGACACTAAGAGAGGGGGAAAAAGGAGCCAAGATAGACTTAATCAACAACCCGAAGGGTCAGTTTTTGCCTTCTATTTCATTGCAAGAAAAACGATGAGACACTACACCAAAGGGGAATGTACACCGGATACTATCTCAGTTGCGGAGCATTGTCTCGGTGGGCACAATTGAAAGTGGTGCTCATTTTCTCGCTCCAATGAGTTTATTCGAAAGCCTATGAGGACAACTATAAATGAGGGCCACTCGGATTTATCTATAGATTATCTTATAATGGCACTGGCCATGTGGAAATGGACATTTCCGGGAATTAGGCAACCTTTGGAAGTGGCGGTAGGCTAGCCATTAGCAATGAAGTTCACACCCTCGGAAAACATCGTAGGGGACCCCAAAGCACTAAGGAGGTAAATGAGGAGGAGTTCAAATCTCTAGTATAGCCGGCATGGTGGATGTCTGCAATGAGCCAATAGAGAATTCCAAGGACCTTACTGGACAAGTTATGCTACGCAAGTATGGTTTGGGGATTAACCATAGACAGAAACCTACATCTCGGGCCAAACGATGTGTGCCGGGAATCGAGCCTTTAAAGATGAGGCTCTTTCGAAATTTCAGATTGATAAGCAAGGGCTTTTTCACACGAGAAGCATGCTTGTGGCCAGGGAGTAGCAATGGAGCTCAAGACTGCATGCAGTCTACGTCTATTCATTTGATGGCATGCTGTCGATCCATTGCCAGGAGAGACATCAGAGGAAGCGATGGCTAGGATGTCACGACTACAACTCGACCCCAATCATTGAGTAGCTGAAATACAAAAGGTACGTAGCTTTTAACCGAGGTAGTCCAAACTTTTAATGAGTGATTCCTCTTTGTTTCCCACATTTATGGAACTTCAGGGCCTCAAATTCTCGCATCCGTCTTCCATCGTAGTCCCCCTAGTCACAACCATACCCACTCGAATTTGTTTAATTCACCACCGATAGCAACCACAGCTCTCATCAGAAAGAGTAAAGCCTCAAAGCCACCCACGTAGCCACACCAAAGAGCCCAGAAGGTGAAAAATCACAAATGTCTAGCCAAGTCATTGATCTCATAGGGTGAAGATCAAATGCAACTTATGGACACAAGGGCCCCAATCAGAGAAGAAGTCCAAAGTGATGAAAGCCCCTGAGAAAACTCTGATGCGTACCTCCAATAAACCCCCTATTATTTTTCTAAATGTACAGTATATCACCTCCTCGCACTCACCAATCATCGACCCCACCACCTCATTCACCTCCAATATCATCCATCTCGCACACCCTCCACATCAACCACCATATCCGACCCAGTCGGAGTGAAAAGTAAAACAAATGGGATGTCCAAGCGAAGTTAACTCCGGTACAACAATGGTACATGAGGTTAACCAAACCCTAGTTGAACAGATTTCTCTTTCTAAGAACTTTTAAGTCGATGGGCACCTTTTACTAGTAGCATACAACAACCCCGACTAAAGAGCTAAATCCATTTTCAGCAAGCAAACTTGATACTTCTCAAGTAAGTGCAAACTCCCCAATATAAGCATGGGTAACCCCAAGTAATCTGTAGCCGCAACCAACACCATACCGCAATCACCACAAGAGCATTCAACAAAGTCCATTGCAAGCAAAGTCAACCACTTCAAGAGCGACAACTCGAAATCAAGATATCTCCAGAGGCTGAAAGCGTGCGGACACAGGGAACGATGCGCTGTACAATTTCATCCGAGCGCAACACAGCGGGCCAAAGGGCTTTCACACGAGAACTTCGGCGAGAGATTCAAGCAACAACATCTAGCAAAATATCGTGCGCATGCGAAGAGCACGAGCAGGTTGAAGATAGAAAAGGACCAACTACAGTAGCCAATCGGACATGGTGACCAAGGTTTTCTAGGATCTCTAGCCCATGGTGACAACCCACAAGAATCAGATACCGAGTCGACATAGTAGAGGATGACATAGTCTGAGACATGTACCCATTCACATCCCAAGTGGCTTGTTCAAACCTCACCCGAGAAAACAAGGAAGTCAGAAGGCAACATTGGAGACTGAGGCTCGCATGCTACTGGACCCGGCGGTCATCTACACAAGTAGAAGATAGTAGAGCGACAGACCCGGTAGCCGAGGATGTAGGGAAGTTCTCGTAGTACTATCAGAAAGGAAGCGTGCGACCTACCGAAGGGTCTACATGAATGTTCAACCTCTCTCACCTTGAAATCACAACTTTCACTTTAAAGCAAAAATACGATAGATATCGAAAGATATTTAGGAAGCCATAGTACCCGAGGGATCCCGGAGACTCGACCAATTGTACACTCAATTAGAGGAGGCTAGAAGTCCGTATACAACAAATTGAGGAGAATTCAGGCCACAAACTAAACAAGCCCTCCGAGAGCTCGGGACAGTCAGGGTTATGACTAGCTCCCAAGCAAATGCGACGCAAAATAGCTCACAAAAGCCAATGTTCATATCAATAACGTCTTCTAGTAGCCTACCGGTCATCACGCAGAGAGAAAGAGGTTTGGCTCGAGTGCCTCAACAAAAGATGGACCTTTGCTCATGCGTAGGGCATGGCAATGATGCCATTTGCTAGGGGCTTCGAGAGCTCAAAGCACATCCGCACTCACAAAGGTCCTGCAGAGTTGGGGGCCCTTGTTTGGACATGCATAGGAAAGGGTAGCACATAAAATGGGCCATAGATAGAAGCAGACCAATGGAGACCGAGGCGGCAAGTGAAACAATTGACTCGGGACGAGTCAATAGGATGTGGTCGAGGCCCTGTTGGGGCCCTTGTTTTGAAAATTAAATAGTTTTGAGTTGCGGATAACAAAGTGGTAGATGCAACCATGGTAGATAGAGAGGTCATGTCATGGTTGCGAAGAACTAAAGAGCACAGGTGGCATGGATGTTGCGCGAAGCAAAGCACGATATGGCGAGAAGGAAGTGGTATAAGGCAATCAGTGGAACTCCCCAACTAATCGCGTGTAGAAGCAACCACAACCGAGTGAAAGGGAAGGAAGATCCATTGTCGCACTGCAACGGAACAAAATTGCGTGACACAGACGGCGGAGAAGGGAGGTTGCGCACGATAGAGATCAAAGACAAGAGTCGTAGGAGAGCTACGTTCGTGTTGGTTGATACTCGCTCTCTCTCTCTATGATTCGTTCTATTCTATCTTATGTGACAGCTATTGTAATCGATCTTTGCTAGATGCTTCTGAGGGAGCATTGTAACTGTATTTTGTTGTTAATGTAGTACATTCCGATCCGAGGTTGTTTTCTCTAAGTTCCGTGTTGTATCTCGCTTGGTTTAGTGGAACGTGCGAGTTATTTTAAATTTTTTTGGTTATCATTACGATTATGTTCATAAGTATTGTTATCTCTGGAGTATTTACACTTACTCGAAGTACTTAGTCTCTATGTGTGAGTTATGCTTCTCGTCATGCTTGATTGATACTTGATCTCGATCTCCAACCTTAGTAAGGTCGTGGCACGCTCGGTGTGAGACTCTACTGGCTCCTCGAGTCGGGGTCAAAATGCCGGCGTTGTGCTAGTACTGCGTCAAGGAAACCCTTGTTGGCCTCCATCCCTAGACCCGGGATCTCACGAGAGACCTATTTTCTTGCCAACACCCTTTGTGATCAAGGGGATATGTCTACAGCGTTAATGGTTTTGAGTTCCCGAGCTTTTATTGGAATTATCAGTAATGGTTCCATTGATCATGTTCATGTCAATTCTAAGTATGCACAACTCCGCCCATCTCTTAAGTATGTTGCCCATCTTATGTTGATGTTTCTCACGTCTCCGATCATTGGTGATCGAGAGTTTATATACAAATAAATGTGTTTTTGGTATAGTTTCGAGGACAATTTGGCCTTTTATTTGTTTTTTGGTGTGAAGAGTTTAGAACCTCCCCCAACATTCCTCACAGATATTAAGTTGAGAAACGACAAATAGCGAAAGAGTAAGGAAAAGAAACTCTCAATGAAACATACTCAAGTATTTATCCCGTTTTATGTGTTTTGAATGCCATAAACCATGCATATAAATAGTTTTGATGGGATAATCTAAAAAACAAGGCATTTGCATGTAGTAAAAATAAAATAAATTCATCAAAAAATGTTGATAGTTTTGGAATATTGAGAAAGTTGTGGTAACAAAATGTGTAAGAATGTGAAATATAGAAGTTAATTAAATTCAATAAAATGTAGGTAAAGACATTTTTTTAATAATGTAAATATTCACAATATTATATTATATTATATTATATTATATTATTATTATTATTATTATTATTATGTGTGTGGTAAAATGCAAGTAATTTAATAAATTTAGTCACAATGTTTTTATTAAATAATAAAGTTAAAGAATGATTTTAATTAAAATTCTTTATTTGGAGCATTTAAGTTTATGCATTTACATTAAGTCTAATTAGAATGAAAAATATATTTTTTATTAAATTTTGAACATAAATATATAATAAAAAAAAGATTAAATTTTAAACATATATTTAATATTAATAAAACAACTTTAAAAATAAGAATTTTTTCTAATATAAATTTTAATGAAAATGAAATATTTTTTTTATTAAATTTTAAACATACAAATATGATAATTCTTTTCTATTAAATTTTAAACATATATATGATAATTCTTTTTAATTAAATTTTAAACATATATTTGATATTAATAATAAAAAATTTCTAAAAAATGAATTTTTCTTTTCTAATATAAACATGTCTTAGATATCACTTTTTGGGATTCAATTGCATTAAGTAAGTCATTCATGTATAACCATTTCCATGAGAGGTAGTCGTAACTAACTAATTTCTCATGATTTTTTGAATAGTCCACTTAGCACTCATTGCATCGGGTGATGCTCACATAGGGTAAAAGAAGTGGGATTGAAACTAGTGAAATGAATCACATAGCGTCAATCATCACTTCATAGTGTTTCCCGATTTTCCCAAAGTTCTTTAATTCCTTCGTTGTCCCTTTGCACCTTTAGGAGCAATTTCTATAAATATATTTTCCCCTGAAAAAACACCATAAAGATCAAAGAAATCTAATAATTAGATTATGAGTTAATTTGATTGTTTAACACACTATATATATATATATATATATGATATATATATATATAGTGCACATATTTTGTATAGTTATTTTACATATTCATACATATATTTTTTAATTTTCAAACATGTAATTATGGGTTGTTTTAACTCTTGTTTGTAGTGTAACGTTATTGGTGGGTATTTATTAGCACTTTTGTTTCTCTATTAATTTTCCAAAGTGAAAAGTGTAAAGATATATTGTTTTATATTTTTGTAAATTTGATGTAATGTAGGGTTGTTTGTTGATATTTATTAACATAGTTATATAAATGAAATGGTTAGTAGATGTTCATAAATATCAAAACACTTATATCATGAGAAATCTTACATCATTTAAATTCTCATAAACATCAAAACATGTATCCCATAATACATATCACATTACCAAGTTTAAGAAAAATGGTTTCAAATTATTATTATCATTAATTATAAAAAAGAATTAATATGAGTTAAATATATATATTTTTAAAAAACACATGTAATAGGGTTTTTAACTATGGAGATTATTAACTTGTGAATAGGCTTTGTTATAGTAGCATAGGCATATGATACCATTACTTACTAATACCACATGCCCAAAAAGCCATAACTCATGCTCATATGACATTTTTATTAATTAATCAGTGTAATTAAAACGGAAAAAAAAGGACGTAACTACTTTCCTAGATAGATATCAACTTCCTATTTGTGACTATTAATAAGAATAATATCTACATCCACTTAGTTAGTGCAGGCATATAAATTAAATGGCTAGATTAAATGCCTAGTAAACCCGGATAGGCTTCAATCCATACTAAACATCAAAACACTCCATCATATGGGTCAAGTTTCTAAAATAAAAAAATTCATAAAATTTAACTATATTGTAACTGTATTTTAAATTTTTATTTATTATCATTATTAATTATGTCGTAGGGAATTTCTTTGGGACGAACTCCCCAAGTTACCACTTTGTATTGTCATATCCATTGTTAGATGATTAAAAAATAATCTTTCACCGGATTGATTGCTTATCGTTGGCCAAAGTATTTGTTATCGTTAACCTTATTATTGTTAACTTTAACAGAGCTCACAAAACCTTAACAGATCCCACAATCAGCATAATTATTATTGTTAACCTTTACATAGCCTACAATGCTTAGTCAGAGAAACAACCCATGCATTTGAATACGCTGGTGATGAATAGAAATACGAGTGAGTAGTGAAAGGATGAACTGGGGTGCTACCAATGGCTTAGGGTTCCCCTTTTTCTTATGGGAAGCCAAAGTTATCTTTGTAGATTTTATGGAGCCTACAAACCACTCGACCGAGAGAAATAGCCCCTGCATCCGAATAGCCATATTCTTTGTTGGTTATTAATTATGGTCATGCAGCCTGCTAGGATTATCTTCTGTTGTAATTTAAATACCTTCATTTATTTCTTTATTTCCTCCTCTTCCATGTTTTTATCGACTGGAAAATTTCTTTCTTTGTTGTGTGCTCCCACCCATTTCTATTATGAGGTAAGAATTTTACAAAAAATCTATATTGTATTGTTGTTTTTTGAAAGTTAGGTTCCATTTCTTTGTGAAACTATGTGTGTTGAATCTAACTAGAAAAATTATTGTCTGAGGTGTTTACTAGGAGAAGGTCCCCACTTCAAGTCAAATTTACAGTTGCTCGTGAGTTACAGTTGACCCCATTTGTGACATAGTCGGTGCAAACCAATATGTGTGATATTTGTTGTGATGAAGCATTAATTGGCCCTACAAAATCCATGGCCCATTTCTCAAATGGAACTTTCATTATCTGAGGCTGTAATGACATCTCATATGATTTCAGAGGCTAGCCCATCCTTTGGTAGCTATAACATCCCTTCACAAACTTCTTGGCATCTTGGAATATAGTTGGCCAGTAGTACCCTCTTGAGAGTACTTTAAATCCCGTCCTCTTTTCAGCGAAGTGCCCTCCATAGGGTTCCTCATGACAAGATTTCAAGATATCAAAATCCTCATCTTCTCTAACACAACGCCTAATCTGAAAGTTCTAGTCCGGTGTGATAGAGATTGTCCTCTATCCAGGGAGTAAGTAGCACTATGTTGTATGATCTTCCTCTTTTCTTTGGAAGATAAATGGTGTGGGAATTTTCCTGCAAAGTAAGATTATTGGCTATATATGCATACCATGGTGAGTGAGTAGATATTGAAAAAAGATATTCATTTGGAAAATAATCCTCAGTAGGAGTGAAGTTATCACCTATAGTTAATCTGGAAAGAAAATCAATAACCACATTATCTTTTACAGGCTTATTTAAAATAGTGATATAAAATTCCTGTAACAACAATAACCATCATGTAACTCTACCATTGGTAATAGGTTTATTCATTAAAAATTGATTTGCAGCATGGTTAGTGTGTACAAATACTTGATACTCGGTGATGTAGTGCCGAAATTTGTTGATAGCATGCACTACTGCTAGGAATTCCTTCTCATTCACTTTATACTTGAGTTCAGCTGGAGTTAAATTCTTACTGATGCAATAAATGGCATAAGGTTTCTTTTCCTCTAGTTTCCCTAAAATAATACCCACATCTATGTCAGATGCATTTGTAGCGATATGGAATGGCAGTTTGCATTTTGGTCCTCCCAAAACAGGTCTTGTTGTTACACAATTTTTTAACTTCAAAATGGTTTGTTCACACTTCCCTGTCCACACAAATTCCCTCCGTGTTGCCACTATAAATAATTCAAAAGTAACAGCACCATTTGTCTTAATATTCTTGTCTCCCATGGCTGATCCTTCCTGATGGGATGAACTCGCCTCGGAATATGCACGGGATATACAGATAAATAAAGGATCAGTCTGTTCCATGACCAGTTGTTTCACTGCACTACCCACATTTGAATGATGATCAACTAAATGTTGTTCCTTAGGTCCCTGATGCTCCCCACTAGTCTCCCCTTGTCCTTCAATTTTCAAGTTTTGATCAATGGCTTTCCACTGTTGTTTCAGATATGGAGTCTTGATATCAGGAGTGGATATGTTGTTTGAAGGGTGATGAGGTCTAGATACGGAAAGGTATCGATGCCTCGTGCTTCGATATAGTAGCAACTTTTCTATGGTCTCGTCTTCCCGTTGTCTCTCGTATGAAGTAGATTGTTCATTTTCTGCTTTTAGATTAGATATCCAAAGAATTTCTTTCTTCCCAAGTCTACACTCTTCTTTTCCTTTTTATGACCCGTCTTTTCTCGTAGTTAGTTAGAGTGGGGGGTGTTGTGGATTTCTCTATTGTCCTACATTTTTGACACACATGGACCAAATGTGTATCAATCCTTCCTACAAGTGCTTTAGTTTCTACTAGTGGTGAGCCCACCCAATTATGTTAGAGCAATGTGCAAGTTCTTACCTCTCATCTTACGCCAGATCGATAGTTGAAGACACACTCAAAGAAAACACTCGAAAAAATCACACTTCTAAGTGTCCCAATGAGACAATGGTGAGCTCGCCTAGGTATCGTTAGAGCGATGTAGCATAGGTTCTTACCTCTCGTCTTACCGCCCAGAAATTGTGTAGGTGAAGACACACTTGAAAGAAAATACACCCAAAAATTACACTTCTAAGTGCCCTAGTGTAGCAATGGTGAGCCCGCCTAGTGTATGTTAGAGTGATGTGCAGGTTCTTACCTCTCGTCTTACCGCCCGAACAGTTGTAGACTAGGAACACTCTATCATCAAACAAAACAATTTCTCGTTGATTGTATCATTAATGCCATCTCAACGAGCGACACCAAATTTTTGGATTGTTGTATTAATCACTGTTAAATGACTAAGACAGTAAACATAAGTTATCAATCCAGGGACGTCTTTTATTTCAATGACAGTTACATTGTCTATTCTGATACATCAAACCAGAAGCAAATCAAATAAAGAGGAATCGTTGCTGAATCAATTACTGAAAGAAATGACTCTTGTAGGAATAAAAAAAATCTACAGGAATGTAATCATGCCTCAATTAAACAGTACCTAGCGCGCCACACAACAATTACACCAACTGGTATTTCTAATCACATATGTTTAACAACATAATAATATTGAAATTGAAGCAGATCTACTCACAGCCAGAACATCAACAACAACACTTCCACCAATACGTAAAGAAAATAAGAAATATAGTACAACAACTACCTATCAGTAGTCCCCTGCTAAAGAGGAGGGCCCTTCCTCCCTAGCAAGAAGCGGGGAAGAGATAAAGACTAAATGGAAATTAAACCAAACAACGCATGTAACAGTAGCAACGTGATATCTTTGTATTAATGTGACCAAAATTACAAAACCAAAAATAATATTTTTCTCCTGCTAACCCCTTGACCTCAAGGGTCGAGAGTTATATAATGGTTACATGTTCGAGAAAAAATGAGGAACATATAAGATACATATAGTTACAACCACTTCTTAATAAAAAAGTTTGAATGGAAGAATATGGATTACAATCAAAACTCGCCTAAAAGATGTCATCCTAAAATACAATATGTAATGACTTCCCTACGGCTATCCATGGAAAATGACGATGTAGTGTAACAACGATTGAGGACAAGGTCGACATCCATGAAGTTGATGATATCCAGCGAGCACATAGGCTTGTAACAACAGTTTACTATAGCGAGTTTGTAACAACACCATGATGTAACAACATTGTGGGTGTAACGACTCACTGTAAGAACACACTTTCATTGCTTTCTCGTACACCTCATGCTCTAGATATTTTGTGCTAATAATAACTTCTAGAAGGACAGAAAAAGAGCAGAGAACTTCTTCCAACATTTATCCCAGTTAGTCATCAAAAATAGACACGATACATCAGAATAATCGATGAAACGACAAGATAATGAAAATAAGGTAAAACAACACTGTTAAGATGGTAAAGTAGGAAAAGAGGAAAATATAGTCCCAATGGTTGTAGTCACAAGGTAACAATAAGGGAAACAGATGTAGGAAATAACTACAAAACTAGCACCCAACACATATTCCTTCTGAACAACGACAAAAGCTAGATGGAAAGTCTGTAAAATGTATTTTTATTGGATAACCATATGAAAGTAAAGCTTATAGGTGTTATGATCCTCTTATTGATAAGATTTATGTAATTAGAGATGTTATATTTGATGAAGGGGGAGTTTATTTTAAGGATGAAATTGAAGATAAATTGGTAACTCCACGTATTGAGAAATTTAATCCTTGATGATAATGATCAGTCAAAGCATTCATCTACAATGACAAATTTTTCATGTTCATCTACAAGAGGTTCTCCATCAAAGGTATCTTCATCCAGTCCATCAACGAGTTCTCGCTGGTACGACATGCACACATCTCCATCTAGTTCTCCTAGAAAAACCCCGGAGAAGCTGTGAAGGAAATTTATGAGACATCAAGGTGTGCTCATGATCATTTTTGCTCTTGTTTCTTCTGCAAATGTTGAGCCTGTCAATTTTAAAGAAGATTGTTTTGTTGAGACATGGGAACAAGCAATGGAGGATAAATTGTCTCAGATATAGAAAAATAACACATGGGAGTTAGTTGAACTCCCTCATGGGAAATCCACCATTGGATTAAAGTGGATTTACAAGCTCAAATTTAATATGGATGGAAGCATTTCAAAATACAAGGGACGCCTAGTTGCAAAGGGATATGTGCAAGAAGAAGGCATCGAATATGAAGAGAAATTTTCCCTATAACCAGAATGGAAACTGTAAGAACTTTTCTTTCTATAGTACCTCTGTTAAAACTAAAAATTTATCAAATGGATGTTAAATCTTCTTTCTTAAATGGATATTTAAAGGAAGAAAGTTTATGTTGAACAACCTCAATATTTTATTGTTGAAGGTAAAGAAGATAAGGTGTATAGGCTTAAGAAGGCACTTTATGGTCTTAAACAAGCCCCTAGAACTTGGTACTCTAGGATTGATAAATAGCTTCATGATCATGGTTTATTAAGTGTTCTTTGAAAGTATATTCTATAAAAAGGTCATTGGATCAGATTTTATTATTCTCTTATTGTATGTATATGAATTAATATTTATGGGCACCTCAATATCACTTGTGAAGGAGTTTAGAGAAGAAATGAAATCTGAATTTGAGATGTCTGATTTGGGAGAAATGCAATATTTTATGGGCATGAAAATCAAACAAACGGCTAAAGGTATATCCATTGCCAAACCAAATATGTTGAAGATATATTGAGGAGTTTAACATGCAAAATTGTAAAGCTGTGAGCACTCCTCTTATTGTTGGTAGAAAATTGTTGAAAGAAGATGCATCTTCTCTTTGTAATGCCACTCTTTATAGAACCATGGTGGGTAGCTTAATGTATACGACAAGTACTAGACCAGACATTATATGTTTTGTAGTCTCGTTGCTAGGTTCATGAATCAGCCTCATGAGTCTCATTGGCAAGAAGCTAAGGAATATAGATATGTAAGTGGTACCAATTTTTTTGGATTGTTTTATAGTAAGTAATGATTTCAATGTTGTAGCATACAAAAATGCAGATTAGGTAGGTAGCTTGGATGAGCGAAAAAATTACTTGAGGATATGATTTTCTTTTTGGAGGAAATCTTATTCCCTCGAGCAGAAAAAGAAACCCATAGCTGCTCTTTCCACAGCCAAAGCAGAGTACATTGCAGCATCATCTACAAGCACTCAAGTCATTTGGATGGCAATATTGTTAGAAGAATTGAGCATGGAAATTCATAAACTTATTAAAGTTTATTGTGACAATAAAGCACAATCTCTATGACAAAGAATCCAGTTTTCCACAGAAGGAGAAGACACATTAACATTCGACATAACTTCATTAGAGACCTTGTCCAACAAGAATGTATCTCTTTTCAATTTTGTAAATCTAAAGATCAACTTGCTGACATTTTTACGAAGGTTCTTCCAAAGGATCGATTGGAGAAGCTCATATCACAGTTGGGAATTCTCAAACTTGACATCAAGGGGGAGATTGAAAAATGTGATACTTGATTTTTCGGCATTTAGTTATCTTAGCTTTTCCGGTTGTGTCATTGTAGCTGCCATGTGTTGATCAATCACTGCCATGTTTCCTACCCTATCCGCTGCATTAGTGTTTTAGTTTGTTATTTAAAAGTTGGGTCTATTTCTATGAAACAGAGTTTTGTTTTTTGCATGTTACGTTAGAGAAAGACTCTTTGTTGAATGTTAAAGAGATCCTTCTTTGGCACCTTGCGGAACATAGGATGCTTCTATTTCCCTCTTTGATTTATAGTGTCTAACAAAGGTACTCTATATCTCTTTTATTTTCAGAAATAAAGCATAAGACAGTAGTATTCAGAAACAGAGTATTTTTTCCTGAGTGAGATTTATTGCTGTAGTTTTTTTTATTGATATTAAGTTTTCTGTGAGTATTTTGTCAATTTATTAAGTGTTAAATCAGGGTTTGCATTTTCTAGGTGTGACTCTTATGAGCACATAATTCCTTTTTTTCAGATCCTTCATTGGCATCATCAGCCTTCTTGAGGGAGTTTTGAACCCATATTTTTGTAATGATACAAGCTTGGACTTACTCACTTTCACCAAAGAACGTTTACAGCCTAGATTTCTGTATTGATGCAAATCCGACCACCTAAACCACAAAGCTTTGAGCTTCATACAAGCGCGACCACCTAGACCACAAATCTTTGAGTTTCGTAAACATATTATAAAAAAACCTTTATTCAATTCATTCAATTGGTATAATTCTTCATATATGTACTAATTAAATGGAAAAAATAGTAATGCCAGAAAGGTACTGAATGGAAAAGATTGGTATCAAAGACCTTTCAATATCAAGTAATAACATAGAAATTGACGAGTTGTACAATTTAAAATACCTACCATTTTTATGTTCTTTGGCCAAATTATAGATATTCAAATTTTATTATTTTGTATATTGTTATTAGTGAACGTTAAATTATTTTGTATTTTATGCTATTGGTGAACTTTAAACAAAGTTTGTGCTCGAGGATTCCACGTGGTCTATAACATATGAAAATCTTATGAAACAAACACGAAAGATGCCTCGACTTGCTGTACCAGTCAACACGTAAGGAGAAGTCGAGATGGAGGAAAGTGACTGGGTCGTTGGGCGTCTGATTATGGGCAATTTGGACGAGTAATTTAAGTAAAATCAATATTGATATTTTCACTTCGAAAGTAAGGTCCACGCAAAATTCGCATTTCACTAATTGCTTTGCAGTTTTACCTTGCTTTCTGCCACAAAATTTAGAATGGTAAGTTACTTCTCTTACCATTTTCAATTTGCCACATCCTGATTAATAAGTATGTGATCCTGTTTTAATATTAATCAAATAATTTTTAATAAATAAGTTTATATTTTAGAATAGTGATTCAAAATTTTTATTTTAATTATCAATAATTATTATTTTGATGGATGATAGTCAGAATAGAATGTTGTGATTTATCTTGAAATGTTTTATAAGTATCTTAATACCTATAATAAAGTGATACCTTTTTTTTTTTTAACAATCATTTGATTTATAATTGTGTTAATTAAATTGAAAATAAAAAATAATATAAATAAGTTAAATCTGACCATCCATCTATTAATAACTAAATTAAAACTATAAAATCTTTATTTGAAAATAGATAAAATAGATGTAATTTAAAAATAAAAAAAATCATATCCACATAACAAATTCCCATTAAAAATTTATTTATAATATATAACTTTTTATTATTTGTTTTCTTGTTACATGATTTTTAATATATATATATATATATATATATATATATATATATATATATATATATATATATATATATATTATTTTAAATAAATAATAATAATAATAATTTTAAAATTTTAGTTTTAATTTTTAACACTATAAATTTTATACTGATTTAAATATTTATTATAAATTAATTTCTATTTACAATTACTAACCTAGACATAATTTTTTCATGCCATCTAAATTATATAAATATAAAAATAAAAATATCTCATTAAAATGTGTAAAGACTAAAGTCATTATTCATTTCACACACAAAAATCCCCATAACCCGCTTGCAATCAAGTGATTATAAGCATTTTTATGATGCGAAAATATGAATATAGAGCACTGCTTAATCAACACATTGTTTTTCCTTTGGATTTTCCATCTAGCTCTCCATTAGCAGTTTGTCCTTCCAGCGTCGCGGAAGCTCTATAATCATGGCTGTTTTATATTTTTGTAAATTTGATGTAATGTTGGGTTGTTTGTTGATATTTACTAACATAATTATATAAATTAAATGGTTAGTAGATGTTCATAAATATCAAAACATTTATATCATGATAAATCTTACATCATTTAAATGTTTATAAACATCAAAACATGTATCTCCTAATACATATCATATTATCAAGTTTAAGAAAATGATTTCAAATTATTATTATTATTATGAACTATAAAAAGAATTAATATCATTAAAAATATATATATTTTAAAAACACATGTAACAAGTTTTTTAACCATGGAGATTATTAACTTGTGAATATGCTTTGTTATAGTAGCATAGGCCTATGATATACCATTACTTACTAATACCACATGCCCACGAAAATCCATAACTCATGCTCATATGACATTTTTATTAATTAATCAATCTAATTAAAATGGAAAAAAGAGGACATAACTACTTTCCTAGATAAATATCAACTTCCTATTTGTGACTATTAATAAGAATAATATCTACATCCACTTAGTTAGTGCAGGCATATAAATGAAATGGCTAGATTAAATGCCTAGTAAACCAGGATAGGCTTCAATCCATACTAAACATCAAAACACTCCATCATATGGGTCAAGTTTCTAAAATAAAAAAATTCATAAAATTTAACTATATTGTAACTATATTTTAAATTTTTATTTATTATCATTATTAATTATGTCGTAGAGCATTCCTTTGGGAAGAACTCCCCAAGTTACCACTTTGCACTGTCAGATCCATTGTTAGACGATTAAACAATCATCTTTCCCCAGATTGATTACTTATGGTTGGCCAGAGTATTTGTTATTGTTAACTTTCTTATTGTTAATTTTATTATTATTGTTAACTTTAACAGAGCTCACAAAACGTTAATAGATCCCACAATTAGCATAATTATTATTGTTAACCTTAACATAGCCTACAATTCTCGGTCGAGCTTGGCCATGCATTTGAATAAGCCGGTGATGAATCGAAATATGAGTGAGTAGTGGAAGGATGAAGTGCGGTGCTACCAATGGCTTAGGGTTCCCCTTTTTCTTATTGGCAGCCAAAGTTATCTTTTGTAGATTTTATGGAGCCTACAACCCTCAGCCAGAGAAATAGCTGGTGCATCTGAATAGCCATATTCTCTGTTGGTTATTAATTATGGTCATGTGACCTCCTAGGGTTATCTTCTGTTGTAATTTAAATCTCTTCATTTAATTCTTCATTTCCTCCTCTTCCATTGGTTTATCGATTGGAAAATTTCTTTCTTTGTTGTGTGCTCCCACCCATTTCTATTATGAGGTAAGAATTTTGCAAAAATTCTATATTATATTGTTATTTTTTGAAAGTTAGGTTCCATTTCTTTCTTAAACTATGTGTGTTGAATCTAACTAGAAAGATTATTGTCTGAGGTGTTTACTAGGAGAAGGTCCCCACTTCGAGTCAAATTTACAGTTGCTCGTCAGTTGGTTGCCTTGATATTGGGTGAACCGGCAATATGATCTACTTGCCAGAGGGTATTTCAGGGAGGATATTCCCTGCTTCTTCTAGAAATTTTCATTCTATTTTTTGTGATCCCACCCATTTATTGTGTGAGGTAAGCATTTTGCAAAAGGTTTTTATTGTATTATTTTTTTTCCGAAAACTAGGTTCCATTTCTTTGTGAAATCCCCAACAAGTCACTAGTCTTGTTTCTCATGCCATTTCCTGCTTCACATTCTTTCTCGTTTACCACTTCTAGGAACATTTCCCATTTATGGTAATATATGCCAGAAAGAAATAAAAAATTTCCCCATTAAACAACCTGCATTTAAAAATGACTCCATTATGCAAGTTTATAACAATTCCTTTCCTTATGAGACATTGTTTTGTTTACTCCATGTCTCCTGTAATGAGACTATGATGAATGTTGGGTTAAGGAAATGGAGGGAGAAGTTGATCAAATAGAAACGAACCATACATGGGAATTAGTACCAAGATATCATGATAAAAATATTATTGTGATAAAATGGGTATTCATTTAAAACAAATTGAATGAAAATGGAGAGGCAATTAGAAACAAAGCAAGACTTGTATGCAAAGGCTATTTTGAACAATAAGGTATAAAATTTGAAGAAACATTTGCACCCGTAGCCAAACTTGAAGCCATAATAATGTTCCTTTCATGTTCAAGCTTTTGCATAACTTTAAAGTATATCATATGGATTTTAAATCCACATTTCTAAATGGGGACCTAGAAGAAGAAGTTAATATTGAACAAATCAATTGTTTCATTCTAGGCAATGGTAAAAATATTGTTTCAAAACATAAGAAGGAACTACTTCAGCTAAAAAAAGATTCGCGTGCATGGTATTATCATCTTGACATGTATCTTCAACAACAAGGCTTCACTAAAGGGTATGTAGATAGAAAACCTATATATAAATATGGATAAAGATAAACTTTTGATAATTGTTGTTTATGTAGAGGGACATCATAATTGGAAGAAATGAATAATCTATGAATCAAGGATTTGCTTTCAGTTATGCAACAGAATAATTTGAAATGTCCTTACTTGGTGAAATCTAACATACTTTCTTGGTCTTCAAGTTCAGCGCAAAGAAAGAATGGTATCTTCCTCTCAAAAACCAAGTACCTCAAGCCGATTTTTGAAGAAATATGGAAAGGAGGATTGCAAGCCTCGTATGCGCACCAATGGTAGCATGATGTAATGGCGGCATGATGTAATCTTGAGCTTCATATGAAAACATTGTTATAATGATGTCCTTGGTTCTACTATATATTGGTGATGATGCGGGGATCCTATATGGCATATGATGGTTGTTGAAGACTCTCATGTTCTTGCTACCCCACTATTGAGGTCCGAGCTTATGGAGCACTATACCCGACCGAAAGCTCAAATTGTGGAGAATAACAAAGGGAAGCTATATCTCTAGGTAAAACAAATGGTCCCGTGAAGCCCATTGTCAGAGGGAGAAGTCATGGCCCCGCTGTAGATCTATCTCTGGACCTTCCAGGGGGTTTTACAGTTTCCCCATGATGATGAGAAACATTCACTGAGCCTTGCATTGCATCGGATTATGTGAAGCGAGCTCAATGATCCATTCCTTAACGAGAACAAGATGGCAGACTCCTCCTCTTGGTGTCCTAGAAGTTAATTTTTACAAAGGACTCATCTTCAGGGCCACGGACAATTGTTGTGATCAAAGTTCACGGTGGTGCTTGTGACATGCATTCTTGTCTCCTTATAGCGAAAGCATTTTGTCGGTGTCCCCGAATGCAGTTGTTGAAGGAAGAGAGCCAGAGTTTCCCTGATGGCCCTGGAAGGCATGAACTATTGGCTTCAATGGAGGATTTGATACCCAAAGGCAAAGTAGACAAGGGTTTCTTTACAAAGGGCCTTGATTCTATAGGATATGTTCCGGACTCCAAGAAGTAATCTCTGTTACCTTTCAATCCCAGTAGTTCACACTACAAGGAAAAAGACCCTATAGCGGATGTTTTTAAGGAACCCCTTACAAAAATACCCCATACATCCGTTTCTAGCGAGTAGGTTCCTAGAGGAGGTTGGTAGGCGGAGGTTTTTGCGAGATGTATTTCGTCCGATGCTCTTATCATCGTAAAATGTACCCAAGTGCATTCAACACGAAAAAGCACCGGTAGGCTTAAAATATTGACACACCGGACACCGTGAGCTCCATACACACCCGCCTAGTGCGTTTTATTTCTGTAGAGCACCGGTACTTTACATAACTTACGCACCGGTGCTTTAAAAAACGCGCGAAAATTGAAACTGCCCGAGATCGTCCCTTAAACGCAACGTAGTCGACCAACGCACGGGGCCCACTCGAAATCCCACGCGCACCAGAGCACAGGGGTTAAATAAATAAAAAAATTACGACCAAAAAAACACACAAAACATAGGCACACGAGAACCGTGCACTCCTAACACACACTACCTAGTGCGTCATATTCTTGTACAACACCGAGTTCCTTACATCTCTACCGCACCTAAGTGCTTCCGAAAACGTGCGCGAAAAACAAATACCACCCTAGTGTGGAATAAATCAAATGCACCGGGGCACCATAAACTCTCGCGCACCGGCAGCATGGTTAAATAAAAAAAATTACGGCCAAAAACTGCACAAACCATTGGCACTTCGGAAACCATGTGCTTCGTACACATGCGCCCAGTGCCTTTAATTAAGGAATAACACCAGTGCATGTCAACTCGTCGAAAGCACCATTGCCTCATAAAAAGTGCACGTGGAATAGATTCCGTCTAGGGTGGAATGATGAAAAAATGCACCGGGGTCCCCATAAACACCGACGCACGGAAAAGGGTTGAATAAAAAAAAAAATTGCGGCAAAAAAAAACCGCACAAATCATTGGCTCACTAGACACCATGACTCGGTGCATCATATTACCGTAGAGCATCGGTGCATTACAGATACGCCACCCTCGATGCCTCATAAAAGCATGCGGAAAAAACAGAAGCCGCCTCGGGGTGGCATACTACAAACGCACCAGTACGCTGATAAAAACCCTCACGCACTTGCGAAACAGGGGTTAAATAAAAAAAATTACGGCCAAAAAAACCACATTTTTCACTTTTTTCGGTGCTACGAAGCTCTCAAGCACCAGTGCAAGTTATCCTTGTTTGAGCTACCTCGACATTTGTGCTCCCATTGCACTTATTGCACGCATTTGCTGCTGTGCATTGCCACCAATCTCCAGCTTGAATTTTATAAAACAAATGGAAAATTTTTCTTTTTGCAAATTCTACAGCCAATATGCCTCCTCGACGAGTAAATGTACAGGTATTTTTCTTGTTTTTCCATAATTAAACCTTTTAGTGGATTAGAATTTCAAAAAAAACCTTAAAATTAACCATTATTGTCGTGCGGTGCGCTCGAGCCATTCGAGCTACGAATCGGCTTGCGGTGCTGCCTATAAATTTATCGAGCCACACCACAACCGGGTGCTAAATGGTATCCCTGCACCGGTTCCGGGGTGGTACCATGAGGCGCACCGTGTTATTTTAAAAAAAATTTAAAAAATCGCGGTGTGGTCATTTACCGAGCCACACCGTTGACAATGTGGTATCGTGACAACTCGCGTGCATTGACGGAATTATCCACCCCGGGCGCGTAATGTGGTCGCAGCACCACGTACCGCAATTCAACATTGTCAATGGTTCAGCCTGGTAAAATGGTGCTAAGGGTATCCGCATTGGTTCCGGTACGGTACCAAAGGCGCACTGTGTTATTTTAAATTTCTTTATAAAAAGTGGTGTGGTCGGTTACCTGCCGCACTATTGACCTAGTTGAATAGTGGTGATGTGGTGCATTGACCGAAATAACCGCCCTGGGAGGGCTATTTTTGTCAGCGCACGACTTACCATATTTAGCCTACGTCAATGGTGCAACCTTTTAAAATACCACACTAACGACTATGTACGGTGGTAGGAGGGTGGTGCGCTGACATAGATATATGCCCCAGGGCATATATTGTAGTCAACACACTACCCTCTTCACATCGCATGTATAGAACGGTGCACTACATTTCTATGAACTCCTTCTCCTTCTCTCTCTCATATGCTCTAAGCCATTCAGCTGGTGTCATTATTGGAGGCTTTTGGGTTCTCTCTCATTTACCATTGACAGTGGATGCTACTCTTCTATAAGGGTGTTCTTTTGGTAGGAATACCCGGGAGAAATCATACAACGCTTTCGTAGGTCCTTGGATCATCTAGCTTTCAGAGAAGGTCCACAACATTTACATCCAGAATACCCTTTTGTTACATGGCATGCGAGATTATATTTATATACATTAATTAAAATGCATGGCATGTTAAAGAATATCATGAAGATCATAACAAATATTACAAGGAATTAAATAACTAATATGTGAAAGAATATTGTTACATATAAACAAATCAATAAATTAAACATGTAATTTACCAGAGCAAACTCCTAAGCCTAGATAATCATGTATGGGTATGACACGTATGCCATACAATGTAAACTCCTCTATTGCGATGGGTCTTGATACATCGTATACATTTATCCCATCCCATAATTCCTTCAATTCATCTACCAGTGGTTGTAAGTAGACATCCATATTCTTCACTTGTCTTCTATCAGGGACTATGAGAGCCAACATAATATGTTCATTCTTCACGGACAACCATAGGGAGATATTGTTATTGATCACTACTACAGGCTAAACAGATTATTTGATGTTTTGGAGGGAATATGGGTTAACGCCATCCATGGCTATGCTGAGTCGTAAACTTTGCACTTCATCCTTGAATTTTTCAGGCCATGTATCCTCTATATGCTTCATGGCTATTGAATCATTTGGGATCCGCATAAATCCCAACTCACTTCTGTGTGAGGCATGCCATCCCTACAACATAGCTAAATCTTTGCAATGAAAGAGCTTTTGAATCCTTGGGATTATAGGCATGTGCCTCAATATCTTAAAAGGAGCACCAATATGTGATTTACCCTTCTTCTTTGATTTATCATACCTATCATGCCCACATTTCAGACACATCCCTTTGTCTGCATATTCTCCTCTATATAGAATACAATCATTGGGACATGCATGATATGATATGTACTCAACACCCAACATTTTCAACAATTTCTTTGCCTCTTTGCAGCTATCAGGAAAGACATTATCACTCGGAAGAACCTTATCTTTGAATAACATGTAGTTAGTGATCATGGAAAAATACATTAATAATGTACATTAATGTCAATATAATTATTAACGTTCATAAAATTTACCATTTGTAATGTTCATTGCAGTGTACTGATTATATTTCAAATTTATATAAGGGGAGTACTTTATGGTAACTTACCTTAAAATTTCCGTGAAACATGCATTCGACAAGCCAAATTTTGATTTCAAGTTGTACAGTAACATCGTTGTCCCCAACTGGGTAGACTTTGATTGATCTCCAGGTCCAAAGAGAGGGGTGGTGGAAGCAAATTTAAGGGTTTTGAAAAAGGTGTCAGCAACATGAGCATTATCCCCTAGCTGATCATCATTTTAGAATGCATCTAATGACATTTTCTCCATGGAAGTCGTATCCCTTAAGTAATTATCCATACCAACCTTTATTTGATTTCCTCCATTTCCAGCTTCTGAAGAACTACTATTGCTGTAGTCATTCCTAATTGGTGAATACGAATGATAGCGGGGAATTGAGATGATGTTTGATTCAACCATTCTTGGTATTGTTCCTCTCCAATTTTTTCTCTTAATTCAGTCTTCTCTCGATTTGACATTTTCATGGGGTGCAATGGAAGATGGTAGGTAGGTCTTTCATCATCACTAAAACCCTAATAATTAAAAAAAAATAAAAAAATATGAACATGATTAGTACAAAATATATGATAACAATTAGTAACCATGTTGACAATATTGCATGTTTATAAATTGGTTTGACGTTGAAAGAATTACATATTAATCAACATATATACCAAAAAATTCTAATTATAATTACCATCATTGTCTCGGGATTGTGGCTAGAATCTCGTATTATTCCTGATGCTTGAGGGTGAAGCGATTTGTCCATTTTCATCTACCAAATGTGCCTTGCAATATGCGGCTACGATAAGAAATTCGACGTTTTGGAAGCCGAGTTTTTAATATTTTTTCCATCCGAACTTGATGTTGAATCTACATGAACCTACAAATTTGTATATATTATAAATCTAATTAAGTTGTGCATGATTGACTGCATGGATAAAAAACATAAATTCAATTAGATAGTGAAAAAATAAAACAAATATGAAGTAATATTATGTCTCCAGATGGATAAAGAGAACTCCGTGATGAACTTTGAGAAATATTTTGGAACATGTTGGGTTTTGAAGAATTTTCCATTCCATATAATATATCGTATTTTCTCCCAGTATTTGAGAAAAACAACAATAAATTTTGGTGCACAAACCGAAATGTAATTTCGGTGTGTAATGTACAGATAACCGCACTGGTGTGTAATGTTGTTTTATAACCTGGCCTTTTGATGCGGTTTGATTAAAGGATGCATCGGTAAAGGAATAAACACAAACAAAAAAAGTTCAAACCTATTTTTTTAAGTGAAAAATAAGCGGTAAATTGGAAAATGGGTGGAAAAATATTTTCAAAAATCTAATTTCATAAAAAAGTTCTTTAAATACTAAACACTTTTCATTATTTCACTCTTTATGCAAAAATTTTCAGCAAGAGATTTGCAAGATACGTACCTGGAACAAACAGAGCATGAGAGCACTCTGGAGCAAGGAAATACGTTCGAACATAAGTATTCAAACAATCATAATTCCAAACCTCTGGTGATTCAAACCTTGTACCATAGAATTTCAAACAACGTGAGTAGAGTTTATTGTTTTTTTGTACTTTTTTCTGTAGTTTTTTATATGCAGTAAAAGAAAAAATCAAAGTCTATTGTTTTTTTTACTTTTCTATAGTCTTTTTTATGAATTAAAATAACATAATCAAAGCTTATTGTTTTTTTTACTTTTTTTCTGCAGTTTTTTTACCTTTTCTACAGTTTTAAGAAACAAAATAAGAAAATAAATCCATTTTTAGAAACAAAACCATAGATTCTTTTTGTTTCTGCCCTTTCGTCTCCCTCTTTCTGTAATTTCAGAATTAGGGCTTTTCAATTTAGATTTCTAGAGTTTTTATAATCATAAGACATCCAACCCATGTGATGAATTGCATAGTCGGATCCCAATCCATGTTGGCCTTTGCGTAAATCTAAAAAAAAAGGTTTTTTTTCGTCGGTGTGCCCTGTGTTACATAGCGCATTGATGCACTTTGTTATACCAACGCACCGCAAAAATACAGTGATAAAAAAATAAAATAAAAAATATATATCGATAAAAATACATATGTAACATATGTATAGGTGCACTATTTCACTATGGCACACTGCAAACGTGTTGCTTTACAAGAAAAAACCATTTTAGAAACAAACCCTACATTTTTTTGTTTTTTCCCTTTCTTCCGCCTCTTTCTGTGATTTCAGAATTAGGGCTTTTCAATTTATATTTATATGGTTTGTATTGCTAAATATAAGCCTAAGACATCCATCTCACAGGAGGACCTGCATAGTCGGATCCCAATCCATGTCGGCACTTGCGTAAATTAAAAAAAAAAAATTATGTGCGCCCTATGTATCGGAGTGCACTAGTGCACTCTATTATCCCAGTGCAAGGCTAGCACTTGAAATGCTTGTGATAAAAAATTAGAAAAACATTCTTAGTGCGCCATTTGTAAAATATGCGGTCGATGCGCTATTTCATTACGGCACACGCAAATGTTTTATTTCGAAACTTTTGAAAAAATACAAACCTTACATTCTTTTTGTTTTTACACTCTTTATTCTCCCCTATTTCTTTGATTTCAGAATTAGGGCTTTTTTCAATTTAGATTTATAGGGTTTGTATTGTTAAATATAGAGCTAAGACATCCAACCCGACGAGACGATTAGCATAGTCGGATCCCAATCCATGTGGGCCCTTGCATGAACTTTAAAAAAAAACAATTTTTTGTTATCGGTGCATCTGGCGTAACATACCGCACCGGTGCTCTGTATTTTACAAGCGCATCGCATAAGTAATGTGATAAAAAATTAATTAACAATTTTTTTTTATCAATGCGCCATATGTAAAATATGCCACCAGTTTATGCTACAAAAATTAACATTGGACGAATTTTATTATTTTATCATGGTTAACTGGTGGGGTGATTGACTTGTAATGCATCGGTGCTCCTTGTTGACATCGAGTACCATTTGGTCTATTATACTGTTTGTGCGGTGCATTTTGAAGACAGCCACGCACCAGCATCGGTGCATATAGCATGAATGGCGCACCGGTTTCTTGAGATTTTTTTTTGCTTGAAAAAGTTGACAATTTATTTATAAATATATTAATGAATGATATGGTATAGGTTTGATATTGATAAAGAAATGACCGACAAGAGATCAAGTAACAAAAAATATTGATAACACATCAAGAAAAAGACAAAAAAAGGCAAGTTCTTTTGTAAATTTTTTTACAAAAAAATATTATTTTTGAAATTATATGTAAGTTTAACTAATATGTATTGTTTACCGTGTATTATGCGAGCCACAAAATGACGAAGCTCGATAAGATTATTTCTGATCTAGGACCGAGAAGAGCGTAAAATCTTGATGGAAAAATTGCAAAAAGGATGAATCAAAGGGTGAATGAAAAAAATACTATCGATCCAATATGAATTTCTTTTTTTAGTTTTCATTAATAATATAATTAAAATTATTAGATAACATGTGTGAAATAGTCTATTAATTCACATCTGTTTAATGTTCTACAGGGGACCAAACAACTCAGAAAAAGGGAATGTTGTTCTAAGAAAAGAAAAAAGAAATAGAACATGCAAATGAAAATGAATTGCTCCTTAGCTCATCCAGGAGTGGTGCTGGAGGTTAATGAAAGGGGGGAAAAATTTTTACAAAAGTTTTGAGGGATCTAGTGGAATGAATGTATAGATGTTCTTTCCACTTACAATACAAAAACCAATCCAATGATTCCAAGAACCAAATTTTATCTAAACTACAGGGGAAGAGTTTTCCAGAAGAATTGGTCAATGAGACATGTCAGACTTTTAATAGTAAAAACGTACGACAACAAAAAAGAAGGAATGAAAAAGTAATATTCCTTTAGATGTTTGTCTAGAATTATTTATAAATGTCACTTTTTGTTATACTTACTTTTTCATATATCAATATAAAAATTAAATAGTTTATTGTCATGTTACATTTTCAAGAAGATTATGAAAAATCTCAAAAGATGAACAAGCTGATATCGAAATATGCCAAAATAGGAATGTCCAAAAAGGTGTACAAGGAGATGGTCAAAGAAATGGACAAAAATTGAATCACGGGAGGAGCCATCTCAACAACAACGTGCTTCAAATGATGTAATCATTGAATTTTTTTCGATCATTAGGTACAATAAATAAACAATTTAGCATTAAATATTAATTTTCAAGTATTTTCTTGCAGAAAAAGAAAAGAAAATGGAACCCATTCAACACATAAAATAGGACGACAAGGAAGAAAATGATTTATATCTAAG
Source organism: Pinus albicaulis (assembly GCA_034641835.2). Lineage (NCBI taxonomy): Eukaryota > Viridiplantae > Streptophyta > Pinopsida > Pinales > Pinaceae > Pinus > Pinus albicaulis. The sequence goes on along the minus strand of JAXQQM020077684.1, from coordinate 95,329 downwards.
TTTGTGAGTAATTGTTACTTTCCTTATAACAACTTAACTAGATTTCATTTTTTGTATTTTTTTAAGTTGTTTTACAAAAAATCATCATTGAATGTCTTCAAACAAAGATGCTAACATACAAAGAAGAACCATCGAGAGGAATTGATTGAAATTGGGTTAAATATGGGTTGTGAGTATATGTTGGCATATCAGAACTTAATTGTGGAATTTGTAAGCATCTATCGATCTTGTTTTACTTAGCTTCGTCTATAATTAATACAAAAAAAATAAATATTTTATATTAAATATATGATTTATTATGGGGTATAAAACTTGTAGGAAGCAAAGTATGGAACTGCGCCAATAGATGAAATCTTGAAAGATGGCATGGTACATGGTTTTGAAAGAATTTGTATAGTTTATGAATCAATTGTTGCTATGGTACATCATTTCTTTTCGATTTGTATTGACGTATATTATTTAATATTGAATTTTTCATTATTCTCACCAATGTATATACACTCATTACAATTTATTTTTATGTTTGTAGATGGAAGGTGAAAAAGAAGAAAACAATCAACACTGTGAACAAAGAATTCCTGAAAATAACCCAAGTCATGGAAGTAGCTCTAGTAGTGACAACAATTCAAGCGAAAGAATGATGATCACTATGTTTGGATATCAAAGCAAGGCATTGTATTTTTTGAAAAATATCTGCACGAAATCGAAACATTTTCTTTAATGTAATGGACATAGTGTCCCAATTGAAAGATAAAGGGATACCAATAACTTGTCCCATTTTTGTATGACAAATAATGTCTTATATATATATATATATGTTTTAATTTATTGTATTGCATTCTCTATTGTCGCTATTGCATTCTCCATTGTCGTTCTCAAATGCACTAATAAAAATATAATTCATATTAATATTGTTATAAGATATATATGTGTTGACTTTTGATGAATAATGAATTTTAAAAGTCCACAATAATTATGATATGATATAACAAATTAATCCAAACATCACATTCAAATGCATTAATAAAAATTTAATTAATATGAATATTGTTATACGATCTGTCGAGTTTTGATGAATAATGAATTTAAAACAATCACAATAATTGCCCTGTCACTGGTTGATGTTTCTAAAAAATACAAAATGAAAATTCATGCACGTATTATTATACCTGTGCACTTGTATTCTTAAGCACACCGGTGCATTTTTACAACCTATGGGCACCGCACAAATACCAAAACCGGTTAAAAATATCAAGGCATTTGTGTGGTACGGTGCTCCGATGCGTTTACGTCTATATACACACCCGTGCCATTTTACGACCCATTAGCACTGCACGAATACCAATACCAATTGTAAATATTGGTCCATTTGTGTGATACTATGCACCGCAACATTTTTGTGTCTATATGCACCAGCACATTTGGACGCCTTATAGCCACCGCACGAATACCGATACCAATTATAAATCTCTGTGCATTTGTGTGATAGTGCGCACCGAGGCATTTATGTGTCCATATGCACCAGTGTATTTGTATGAAATATGTGCACCGCATGAATACCGATACCAATTATAAATCTCGGTGCATTTGTGTGAAAGGGCACACCGGTGTGTTTCTATAAGTCTGCACCAATGCGTTGATATGACCTATGGGCACCGCTAAAATCCCAATACCAATTAGAACGGCCCCGTGCGTTGTATCACCAACACTATGCCTAGTGTTGTTTTATACCTTAACGGCCCCTGTGCATTCTCCTTCGTCGACCACGGGGCTTCGGCTATAAAGTATGCCGTACGGTGCATTAAATCTTGATTAGTGCACCGATGAAAAAAACATCCGTAATAACCTCACGGCCACCCATTTTTTTTTAGTTGTGTTGAATTTCCATTAAAATCTCTGCTCAAAAACCTCTGTAACCATAAACAGATGTGGTAGCATATGTTTTTTTCGACAATTTTGGCCAATTTTATAACACTAAAAACCTCCTTTTATAATCTTCGCTAGAGGGCTCTTTTTCCTTGTAGTGTCACCAAAATGTCCATCAAGGCTTGGGTTTATGTCCGACGTTCTTACATACATAGACTTGGAAGAGAAGGTAATCCCATACGTAACAATTTTCTTACCTATTGTGTTCATTGCTCCTTTTGATGTTCCGATTTTTTTTATTGCATTTGTCTCTCTCTCTTTCTTCTTTTTCTTGATGATGTTATTGTTTTACAACTTCTCTGAATCTATTTAGTATTTATTCACCATATTTCACCCAAGACTTAACACTTGGTCCCATCCACTGCCCTCGCTTAAGCAAGCGAACTGGCTTTTGAATCTAGGTTGGGTATAAAACACCCCCCACCTTATAGAGCCCCTTTTAAGGTTGCATTTCTGTTTTTTTGACCTAAAGAGAAAGTTAGCTATAAAATTTTCATTCATTTCTCTCATGACACGAAATATAAAACTTCTTTCTGTATCAATTGAGCTTATGCTTTCCTGGAAGACAATAGGGCATGAGAGAAGGGTTGTTTGAGTGATTCGCCTATAGTGATTCAAAAATTCTTTTGTATGAATTTTATGCAACATAAATTTTTTTCTTATATGTTCCTTCCCACACTCCAGCTCCACCAATATAGCTAGTGTATCACCTTGTTGAATTTTCTTCTTGATCGTGTTTTATTTGTAGATCCATTGAAATCATAAACAGATAAACCTTGATGATTGAAAATTTGTGACTACCCAATGTGAATCTTCCAATCCAAATTGAGAACGATGTAGATCTCCCAAACCAAATTGAAAATGATGGGGCTTACTTGAGATCTATTTATTAAGTAGTGGAATGCCTCCATCTCCATTTTCAAGATTTCTTTGGGTTTAATTAAGTATGCTTATAGTAGGTCTCCTCTGAGATCCTCTCCCTAGACCTCCAAAAACGTGAGGTTTATGGGTTTCCTCGAAGTTTCTATATCAAATTAGTGGGAAATCAATGAGATCTGGAAAATGTAAATTGACATTGGCTGGGACCTGAAGAAATTGAGATTGGTCGGGGCTAACTTCTTTTGCAGTGGGGTTTACTACATTCTTAAAAGAAAATTTTGAGTGTAACTAGTGAGTCATGTCTCTCAATATGATCAGATCGGTTCTTCATGGAGCTCATTGGACCATCAATTTTTCCCCAGAAAATATCTCTTCGAGATGAAGGTAACAAAGAAAATGGCATATTCGGCAGCAACCCTTTTACCATAAAAGGCCCACGGTAACGTATGCCTCTCCACATAACTTATGCTTATCGTTTAGCAAAAACTGACACAAGGACCATTTGTAGCAATATAGGAGCGATGCAACCTGTCCTCCACTACTAAAGGCGATCAGAAAGAGCTATAAAATTGAAGTATAGAAAGTATCCTACCAAAATTAGATTGCTACCCTCACATTTGAAAAGGAAATGTCAATTTACCCACTTCTATGACAAGTGAGATGCCTTTACAAATTCTTTCCTTTTTCAATCCTTGGAAAAAAATGGTTCTATAACATAGATATATTTTATTTCGAATCATTAAATATACTTTGTTTTCTTTTTTGACTACCATATTAAAAATGTGAAGTATCATTTTATCCTGTGTATGAAGTTCTCTTGCACTTTCTATCCTTGAATTCCTCATATGCATGGACTCAACCATCAAGAACTGCCTCTCCATGATAGGGATTGGTGATTTTTTCTCTATAGGCAAGCAAGAAAATACATCACATGCTACAGCTCTGGCTTGTGCATACTTAAGAACAGCTGCAAACATCAAAGAAATGAAATGTTATGAATATAATTTTTAACAGATATAATTAATATAGTTATTAATAGTTAAATAAGGATTATGTAAGTAGTCATTAAGTTAGTCAAAGGGCATGTCTAAAAAACATGCCCATTCGTGAGCCACTTGCATAAGTATATAAGCGAGGGCCTCATTGTAACATTTTATCATCTCTTATACATTTTTATATATAACATATTATTATTACAATACATCTTGTGTATTTATAACTTAAGTAAACAAGCCTACGGCTTTTTTGCTCCATTTGGTATCAAGAAACGATATTTTTCGCCTGGAGAGGAAGCACCTACCCCACTACTACGGCTACTTCAGCTCTTACATGATGTGCCTTGAAATCGCTATTGCTCGATGTGTTCATCAATAATGATGGAAGATTTCAACAAAAAAATGATCGAACTTGAGAGTAAGATCGATAATAATTACGATGAATTCACTAAAAGATTAACCAATCTTGAGGATAAGGTTACGGGGAAATTCTCACAACATCAAAAAAACTTCAAGACACAACGGACCGGATAGAAAGACAAATTTGGCTAAACCATAGAGGCCACATAAAATCATAGCAAAGAAATGAAAAAGATGACAAAGCTCTTCGATAAGATAAATGATAAGATAGATAAATAAGTCGGACACAAATCCAATATTCCCGAATGTTGAACATAATCAGGCGAACAATTCAGCTAATTTAGATCATAATCATGAATATAACATGTTTGAAAAAGAGCAATTAAATGAGGTTGAATTGGAAAATCGGCCTCACATGAAAGCTATAGTGTTGAAATACCTAGAAGCGAGAGACTACGAAATCAACCATGAAAGTTATAGAAGCTTAGAAACCAAGAGAATAAAATGCAACCAAATCCACTAATAAAGCCATTGATGCAGCAACGAGAAGTTATTGAGAACTTTTATATAAATGAAAATCAATGGCGAGAAAAGAAACAATTTTGGTGAAGGAGCCACATAAAGAATTCAACGTATTTAACTATCACAAATGCAAAAAACGAACGTAGTCGTTAGAAATGAAAGAAACCATGAAAAATACGGATGCTTATAAACAAAAAAATGTTTCATCCCCATATTTGAAAGAAAAATGTGAAGAGGAAAACACATATGGAAAGCCCGCGATACAACGCGAGGAAAGGCTGTTGAGGCTTTCGATGATGAAGCGAGATATGGTTGTTAAGAAGGAAGTGTTTGATGATGGGGAGAAGTTGCATCGGACGATAATTGTTGGTAACTTAGCTCTAAATCTAAAAAGGAAACAAGCTGATAAATGAATTTTCTCGGTTTGGTGAAATGGATTAAGTTAGGTTGCGTTACATTCTATAATTTTATATAGTAAATTGCCAGAAAAGAATGCAATCCTCCAAGGGCGAATTGATGACTCTCATAATAGTGTCCATGCCTATGTTGTTTAAAGATAAAGAATCGGCAAGTGATTCTTTGCCACACAACACAGCGAGCTTGGTGGAAACCATATTCGTGTGGATAGAGCATATCCAACTTGCAAGAAACTTAAAGGAAAAAAATTTTTTGTACTTATGATTATAAGCGAATTTGTATTTGTTGGGAATCTTCCTTTTGATGTGAAGGATGAAGAACTATCGGATATTCCTTGGAACTAAACATTTGAGTCAAGTGTTGAAGCTATTTGGGTTATTAGAGATCCTCAAACTAGCGAAAGGAAAGGGCATTGCTTATGTTTGTTTAAAACCATGAATGCTACTAAGCGGCCATAAGAGAAGAATCACTTTAAAAAGCTAAGAGATCGAGATCTTAGATTATGTAAGACACAACTTTTGATTCACATCAAGGGTCATGATTTGTTTCATACGCAATACGGGTGTGAGCATAACGATCTGCCCAAGTGTTGTTGTTCAAAGTACGATGCGAGTTTCTATTACTCTCACATATTTTGTTACGGATAATGACGTTGGTGATAAGAGCGCCGGGATTTACGGGAAGCACAATTACAACGACGCGACGTTTAAGAAATCGGGATGGACGGTTCGATATAATTAATTATAATATAATTAAAACTTAATATAATTTATAATTATATAAAATATATAATTTATAACTATATAACATATAAATAAAAATATATATACATATGGAAGAAAAACTATATATATAACCAAAAAAATATATATATATATTTTGCCAAGCAATATTCTTGACATGCCTTAGAGATGTTTGGACATATCATCGTATCAAAAATGACAACACTAAGTGAAGAAATTATTACCCATAAGCTTTGAGGACAAAGCTTTTGAAGAAAGGGGAAATGTTATGAATATAACTCATAACAGATATAATTAATATAGTTATTAATAGCTAAATAGGGATTATGTAAGTAGTCATTAAGTTAGTCAAAGGGCATTTCTAAAAGACATGCCCATTTTTGAAAGGCCACTTGCATAGGTATATAAGCAGGGCCTCATTGTAACATTCTATCATCTCTTATACATTTTTATATATAATATATTATTATTACAATACCTCTTGTGTATTTATAACTTAAGTCAACAAGCCTACGGTTTGTTGCTCCATGAAAGAAGAAGAAATTGGACAAGTTTTGCTTCCCAAGGTAACATCACAACCATACCATACTTTTGGGCACCTTGAATCCTGTACATCTTATTGTCATAATGTGAATACCCATTTCATGGAATAAAAAAATCTTTCTGTGTACATGGAAGTGTGATGGACTATAGACCTCACTTTGAGCCTCAACTACCAAAAAATGTCTTTGGGAAGCTACTCAACAGGATATTCTAGGGAACTCGAGTGAAGGATGATATATCCTTTCGGGGATATGACACGCTTAATATCAACAAAAACACGAAGGGAAATCAGCAAACATAAGAACTTTTTTCGAGCTACCGCAGCTAGCCATGCTCAGTTGGATGAGGTGATAACTAGGCTTCCCTTAATTTGAAAGTTGACAATGTTGTTTTTCAAGAGATTTTTCAATATTTATTTTTATCACTCTTAATAGATCAGGGATTAAGAGGTATTTATGCTTTTTGTCACTCTTAATAGATCAGGGGCTAAGAGGGATTTATGCTTTTTGTCACTCTTAATAGATCAGGGGCTAAGAGGGATTTATGACGGATTTATCGTTTTGTTACTCTTAATAGATCAGGGGCTAAGAGGGATTTATGATAGTCAATATTTTGGATTGAGTCATATAGGTGAATGAATGTGAATGTAGTTTATGCAAGTCAATATTTTGGATTGTCATACTGGTGAATGAATGTGAATGCAGTTGATCAAACATCCTATTCTACCTCCAAGCTCTTCTAAGAGATCTGGGCTGTTTACAATGTTCTTTGGAGAGCCAACACATACACAGTGGAAGAATGTAACATTTCTAAATGTGGCTGGCAGCTTAGGGCCTCTGGCAAGTATGCATGTAGTGGGTCCTTGGTAATGTGCATGTGAGTCTACGATTGAAGGGCCAAATGGGCCAAAGCTATGCATCTCCTTTACATTCGCTACCCCTGTGTACAACAGAGATCAAACACACTCATTTTCCACCTCTATTCCTGAATTGCTGGCCTTGGATTCTTCAAAACCTTGTTGAAATATCTGTCACTCTGCCCAAAATCACAAAAATAATGACATGGGTACCTTGTCGAAGACCCCCTCTGTGATCAATGGGATGAGTCTACACAGTTAATGGTTTTGAGTTCCAGCTTTTTATCGGAATTATCGGTAATGGTTTCATTGGATCATGTTCATGTCAATTCTAAGTATACAACCTGCCCATCTCTTAAGTATGTTTGCCCATCTTATGTCGTGTTTCTCGCGTCTCCGATCATTGGTGATCGAGAGTATACATACAAATAAATGTGTTTTTGGTATAGTTGAGGAAAATTAGGCTTTTTATTTTTTTTGGCGTGAAGAGTTTAGAAGCTCCCCAACATTCCTCATAGATATTAAGTTAAGAAACACAAATAGCGAAGAGTAAGGAAAAGAAAGTCTCAATGAAACATCTTAAGTATTTATCCATTTTATGTGTTTTGAATGCCATAAAACATGCATATAAATCCTTTTGATGCGATAATCTAAAAAACAAGGCATTTGCATGTAGTAAAATAAATTAAATTGCTGAAAAATGTTGATAGTTTGAGAATATTGAGAAAGTTGTGGTAACAGAGTGTGCAAGAATTTAAAAATTGGAAGATAATTACATTCAATAAAATCTAGGTAAACACATTTTTTAATCATGTAAATATTCACAATAATTATTATTATTATTATTATTATTGGTTTTTTCAATTTTTTTTGGGTAAAATGCAAGTAATTTAATAAATTTACTCACAAATTTTTATTAAATAATAAAGTTAAAGAACGATTTTAATTAAACTTTATTTGGAGCATTTAAATTTATGCATTTCCATTAAGTTTAATGAGAATGAAAAATATATTTTTTATTAAATTTTGAACATAACTATATAATAAAAAAATATTAAATTTTAAACATATATTTAATGATAATAAAACAACTTTAAAAATAAGAATTTTTTTCTAATATAAATTTTAATGAAAATGAAATATTTTTTTTATTAAATTTTAAACATACAAATATGATAAATTTTTTTTATTAAATTTTAAACATATATATGATAATTATTTTTCATTAAATTTTAAACATATATTTAATATTAATAATAAAAAATTCTAAAAATGTTTATTTTCTTTTTCTAATATAAACATGTCTTAGATATCATTTTTTGGGATTCAGAAAATCTGCGTTAAGTAAGTCATTCATTTATAACCATTTCCATGAGAGGTAGTCAGTAACTAACTAATTTCTCATGATCTTAGAATAATCCACTTAGCACTCATTGCATTGGGTGATGCTCAAAGGGGTGAAGAAGTGGGATTGAAACTAGTAGAAATGAATCACATAGCGTACGATCATCACTTCCGTGTGTTTCACGATTTTCCCGAGTTCTTTAATTCCTTCAGTGTCCCTTTGCACCTTTAGGAGCAATTGCTATAAATATATCTTCCCTGAAAAACACCATAAAGATCAAAGAAATCTAATAATTAGAGTTGAGTTAGTTTGATTGTTTAACATACATACATACATACACACACACACACACACACACACACACACACACGCACACACACACACACACACATATATATATATATATATGCTATTTTACATATTCATACATATATTTTTTAATTTTCAAATGTGTAACTATGGTTTGTTTTAACTCATGTTGTAGTGTAACGTCATTGGTGGGAATTTATTAACACATTTGTTTCTCTTTTAATTTTCAAAAGTGAAAAGTGTAAAGATCTATTATTTTATATTTTTGTAAATTTGATGTAATGTAGGGTTGTCTGTTGATATTTACTAACATAGTTATATAATTTAAATGGTTAGTAGATGTTCATATATATCAAAACACTTACATCATGATAAATATTATATCATTTAAATGCTCATAAACATAAAAACATGTAACGGTCCATAATATATATCACATTGCCAAGTTTAAGAAAATGCTATCAAATTATTATTATCATTAATTATAAAAAGAATTAATATGAGTTAAATATATATATTTTAAAAACACATCTAAGAAGGTTTTTAACTATGGTGATTATTAACTTGTGAATAGGCTTTGTTGTAGTAGCATAGGCCTATGATACCATTACTTATTAATACCACATGTCCAAAAAACCATAACTCATGCTCATATGACATTTTTATTAATTAATCAATCTAATTAAAAGGGAAAAAAAAAGACATAACTAATTTCCTAAATAAATATCAACTTCCTATTTGTGATTATTAATAAGAATAATATCTACATCCACTAAGTTAGTGTAGGCATATAAATTAAATGGCTAGATTAAATGCCTAGTAAACCCGGATAGGCTTCAATCCATACTAAACATCAAAACACTCCATGATATGGGTCAAGTTTCTAAAATAAAAAAAAAGTTCATAAAATTTAACTATATTGTAACTGTATTTTAAATTTTTATTTATTATCATTATTAATTATGTCGCACGGCATTCCTTTGGGAAGAAGAACTCCCCAAGTTACGACTACTATGCACTATCGGATCCATTGTTAGATGATTAAACAATCATTTTTCACTGAATTGATTGCTTATGGTTGGCCAGAGTATTTGTTATTGTTAACCTTATTATTGGTGATCATCATGATGTGTATGTTGTTAGGTAATGTTAGATATGTTCATTTAATGTGCAGCTTGCAGATAGATTTGTATGTGATAGCACGAATTATTTGACATGAGATGTATATTTGATGTTTGTGTCGTGATGATGTTAATATATAATGTAATTTGTGTTTTGTTAGATGATCATGATCACAATGATGCAGTTAGCGATTTTGCAGAGTGTGTTGTTTAGTCAAATTTTATGTTTGTATGATGGTTTTTTTGTAAATTTTTTAATTTGTAAAATTGTAATTGTATATATGTAAAATTCTAAAATTGTAATTGTAATTGTGATTGTAATTCTAATTCTAATTATAATTGTAATTGTATGTAAAATATTTGTAAAATTTTTTAATTGTATTAATCTATAAAAGTGAAATGAATTTATTAAATTAAATTTGTAAAATTTGTAAATTTTAAATAATTGTAAAATAATGAAATTCTAGAATAATATGATTTATTGTAACATAATAAATTTTAGAAAATAATGCAAATAAATTCATGTACTTTAGAATTATCATTATTTTATTATGATCTTAGATACAAAAAAAAAGAATTAATTTATACATGCGTGACGCCATTGTTTTTTAGATCAACATAATCGCTATAAATTATCAAGTGAATTATTGATTTTAACATTAACACAATGCAAATTACCAATTAATTTAGAATACATATTATATTAATATTTTCGAAAAACCCATCTTAAAGATGTATAAATATTGATGAAATAACACATGTACCATATCACTCTCGCCTTCTTTCATGATCACTCTCTCATTATCTTCTAGCTCGCATGGCATGATAACACTATTGTTCTCAAAAATATGTTTTGATCTAGGGTCATGTGTCAATACGAATCACCAATCCTTGTCCAACACATCTGCAAAAAAAAACATGGTTGCAAGATGAGGGAAAACATAGGGCTCCTTAGCTTCATCCCACATCTTTCTAGAGTTGGATAACATCACCTCTACTACCACGATGTCTTTACATTGTTCCGATGAAAGGTGTCCCACCACTTGCACCTAAAAAATAACATTGGAAAGAAGAAAAATCCACTTCAATGATCTCTTGTATCTTTCCGACGTATCCTCACATCCCTCGTACTAGGTTTTGATCATAGTGGTTAGATCAACTAGATCGATCGAACTCAACTTACACCCACAAATTTTCCAGGATGTTTTAAAGATCAAGATTTTTTGTACGAAAAATGGTGTCCATATGCCCACATAGATGGGAACAAATGCACCGTTAGTGCTCGAACTCCGTTGGCCTTAGGCTGAAATAAGGTAAAACTCAAGGCAACATCAGTCCAAGTTTCGGCCTCGTAGCTAGCCTCATGAGCATTTTACTAGGGCTCTCTCCGTGTCTATCTCGGCAAAAAGTCTTCAAAGGGGCTGAGATGACTTATAATGGATATCGCATTTTAGCTAGTAACAGGGGATAGGAAGGTTTGATTTAAATTTTTTGGGTTTCTGTTGGAAAAATGGGAAAAATCGTCTGGGATGAGGCCGTATCTTGCAACATTTCGAATCAAAGGTGGTGGCAAAAAGAGTATTGATTCTTTTGATTATGTGTGGATGGATCATAATGAAAAGGAGCTGAAGAGGGAAAGGGAAACAAGGATCCTCTCCAAACTGATGAAAACATAGAAAACTAGACAAATTTAAGGGCAGAAATAATCGAAACCGACGAATTCTCCCTCATTTACTCATTCATTTAGTTTCGTAAGAAAAAAGGAGGGAATGGAATACATTAAACATTAAAGAAATTACAAACAACCGAGAGAAAACACCATCAAGAACGGAAAGCCACAAGAATCCCAACATGTGTCGCAAAACCTTCGATTTTTCCTTAGCCAAAATGCAAAATATGTACAATAGTGTGCCAAATCCTTTTCCCAAGAGTCCAACCCCGAAAGTGTCTCGTAAAATACAATAAATAGACAAGTCTAACCCTTCCCATGCCTTTAGGGGTCGAGCTCATTCTTCTAGGAGCGCTTGAACCAATTCTAAACAAGGAGCTACAAAAATCTAGCGCCCAAACAACTTGCCTCTAAAAGGAAGGAAATCGATTCATTCACATGATTTTCACTTTTTGTGAGTGAATCATCTAGAACAAGTAAATACATGCAAAAATTACATCATTTTTATCAAATTACATCAAGTCAAAAAATTACATAAAGAGGTGAAACTAGTCCAAACTGCCAAATTCTCGAGCCGGAAGGTGAAAAATAGGCTAATTTCCCTTCTATGCGCCGTGCGCCAAAGCTCTATGCGCCGCGAATTTGACCTGATTTGGAGCACTTCCCTAAGTCAAAATCAAGCCTCCATGATATCTTTTTTTGGAAAGTCTCCGGATGTCCGTTATCCAACCCAAGTGGAAGTTTTCAATTTGGAGCTCATTTTCCCTCCAAAACTTCGTCCTCCCAAAAGAGCTCTCGCTTGTGCAAAAAGGTGGCAAAAAGGCATTCTATGGTGTTTTTGGTCTTTTTGATCATCCTTAACTTGATGAAAAGATCTGGCCATTTTTGAGCATGCATAACTTACCATGAAAAATCCAAAAATACAAATTTTTCCTCTAGAAGGTGTCCTAATCATAAGAGCGCTGCCGGACGCACTACGCGTTGGGCGAAAAACCCGTTTTGAGATAAAAATTTTCAAAAATGACAAAAAATTCTCCAAATTAGCTGAATTCTGAGCGAAGATCCCCCATCATGCTCCTCATGCTCACCAAGGAAGCCTACCAAGATTCGAGGGATCAGCTCTCTATTTCAAGTGCTTTGCTCAACCTTGCCTTCACAATCTTAATTTTAGCTTTTGCAACGTGAGTACGGGCCCAATAATGATTTTTCATATGATGAAGCATGTATTTGTCTCTATTGGCCTTCGCCACCCTCCTCCGCATGAATGTTAACATGTGTGAGGCAGTGTCTCTCGATCAACCAAGAGCCATGTCACCCGATCTCTTCTCCGGCCAATGCAAGGTCTTCTCAGATTTGCCGCAACTCTACAAGTCTATGTTGATCCTCTAGTTGTTTGTTCCGCTACTCCGTGTAGTTTATCACCCACTCGTATCTCCGCAATTTCTCGCCCGCCGTGTCAATCTCGCCTTTGCTCCCGGATGATCTCTTTCAATTTCGAGCTAGAAGAGCTCGCATCAACATCGATGAGCAAATTAGTGTCTCGGCTCGAAGGCCCTCATCGCAGCGGTGCCTCGCTTCTGCTCCGAACCTGTACCGTGCTGATGTCGAAGGTGAGACCCCTTCCACACCATGTGGAGACAGTACTGCGTCGTCGATGAAGCCACGACCATACCCTTCCACCCCGGTGAGAGAAAAATGCCGTGTAGCCGAAAATAAGCCTCTGCGGCCTCGCTGATATGTCATATACACCGCAGCACCGATATGCTTAGTATCAATAATATCAAATCGGGTGGTGAAGGCTCTCCCTCATCCTCAACTACTTCCTCGGAGGCGGCTCGTGGTGCCGCAAAGAAGTCACTGGAGATGAAACTTCTCAAGCAATGCTCCCCGCCGTGTTAGCCGATGTACCACCATGATTTTGACTGCGTAATGATATATGAGATGTTGGGGTGTCGTCGTGGCCGAGGTCTTCTTCTATACAAGAAATGTCATCCACTTATGTTTCTAAGACATGAAGTATGGAATGTCAAATACACGTACCCTCGTGAAAATGCATCAACAAACTATATGGTGTTTACATGGAGGCGCAAGAATCCGCTCACAATCGAAATATCGAATGATGAGTTTCATCAATGTTGCATACTCATCCTTCGGTAAATCGGAATGGAAATACCCCCGCCACTCGCCTCAAATACCTGTGCTTGATATATGGCTCATAATAGGATTTCTACCGTCATTTGTTCCATTCCTCTCTATGTTTGGTATCCTGCGGGTCTAAGCAATGGTCTCTGTGACAAAATAAAGTTTACTCCAACAAGGTTTACACAAACATCATGCAAATGTAGAAAAAATAGGCGCAGCTAACTCATGATGATGTCATGTTTGGGAAATCATCTCTGCGCATTGAAACATGATCGATGTGTCGAAACAATCCAGCATCAGTAAGTGGGCAAGCCTACAATTGAACCAAAGAAGTAGGTTCCTCCCTCGACATGCCTACCACTTTTGCCACTTTCTTTGTGAGACCCTTGGCACATTAATCCTCATCATGGTAATCAATCACATAACTTCTACTCATAAACCGAATCCCTCTCGACATGGTGCTAAAATCAAGATGTTTTGAAAATATATGCTGATATAGGTATGGTAAACAAGTGTTAGGAGTATGTCTCGAAAATGATGACTAGATGCTTTGCCTTTCACTATAAAACATGCCAACTATTTCTAACATGGAATGGGGACTGTGGGAAATGTTACAATGAACACAATGACCGGTCAAGTGACACAATGGATCAGAAAGTGACTTTGGAAAAGACAAACTATTTACCTACCGTTTTGGAACAAGTTGATTATATACCTTTACAAATGGTATGGGAATGGGTAATATACTAATGGGACTTCACAAGTGATAGATATAAGAGTTATTCAAATGGAAAAAGTGGCAATAAGAAAATTGAACAACCATTGGATTCTTATGAAAACATGATTTTTTATCAATGGCATGGAAAGACGCAACAAGTGGTTTGACTTTCACATGGGAACCAAAATTATAAAGGGATATGGGAAAAATTAATATGGAGACCCAGGGTAATGGGATCGGTAAATCTACGTGAGTAATAACAGTGACAAAAACTCCAATAGCAACAAAATGAGATTGTTTTGACAAGTTGTACTGACATACAATTTCAAAATACCATCACTTCCTCCTCTAACCCTATGGAGTGGATTTTGGAAATGAATATAGGGTTTAAATTTCTACCATGACAAACACTTGTTTTCTCCATGGACCACCACAAAGATATCCAAAAATCATTTAAGGTGTGTGGATACCTTACTTGAAGGCAAATGAGGTGATTTGATATGAGTTTACTAAGGAGGGTGCGCATCCCGCCTTAGGCTCTATGCACCGCGCGCGCATGCCCACCGCCGCGTGCCTTGGGTGCGCCGCGTGTGTAAAAATGAACTGACAAACTTGCTCAAAGGCGCGCCGTGCACATTCCACGTGTTGCAAAATCGCACTCCTTTGTATGCGCCGCGCTCCCTATCACGCTATGGCCTCAAAACAAAAAATTCATCCCTCAACCCTTCAATTCAATCTCTCGCTTGGACTTTGAAGATCTTTTCTTGGTTCAAATGATTTATATAGCTTGGAAAATATCTTACAAGAGCGGATTTGATTTCTTACTTCCTCCACAACCCACTTTGTAATGTTTCTCATTCGCACTTTGTCATTTCACCGAACTTCGTCTTTGATTTTCTGCACCGATTTCTTCCAGTTGGACCGATGAAATTTGTTTATTTTCATAGGATGTTGGCGTTGACTTTGGCAAAGACTACAAAATGCATCGATATTTTATGGAAAAAATACATGATTGTTACAAAAATACTTGATGCTTTCTAGTTCAAAAATAGAGTTTTAACCAGAAATGTCCTTAAATGTGTTTGATGATGAAAATTTAAATTAAGAACCTTTTCGAAACCATCCTCATGGTCTCATGTGGGAATTTATTAATTATATCAAAATAGTGAACCCTAGACTCTAGGACTAAAAGACTCTTTGTTGACGAAAAAAATAATCATTTATGACCATGAATGACGTGGACTCGAACTTCGATGATTTTTGGAGGAGTTTTAATTAGGTCTGTACAGGTACAATCACAGGAATACAAGATGACCAAACCTCTCATCGCCAATGGCATGCTCAGCGAAATGCAACGAAGTGAAGTGAGTGAGACACCGAAAATGATATGCAAAAAGTGAAATGATCTCTCCGATGAGTCAGAAGGATCCACTCTAACATTGGCTCCAATGGGGGATGGTAGCTCCAAGGAGATGCCAAGAACGACAGATCTCTGGAAGAGCTAGACAAGTGCCTTCATCCATTGGGTAATGGAGTCAAAAATTTCAAACCCAAAACAACTCATACCAATCCAAAACATATACATACTGCAATATGTACATAAAACAATACCAGAAGCTGAACTGCTGCCTTGGGTAGCTTATTTATGCACAAACCTACCCTACTTTGCTGAAAAACCAATAGATCAAGTAATGCTATAATTCCAGATCAACCATTCAAGTAACTGTGACAAGGATGCTGCTTGAGAGTGCTTCCAACAGGACACAGATGTAATTGCTAGCAGCCATACATGAACATAATGAGTCTGGTTATGTAAAAGACAAGTTGATCTATCATTCAGACTGAAAAACATTTCCATGTACATTGCAATAGGATCACAAAAGCCAGACTCTGTTTGCTGCCCCAACTCCGCAATACATACTTCCAGCTGCACACTGTCAATGCAAACATCCACGGGCAGCTCTATTTTTTCCTGTTTTGAAAGAGGGAGAGTTTCCAAGAACTTTTTGGGATCTCGTAATTCATATGATTGGATTTGATCGTTTAAATACTGAATCTCCTTCTCAACTCTTTCAACAAGTAACTCGCAGAAACCAGTTTTAGCTTCAGGAGGAAACTTCGGGGATTTCAAACATTTAAGCACGGCAATGAAAAATGCTTCATCAATTTCAAAATCCACTAACTGATTTCTAACTTCTTTTACAGCTTCACAAAGTACAGGGTTTGCCACATACCCTACCATTGCATGAATGGATCAGCGAGTGCTGGAATCTCTGGATCGAGTTGGAGTCGCCAGGTGAATGTTTCAGCCTTCATATATCTGATCGTTGTCCACCATAAAAAATCAGATCTGAACTTGATACATGTACTGGAGCAAGACAATCTACAAGTCGAATGTCACATTCACAAGCTAGACTGGAGATGGACTGAAGCAGCGTTTATCTACTATGCACTCGCAGAGCAATGTGCAGTGTGAAGGCTACCTGGCGTGACTTCAGGCTCCGTCTAAAACTCATGAAATAAACACACCAGCAAGCAAACCATTGAGATTTCCCCAGTATGGTCGCCACTATGTTAGCGCTCGAATCTACCTTAGGCTGAAATAAGATAAAACTCAAGGCAACATCAAACCAAGCTCAACCTCGTAGCTAGCCCTACGAGGACAGGAGAGGGCTCTCTCCAGGTCTATCTCAGCAAAAAGCCTTCAAAGGGGCTGAGATGACTTATAATGGATACTGATTTTAGGCTAGTAAATAGATAGGAAGGTTTGATTTAAATTTTTTGGGTTTTTGTTGGAAAAATGGGAAAAACAATTTTGGACTTGGGGATGAGGTCAGATCTTTGCACAGTTCGAATTGGGGTAGGGTAGGCAGTAGTCTTGATGCTTTTTATTATGTGTGTGAATGGATCAGAATGAAAAGGATCTGAAGAGGGCAAGGGAAACAAGGATCCTCTCCAAACTGACGAAAACATAGAAAACTAGACAAATTTTAAGGCAGAGCACTGGAATCAATGAATTATACCTCATTTACTCATTCATTTAGTTTCAGAAGAAAAATAACGGAATGGAATACATTAAACATTAAATAACTTACAAAAAACTGGGAGAAAACACCATCAATAACTGAAAGCCACAAGAATCCCAACAGGTGTTGCAAAACCTCTGATCTTTCCTTTGCCAAAAATGTAGAAAATATGTACAATAGTGTGCCAAACTTTTCCCAAGAGTCCAACCCTGAAAGTGTCTCAAAAAATACAATAAATAGACAATTCTAACCCCTTCCCATGCCTCTAGGGTTTG
This sequence comes from Pinus albicaulis, assembly GCA_034641835.2. Taxonomy (NCBI): domain Eukaryota; kingdom Viridiplantae; phylum Streptophyta; class Pinopsida; order Pinales; family Pinaceae; genus Pinus; species Pinus albicaulis. The sequence continues at coordinate 77,483 of JAXQQM020077684.1, read as the reverse complement.
AGCTCATGCTTCTAGGAGTAGTTTGAACCAATTTTAAACAAGGAGCTAAAATCTAGGCAGCCAAACAACTTGCCTCTAAAAGGAAGGAAACTGATTCATTCACTTGATTTTCACTTTTTTGTGAGTGAATCATCTAGAACAAGTAAATACATGCCAAAATTACATCATGTTTATCAAATTACATCAAGCTGGGTCAAAAATTACATCAAGAGGTGAAACTAGTCCAAACTGGCAGAATTCCTAAGCTGGAAGGTGAAAAATAGGCTAATTTCCTCTATGCGCCGCGCTCCAAATCTCTATGCGCCGCACGAATTTGGACCTACTTTTGGAGCCCTTCCTGAAGTCACAATCAAGTTCATGATATCTTGTTGGAACGCCCTAGATGTCTGCTATCCAACCCAAGTGGAATTTTTCAATTTGGAGCTCATTTTCCCCTCCAAAACTTCATTCTCCCAAAAGTACTTCCTGCTGGTGCAAAAGGTGGCAGAAAGGTGATTTTCATGGTGTTTTTGGCCCTTTTGATCATCCAGAGCTTGGTGAAATGCTTCAGCCATTTTTTAGCATGCATAAATTACCATGAAAAATCCAAAAATACAAATTTTTCCTCTAGAAGGTGTCCCAATCATAAGCGCGCGTCGGGATGCGCTACGCGTTGGGTGGAAAAACCTGTTTTGAGACCAAAATTTTCAAAAATGACAAAAAATTCTCCAAACTAGCTGAAATTCAGAGCGAAGATCCCCCATCATGCCTCATGCTCAGCCAAGGAAGCCTCGGCCAAGATTCGGAGTGGATCAGGCCTCTTTCGCCGTTTCAGTGCTTTGCTCAACCTTGCCTTCAGGATCTTCATTTTAGCTTTGCAAACGTGAGTACGGTCCCAATAATGATTTTTCATATGAAAAAGCATGTATTTGTCTCTATTGGCCTTCGCCAACAACTTCTCTAGATGAATTTTAACATGCGTGAGGCAGGTCTCTCGATCAACCGGTCTCATGTCACCTGGTCTCTTCTGGGCCAATGCAAGGTCTTCCCAGATTTTCCGCAACTCTACAAGTGTATGCTGATCCTCTAGTTGTTTGTTCCATTGCTCCAGGTAGTTTATCACCCACTGATCTCTCTGTAATTTCTCAGTCAGCGTGTCAATCTCGGCCTTTTGCTCCTGGATGATCTCTTTCAATTTCGAGCTAGGAGAGCTCGCATCAACATCGATGAGTGTAAAATTAGTGTCTCAGCCTCCTGAAGGGCCCTCATCATGCATAGGCCTCTTGCCTCTACCCTGAACCTATACCTGTGCTGATGTCGAAGGTGAGACCCCTTCCACACCATGTGGATATAGTACTCGCGCTGCTGATGAAGTCAACGATACCCCTTCCACCCCGGGTGGAGATAGTACTCGTTGTGTAGCCGCAAATAAGGCTCTGCGGCCTCGCTGATATGTCACATACACTGAAGCACTGATATGCTCAGTCTCAGGAATATAAAACTGGTGTGAAGGCTCTCCCTCATCCTGAACCACCTCGGGAGGCGGCTGTGGCGCTGCAAAGAAGTCACGGGAGATGAAATCCTCCCAAGAAATGCCCTGCTGTGTTAGCTGATGTACCACCATGATTTTGATCAGTGCGTAATGATATACGATGTTATGCTCTTGTGCTGGGGTCTTCTTCTGTACAAGAAATGTCATCCGCTCTATGTTACGGTACATGAAGTATGGAATGCTCATCATACGTACCCTCGTGAAATGCATCAACAAACGGATATGGTACGCATAGAGGCACGAGAATCTGCCCTCGCAACTGAAATATCGAATGATGAGTTTGATCAATGGTGCATACGCATCCTTCAGAAATCAGAATGGAAATACCCTGCTCAGCTGCCTCAAATACCCAGGTTTGATATATGGCTCATAATAGGATTTCTCTAGCTGTTGTCATTTGTTGCATTCCTCTCCTATGTTTGGTATCCCGGTGGCCTAAGCAATGGTCTCTGGTGACAAAATAAAGTTTACTCCAGCAAGGTTTACACGGCTATCATGAAAATGTAGAACAAATAGGTGAGCTAACTCATGATGATGCTGAGTTTGGGAAATCATCTCACAGTATTGGAAACATGACTGATGCTGAAAATAATCCATTGCAAGCGGGCAAGCCTGCAATTGAACCAAAGAAGTGGGTTCCTCCCTGACATGCCTACCACTTTTGCCACTTTTGTGAGACCTCCTTGGCACGTTAACCTCTACTGTGGAATCACTGTCATACCCCTGCTCATAAACTGAATCCGTCTCTGACATGGCGCTAAAATCAAGATGTTTGAAAAATATATGCTGATATAGGTATGGTGAAAACAAGTGTTAGGAGTATGTCTGAAAATGATGACTAGATGCTTTGCCTTTCACTATCAAATATGCCAACTATTTTTAACATGGAATGGGGACTGTGGGAAATGTTACAATGAACACAATGGACTGTCAAGTGACACAATGGACTGTTAAGTGACTTTGGAAAAGACAAACTATTTACTCACTGCTTTGGGAAATGTTGGGATTACATACCTTTAAAAATGGTATGGGAATGGGTAATACTAATGGGACTTGCCAAGTGATAGATATAAGAGTTATTCAAATGGAAAAAGTGCAGTCAAGAACATGGAACAACCATTGATCCTTATGAAAACTTGAAATTTTATCAATGGGAGGGAAAGAGGCAACCGGTAGGGTTTGGAATTTCACATGGGAACCAAAAGTATAAAGGGATATGGGAAAAAGGAATATGGGACTGTGGCAATGGGACTCTGGTAAATCTACAGTGAGCAATAACAGTGACAAAAACTCCAATAGCAATGAAATGAGATTGTTTTGACAAGTTGTAGCTCTGACATACAATTTCAAAATACCATCACTTCCTCCTCTAACCCTATGGAGCGGATTTTGAAATGAATATAGGGTTTAACTTTCACCATGACAAACACTTGTTTTCTCCATTAGACCACCACAGCATATCCAAAAATCATTTGGCAGGCATGGATACCTTACTTGAAGGTGAATGAGGTGATTTGATACGAGTTTGGGTGAAGGAGGGTAATTATCCGGCCTTAGGGCTCTATGCGTCGCGTGCATGCCCAATGCGCCACGTGCCTTGGGTGCATCGTGCACATGTAAAAATGAACTGCACAAACTTTCCCAGTGCGCCGCGCGCATTCCATGCGCTGCGCGCTCCTTTGTATGCGTCGCGCACTCCTGTCAACACATAGTTACGGCCTCAAAACAAAAAATTCGTCCTTCAACCCTTCAATTCGATCTCTGCTTGGACTTTGAGCATATTTCTTGGTTCAAATGATTTATATAGCTTGGAAAAATATCTTACAAGATTTGGATTTGATTTTTACTTCCTCCACAACCCACTTTGTAATGTTTCTCATTTGGCACTTTGTCATTTCACTGAACTTCTGTCTTTTGGCTTTTTGCACTAATTTTCTGAGTTTGGATTGATGAAATTTGTTGATTTTCGCAGGGATGTTGGCGTTTGGACTTTGGCAAAGACCAGAGGCTGCATTGAAATTTTTTATGGTAGAAAAAATACATGATTGTTACAAAAATTAAATTTGACAGTTTCTAGTTCAAAACAGAGTTTTGAACTAGAAATGTCCTCAAATGTGTTTGATGATGAAAATTTAAATTAAGAACCTTTTCGAAACCATCCTCATGGCCTATGGGCATTTATTAATTATATCAAAAGATTGAACCCTAGACTCTAGGAATAAAAGACTCTTGTTGACGAAAATAATCATTTATGACCATGAATGACGTGACCTGAACTTCGATGATTTTTGAGGAGTTTTAATTAGCCGAGAAGGTACAAGCATGAGGGAATACAAGACAACCAAACCCTCTCGTCAGTCAATGGCATGCCCCTAGCGAAATGCAACGAAGTGAAGTGAGCGAGACACCTAAAAATGATATGCAAAAAGCGAAATGATATTTGACGGAGGGCTGTAAGGACCGACTCTAACATTGGCTCCAATTGGGATGGTAGCTCCAAGGAGATGCCAAGAATAGTAGATCTCTAGAAGAGCTAGACAAGTGCCTTCATCCATTGGGTAGTGGAGTCAAAAACTTCAAACCCAAAACAACTCACACCAATCCAAAACATATACATACTGCAATATGTACATAAACCAATACCAGAAGCTGAACTGCTGCCTTGGGCAGCTTATTTATGCACAAACCTACCCTACTTTGCTGAAAAACCAATGGAACAAGTAATGCTGTAATTCCAGATCAACCATTCAAGTAACTGTGACAAGGATGCTGCTTGAGAGTGCTTCCAACAGGACACAGATGTAATTGCTGGTAGCCATACACGCACATAATGAGTCTGGTTATGTAAAAGACAAGTTGATCTATCATTCAGAATGAAAAAAATTTCCATGTACGTTGCAATAGGATCACAAAATCCAGACTCTGTTTGCTGCCCCAACTCCGCAATACATACTTCCAGCTGCACACTGTCAATGCAAACATCCACGGGCAGCTCTATTGTTTCCTGTTTTGAAGGAGGGAGAGTTTCCAAGAACTTTTTGGGATCTCGGAATTCATATGATTGGATCTGATTGAATCTCCTTCTCAACTCTTTCAACAATTAACTTGCAGAAACCAGTTTTAGCTTCAGGAGGAAACTTCGGGGATTTCAAACATTTAAGCACATCAATGAAAAATGCTTCATCAATTTCAAAATCCACTAACTGATTTCTAACTTCTTTTACAGCTTCACAAAGCGTAGGGTTTGCCACATACCCTACCATTGCATGAATCGATCAGTGAGCACTGGAATCTTTGGATCGAGTTGGAGTCGCCAGGTGAATGTCTCAGCCTTCATATGTCTGATCGTTGTCCACCATCAACAATCAGATCTGAACTTGATACATGTACTGGAACAAGACAATCTACAAGTCGAATGTCACATTCACAAGCTAGACCGGAGATGGACTGAAGCAACGTTTATCTACTATGCACTCACAGAGAAATGTGTAGTTTGAAGGCTACCTGGCGTGACTTCAGGCTCCTTCTACAACTCATGAAATAAACACACCAACAAGCAAACCATTGAGATTTCCCCAGTATGGTCGCCACTATGTTAGCGCTCGAATCTACCTTAGGCTGAAATAAGGTAAAACTCAAGTCAACATCAAACCAAGCTCAGCCTCGTAGCTAGCCCTACGAGGACAGGAGAGGGCTCTCTCCAGGTCTATCTCGGCAAAAATTCTTCAAAGGGGCTGAGATGACTTATAATGGCTACTGATTTTAGGCTAGTAAATATATAGGAAGGTTTGATTTAAATTTTTTGGGTTTTTGTTCGAAAAATGGGAAAAACAATTTTGGGCTTGGGGATGAGGCCAGATCTTTGCAGAGTTCGAATTGGGGCAGGGTAGGAAGTAGTCTTGATGCTTTTGATTATGTGTGTGGATGGATCAGAATGACAAGGAGCTGAAGAGGGCAAGGGAAACAAGGATCCTCTCCAAACTGACGAAAACATAGAAAACTAGACAAATTTAAAGGCAGAGCACTGGAATCAATGAATTCTGCCTCATTTACTCATTAATTTAGTTTCAGAAGAAAAAGAAAGGAATGGCATACATTAAACACTAAAGAACTTACAAAAAAATGATAGAAAACACCATCCAGAACTGAAAGCCACAAGAATCCCAACAGGTGCTGCAAAACCTCTGATCTTTCCTTAGCCAAAAATGCAGAAAATATGTACAATAGTGTGCCAAACTTTTCCCAAGAGTCCAACCCTGAAAGTGTCTCAGAAAATACAATAAATAGACAATTCTAACCCCTTCCCATGCCTCTAGGGGTCGAGCTCATACTTCTAGGAGCAGTTTGAACCAATTCTAAACAAGGAGCTAAAATCTAGGAAGCCAAACAACTTGCCTCTAAAAGGAAGGAAACTGATTCATTCACTTGATTTTCACTTTTTTGTGAGTGAATCATCTAGAACAAGTAAATACATGCCAAAATTACATCATGTTTATGAAATTACATCAAGCTAGGTCAAAAATTACATCAAGAGGTGAAACTAGTCCAAACTGGCCGAATTCCTAAGCTGGAAGGTGAAAAATAAGCTAATTTCCTCTATGCGCCGCGCGCCAAAGCTCTATGCGGCGTGCGACTTTGGACCTACCTTTGGAGCACTTCCTGAAGTCAATATCAAGCTCATGATAGCTTATTGGAAATCCCTGGATGTCTGCTATCCAACTCAGGTGGAATTTTTCAATTTGGAGCTCATTTTCCCCTCCAAAACGTCATTCTCCCAAAAGTACTTCCTGCTGGTGCAAAAGGTGGCAGAAAGGTGATTTTCATGGTGTTTTTGGCCCTTTTGATCATCCAGAACTTGATGAAATGCTTCAGCCATTTCTGAGCATGCATAACTTACCATGAAAAATCCAAAAATACAATTTTTTCCTCTAGAAGTGTCCCAATCATAAGCGTGCGTCGGGACGCGCTACGCGTTGGGCGGAAAAACCTGTTTTGAGACCAAAATTTTCAAAAATGACAAAAAATTCTCCAAATTAGCTGAAATTCGGAGCGAAGATCCCCCATCATGCCTCATGCTCAGCCAAGGAAGCCTCGGCCAAGATTTGGAGTGGATCAGGCCTCTTTCGCCGTTTCAGTGCTTTGCTCAACCTTGCCTCCTGGATCTTCATTTTAGCTTTGCAAATGTGAGTACGGGCCCAATAATGATTTTTCATATGACAGAGCATGTCTTTGTCTCTATTGGCCTTTGGCAACAACTTCTCCAAATGAATTTTAACATGCATGAGGCAGGTCTCTCGATCAACCGGTGTCATGTCACCTGGTCTCTTCCAGGCCAATGCACGGTCTTCCCGGTTTTGCCGCAACTCTACAAGTGTATGCTGATCCTCTAGTTGTTTGTTTTGCTGCTCCAGGTTTTTTATCACCCATTGCGCTCTCTACAAGTTCTCAGTCAGCGTTTCAATCTCAGCCTTTTGCTCCTGGATGATCTCTTTCAATTTCAAGCTAGGAGAGCTCGCATCAACATCGATGAGTGTAAAATCAGTGTCTCAGACTCCTGAAGGGCCCTCATCATGCATAGGCCTCTTGCCTCTACCCTAAACTTGTACCTATGCTGATGTCAAAGGCGAGACCCCTTCCACACCATGTGGAGATATTACTCACGCTGCTGATGAAGTCAACGAGACCCCTTCCACCCCAGGTGGAGATAGTACTCGTCGTGTAGCCGAAAATAAGCCTCTGCGGCCTCGCTGATATGTCACATACACCAGAGCACTGATATGCTTAGTATCAATAATATCAAACTGGTGTGAAGGCTCTCCCTCATCCTGAACTACCTCGGGAGGCAGCTGTGGTGCTGCAAAGAAGTCACGGGAGATGAAATCCTCCCAAGCAATGCCCTGCTGTGTTAGCTGATGTACCACCATGATTTTGATCAGTGCGTAATGATATATGATGTTATGCTGCTGTGCTGAGGTATTCTTCTATACAAGAAATGTCATCCACTCTATGTTTCGGTACATGAAGTATGGAATGCTCATCATACGTACCCTCGTGAAATGCATCAACAAACGGATATGGTACGCATAGAGGCGCAAGAATCTGCCCCCACAACTGAAATATCGAATGATGAGTTTCATCAATGTTGCATACTCATCCTTCAGAAATCAGAATGGAAATACCCTTCTCAGCTGCCTCAAATACCCAGGTTTGATATATGGCTCATAATAGGATTTCTCTAGCTGCTGTCGTTTGTTCCATTCCTCTCCTATGTTTGGTATCCCGGTGGCCTAAGCAATGGTCTCTGGTGACAAAATAAAGTTTACTCCAACAAGGTTTACACAGCCATCATGCAAATGTAGAACAAATAGGAGAGCTAACTCATTATAATGCTGATTTTGGGAAATCATCTCACAGTATTGGAAACATGACTGATGCTGAAAACAATCCATTGCAAGCGAGCAAGCCTGCAATTGAAGCAAAGAAGTAGGTTCCTCCCTAACATGCCTACCACTTTTGCCACTTTTGTGAGACCTCCTTGCCATGTTAACCTCTACTGTGGAATCACTGTCATACCCCTACTCATAAACTGAATCTGTCTCTGACATGGTGCTAAAATCAAGATGTTTGAAAAATATATGCTGATATAGGTATGGTGAAAACAAGTGTTAGGAGTATGTCTGAAAATGATGACTAGATGCTTTGCCTTTCACTATAAAATATGCCAACTATTTCTAACATGGAATGGGGATTGTGGGAAATGTTACAATGAACACAATGGACTATCAAGTGACTTTGGAAAAGACAAACTATCTACTCACTGCTTTGGAAATGTTGGGATTACATACCTTTACAAATGGTATGGGAATGGGTAATACTAATGGGACTTGCCAAGTGATAGATATAAGAGTTATTCAAATGGCAAAAGTGCAGTCAAGAACATGGAACAACCATTGATCCTTATGAAAACTTGAAGTTTTATCAATGGCAGGGAAAGAGGCAACCAGTAGGGTTTGGAATTTCACATGGGAACCAAAAGTATAAAGGGATATGGGAAAAATGAATATGGGACTGTGGCAATGGGACTCTGGTAAATCTACAGTGAGCAATAACAGTGACAAAAACTCCAATAGCAATGAAATGAGATTGTTTTGACAAGTTGCAGCTCTGACATACAATTTCAAAATACCATCACTTGCTCCTCTAACCCTATGGAGCGGATTTTGAAATGAATATAGGGCTTAAATTTCACCATGAAAAACACTTTTTTTCTCCATTAGATCACCACAGCATATCCAAAAATCATTTGGCAGGCGTGGATAACTTACTTGAAGGCGAATGAGGCGATTTGATACGAGTTTGGGTGAAGGAGGGTAATTATCCGGCTTAGGGCTCTATGCGCTGCGCGCATGCCCAACGCGCCGCGTGCCTTGCGTGCGCCGCGCGCGTGTAAAAATGAACTGTACAAACTTTCCCAGTGCGTCGCGCGCATTCCATGCACCGCGCGCTCCTTTGTATGCGCCTCGCGCTCCTGTCAACACAGTTACGGCCTCAAAACAAAAAATTCATCCTTCAACCCTTCAATTCGATCTCTGCTTGGAATTTGAGCATCTTTCTTGGTTCAAATGATTTGTATAGCTTGGAAAAATATCTTACAAGAGTTGGATTTGATTTTTACTTCCTCCACAACCCACTTTGTAATGTTTCTCATTTGGCACTTTGTCATTTCACTGAACTTCTGTCTTTTGGCTTTTTGCACTGATTTTCTGAGTTTGGACTGATGAAATTTGTTTATTTTTGTAGGGATGTTGGTGTTTGGACTTCGTCAAAGACCAGAGGCTACATTGAAATTTTTATGGTAGAAAAAATACATGATTGTTACAAAAAATAAATTTGACAGTTTCTAGTTCAAAACAGAGTTTTGAACTAGAAATGTCCTCAAATGTGTTTGATGATGAAAATTTAAATTCAGATCCTTTTCGAAACCATCCTCATGGCCTGCGGGCATTTATTAATTATATCAAAAGACTGGACCCTAAACTCTAGGACTAAAAGACTCTTGTTGACGAAAATAATCATTTATGACCATGAATGACGTGACCTGAACTTCGATGATTTTTTAGGACTTTTAATTAGCCCGACAGGTACAAGCATGAGGGAATAAAAGACGACCAAACCCTCTCGTCAGTCAATGGCATGTCCCTAGTGAAATGCAACGAAGTGAAGTGGGCAAGACACCTAAAAATGATATGCAAAAAGCGAAATGATCTCTGATGGAGGGCTGTAAGGACCAACTCTAACAGCACCTATTATAAAAAAGTTAAAAAAATTATAGTGTCATGTGTATTATAAATAATAATCCAACAGTTAAATATGAAATGTAGATGTCTTAATATAAGTTTCAAATTTACATATAAATTAAAAAGATTATTACCAAGTTGTTGCACCCAATCCCTACGTTTAGCGCATCGTCTTCAGCTCACGGGTAACGACTAGTAGCACCATATTTCTCTCTAACCTGGTTAGAAACTCAACTGTTGGGGCATTTTTTTCACGTATTTTCTTTTAAATGATCAGGATAAGGCACACTTCTACCATTCAACTATCTGAATTCTTTCCTATCACTATCCCATTTCATCATGTTTTGTTCGTACAATGCGACCCATGGTTGTGTCGCTTCAGAATTGTAAGAACGAATTTATTGATTGCTTCAATTTCTACATTCGCTGATGAAATGAAACCAACATTATATAGTACTTAGAGATCATAATATACATTATATCGAAGTTCAACATGATTATTAATTACTTTTTGTAAATTTGAAAAATTATAAGTCGCTTACTCTTCGTCAAGTGCCTTTTTCCACTCGTTTGGAGCAACTCTCCTTGTCTTTTATATTCATCCATTTCGTTGTCCAAAATCACCACACCTGGTCTATTTTCGATCTACTTGATGTACTCATTGGCATAATAGAAAGACTCATATGATATGTACCCCTATGCCATAGATCCCTCGGGTTTTTCCTTTTGTCAAACAAAACCTTTCAATTTCTTCATGTACCTCTCTAAGAAGCGCATCCAACGACAGGAAACAACCCCAACTAATTCAACCTCATCTACCAGGTGGATTGGAATATGAACCTGTAAGTCCTTTAAACTTGTCAGTAGTTCTTTCTCAAACATACAAACAATCTCAACTATCTTTTGACGCCACCATATAATGCTAACCACATGAATCTCCTTTAACATGATCCAATGTGTAAATGCAGATAATTTAGATATGGAGCATCCTAGGTCTTGAGGGAATTCATGTTTCACACACCAACACAGGAAAAAAGGATAATGATGCTACAAAGTTATAAACACATGAAATAATATACAAAATTAGTTATGTTTTATGATCCCCACCTGGGATAAAATTTATTAATATAAAAAATAATAAAATCATGCTTTTGACATTATACATACTCTAAGAAGATTCAAATGGTCATGTGATTTCAACCCTAACAAATGGTCATCCACGGTGAAGCAGCGCCGTAGTGATGACCCATATGAAGTTGGCACCCTAACATCCATTATAACTTCCTTTTCCAAAGATATATCATCTTTTTTTTAAATCCATAGGATATCACCTTCTTTGAAAAACCATGAATTACAGGGACCAGTGCCTGCCTCTGATCTCATACTTTCTAATCATCTTGGCCAATGTTTCTTTTTAGTTTTTGAAGTAATAAGATCTTTCCTAGCAGCCAATTTGTCACTTTGTTTCGATGATATGTGCCTCCATAAAGAAGATGAAACATTTTTAAATATATGCATGGGATCTAATAAGTGGGAAATCTTAAGATGCTCCTAGTATGGGAGGTCATAAAAGATAGATTTCCTTTTCATCCCAATGGGCAATTTCTCAACATAGGTGTCAAAGAAATCTGGATCGTCGAACATAGGCTCCCCATTTGAATCGAAAATTTATATGAACTCATTCTCCTTCTCTCTTTCATATGCTCTAAGCTATTCAGCTGGTGTCATTATTGGAGGCCTTTAGGTTCTCTCTCGTTTTCCATTGAAAGCGGATTTTGCTCTTCTTTAAGGGTGTTCTTCTGGTAGGAATACCCCGGAGCAATCATACACTAGCTTTCATAGGTCCTTGGACCATCTAGCTTTCAGAGAAGGTCCACAACATTTACATCCAAAATACCCTTTTATTACGAGACCTACGAGATTATATTTTTATACATTAATTAAAATGCATGGCACGTTAAAGAATATCATGAAGATCATAACAAATATTACAAAGAATTAAATAACTAATATGTGAAATAATACTGTTACATATATAAACAAATCAATAAATTAAACATGTAATTTACTAGAGAAAACTCCTAAGCTTGGATAATCATGTGTCATGTAAGCACATATGCCATACAACGTAAAACTCCTCTCTGCTGCGATGGGTCTTGATACATCGTATACATTTATCCCATCCCATAATTCCTTCAATTCATCTACCAATGGTTGTAAGTAGACATCCATATTCTTCACTTGTCTTCTACCAGGGACTATGAGAGCCAACATAAGATGTTCATTGTTCACAGACAACCATGGGGTGATATTGTTATTGATCACTACTACATGCCAAACATAATAGTTGGTGTTCTGGAGGGAATATCGGTTGACGCCATCCATGGCTATGCTGAGTCATAGAATTCGTACTTCATCCTTGAATTTTTCGGGCTATGTATCCTCTATATGTTTCATGGCTATTGAATCAGTTGCGATTCGCATAAATCCCAACTCACTTCTGTGTGAGGCATGCCATCCCTAAAACATAGCTAATTCTTTGCAATGAAAGAGCCTTTGAATCCTTGGGATTATAGGCATGCGCCTCAATATTTTAAAAGGAGGACCAATACGTGATTTACCCTTCTTTTTTGATTTATCATACCTATCATGCCCACATTTCAGACACATCCCTTTGTTTGCATATTCTCCTCTATATAGAATACAATCTTTTGGACATGCATGAAATGATATGTACTCAACACCCAATATTTTGAACGATTTCTTTGCCTCTTCACAGGTACTGGGAAAGACATTATCATTCGGAAGAACCTTACCTTTGAATAACCTATAGTTGGTGATCATGGAAAAATATATTAATAAATATACATTAATGTAGATATAATTATTAACGTTCATAATATTTACCATTTATAACGTTCATTGTAGTGTATTGATTCTATTTCAAATTTATATAAGGGGATTAGTTTATGATAACTTACCTCAAAATTTTCGAGAAACATGCATTCGACAAGCCAAAATTTTCTTTCAAGTTGTACAGTAACATCGTTGTCCCCAAATTTGTAGAATTTGACTGACCGCTAGGTCCAAAGAGAGGAGTGGTGGAAGAAAATTTAAGGATTTTGAAAAAGGTGTCAGCAACATGAGCATCATCCCCTAGCTAATCATCATTTTGGAATGCATCTAACAACATTGTCTCCATGGGAGTCGTATCCCTTAAGTAATCATCCATACCAACCTCTATTTGATTGCCTCCATTTCCATCTTGTGAAGAACTACTATTGTTGCAGTCATTCCCAATTAGTGAATCTGCACATAGAAGAAATTGAATTGGTGGTTTATTGAACCATTCTTGGTATCGTTCCTCTCTGATTTTTTCTCTTAATTCAGTCTTCTCTCGATTTAACAGTCGTGGGGTGCAACAGAAGATGGTAGGTAGGTCATTCATCATCACTAGAATCCTAATAATTAAAAAAAAAAAATTGAACATGATTAGTAAAAAAATATATGATATCAATTAGTAACCACATTGAAAATATTGCATGATTATAAATTGGTTTGACGTTGAAATAATTACATATTAATCAATATATATACCAAACAATTATATTTATAATTACCATAATTGTCTCGGGATTGTGGCTAGAAGATTCAATATTGTTACAATTGGCAGGGTGAAGTGGCTGTCCATTTTCATCTACCAAATGTGCCATGCAGTATGCAACTCCTCATAAGAACTTCTAACATTTTGGAGCAGTTTGAATATTTTGTGCATCTGAACTTGATGCTAAATCTACATGAACCTTGAAATTTGTATACATTATAAATTTAATTAAGTCGTGCATGATTGATTGCATGGATAAAAAACATAAATTCAATTGGATAGTGAAAAAATAAAAAAAAATCTGAAGTAAATATTACGTCTCCAGATGGATAGGGAGAAATCCGCGATGGACTTTGAGAAATATTATGGAATGAGTTGGATTTTGAAGAATTTTCCATTCCATATAATATATCATATTTTCTCCTTGCATTAGAGAAAAGCAACAATAAATTTTGGTGCACAAACCTAAATGGAATTTCGGTGCATAATTTATAGATAACTGCACCGAGGAATTTTTGGTATTATGCACCGGTGTCATTTTATAACCCGATGCATAGGTGTGGTTCGATTAAAGGATGCACCAGTAAACGAATAACCAAAATTAAAAAAAGCGCAACCCTATTTTCTTTAAGTGAAAAAAAAAAACAGTAATTTAAAAAATGGGCGGCAAAATATTTTCAAAAATTTAATTTCATAAAACATTTCTATAAATACTAAACACTTTTCATTATTTCACTATTTTTGCAAAAATTTTCAGCCAGAGATTTGCAGGATACATACCTGGAGCAAACAGAGCACGAGAGCACTGTGGAGTAGGGAAATACGTTCGAACAAAGGTATTCAGACTATTTGAATTCCAAACCTCTAGTGATTCAAACCTTGTACCATAGAATTTCAAACGATGTGAGTAAAGTTTATTGTTTTTTTGTACTTTTTCCTATATTTTTTTTTTTATGCAGTAAAAGAAAAAATCAAAGTCTATTGTTTTTTTTTACTTTTTCTGTACTTTTTTTTATGTAGTAAAATAAAAAAATCAAATTTTATTGTTTTTTACTTTTTTTTATGTAGTTTTATTACCTTTTCTGTAGTTTTCAGAAATAAAATAAAAAAGGAAATCGATTTTTAGAAACAAAACCATAGATTCTTTTTGTTTCTGCCCTTTCTTCTCCCTCTTTCTGTAATTTCAGAACTCGGGCTTTTCAATTTAGATTTATAGGGTTTCTATAGTCATAACACATCCAACCCACAAGACGACTTGCATAGTTAGATCCTAGTCCATGTTCGCCCTTGTGTCAATCTAAAAAAAAAAACAGATTTTTTTTCGTCGGTGTGCCCTGTGTGACATAGCGCATCGATGTGCTCTGTTATACCAGCGCACCACAAAAGTACAGTGATAAAAAATAAAAACATAAAAATATGTTTTTATCAGTGTGCGATATGTAACATATGGCACCGTTGCACTATTTCATTATGGTGCACCACAAACATGTTGTTTTACAAAAAAAACCATTTTAGAAACAAACCCTATATTTTTTTTTTCGCTTTCTTCTCCATCTTTCAGTGATTTCAGAATTACGGCTTTTCAATTTATATTTATAGGGTTTTCTTTGCTAAATATATGTCTAATACATTAAACCCATGGGAGGACCTGTATAGTCAAATCCCAATCCACGTTTTCCCTTGCATAGAAAAAAAAAAAATTTCGGTGCACCCTCTGTACCGGAGTGCGCCGGTGCGCTCTATTATCCCAACGTAGTGCACAAGTACTGTGATAAAAAATTAGAAATAAAAAAAAAATTCTCAGTGTGCCATTTGTAAA
The DNA here is from genome assembly GCA_034641835.2 of Pinus albicaulis. Taxonomy (NCBI): domain Eukaryota; kingdom Viridiplantae; phylum Streptophyta; class Pinopsida; order Pinales; family Pinaceae; genus Pinus; species Pinus albicaulis. The sequence goes on along the minus strand of JAXQQM020077684.1, from coordinate 62,232 downwards.
ATATGCAACCAGTGCGCTATTTCATTATGGTGCACTGCAAACATACTGTTTCGAAAAAAAAAACTTTCAAAAAATACAAACCTTACATTCTTTTTGTTTCTACCCTTTCTTCTCCCTCTTTCTTTGATTTCAGAATTAGGGCTTTTCAATTTAGATTTATAGGGTTTTTATTGTCAAATATATACCTAATACATCAAAACGACTGAACAATTAGCAAATTCAGATCCCAATCCATGTGGGCCCTTGCATGAATTGAAAAAAAACTGATGTTTTTTATCGGTGCGCCTGGCGTAGCATATCACACCAGTGCTTTGTATTATACAAGTGCACCACATAAGTTAACCGGTGCGGGGATTGAATTGTAACATACCAGTGCTCTTTGTTGACATAGAGCACCGTTTGGTCTATTATATTGTTTGTGTGGTGCATTTCGAAGACACCTATGCACCAGCGTCGGTGCATACACCATGAATGGCACACAGGTTTCTTGAGAATTTTTTTTTACTTGAAAAGTTGAAAATTTATTAATAAATATATTAATGAATGATATGGTACAGGTTTGAGATTGATAAAGAAATGATTGACAAGAGATCAAGTAACAAAAATACTGATAACACATCAAGAAAAGAAAGAAAGGCAAGTTCTTTGTAAATTTTTTACAAAAAATATTATTTTTGAACTATATGTAAGTTTAACTAATATGTATTGTTCACTGTGTATCATGCAAAGCTACAAAAGACGAAGCTCGATAAGATTCTTTTTTATCTAGGACCAAAATAGCATCAAAGCTTGATGGAAAAATTGCAAAAGAATGAATCAGGTGAATGAAAACATACTATCGATTCAATATGAGTTTCTTTTTTTAGTTTTCATTAATAATATAATTAAAATTATTAGATAATATGTATGAAATAGTCTATTAATTCACATCTATTTAATGTTCTACAGGGACCAACAACTCAGAAAAGGAATGTTGTTCTAAGAAAAGAAAAAAAATAGAACATGCAAATGAAAATGAATTCCTCCTTAGCTCATGTAGAGTGTTGTTGGAGATTAACGAAAGGGGGAAAAAATTTACAAAAGTTTGAGGGATCTAGTAGAAGGAATGTATAGACGTTCTTTCCACTTACAATACAAAAACCAATCCAATTACTCCAAGAACCAAATTTTATATAAACTACAGGAAGAGTTTCCAGAGAATTGGTCAATGAGACATGTCAGACTTTTAATAGCAAAAACGTACAACAACAAAAAAGAAGGAATGAAAAATTAATATTCCTTTAGATGTTTGTCTAGAATTATTTATAAATGTCACTTTTGTTATACTTACTTTTCATATAGCAATATAAAAATTAAATAGTTTACTTTCATGTTACATTTTCAGGAAGATTATGAAAATCTCAAAAGATGAACGAGTTGATATCAGAAATATGCCAGGAGGAATGTCCAAAAAGGTGTATGAGGATATGGTCAAAGAAATGGACAAAATTGCATCGCAGGAGGAGCCATCTCAACAAAAACGTGCTTCAAATGATGTAATAATTGAATTTTTCGATCATTAGGTACAATAAATAAACAATTTAACATTATATATTAATTTTCAAGTATTTTTTTGCAGAAAATAAAAGAAAATGGAATCCATTCAGCACATAAAATAGGATGACAAGGAAGAAAAGGATTTATATCTAAGTTTGTGAGTAATTGTTACTTCCTTATGAAAACTTAACTAGATTTCAGTTTTGTAGTTTTTAAGTTGTTTTACAAAAATCATCATTGAATGTCTTCAAACAGGTGTTAACATACAAAGAAGAACCATCAGAGGAATTGATTGAAATTTGCTTAAATATGGGTTGTGAGTATATGTTGGCATATCAAAACTTAATTGTGGAATTTGTAAGTATCTATCGATGTTGTTTTACTTAGCTCCATCTATAATTAATAGAAAAAATAAATCCTTTATATTAAGTATATGATTTATTATGGGGTATGAAACTTGTAGGAAACAAAGTATGGCACTGCGCCAACAGTTCAAATCTTGAAAGATGGCATGTTACATGGTTTTGAAAGAATGTGTGTAGTTTATGAATCAATTTTTGCATTGGTACGTTATTTCTTTTCGATTTACATTGATCTATATTATTTAATATTGCAATTTTCATTATTCTCACCAATGTATATACACTCATTACAGTTTATTTTTATGTTTGTAGATGGAAGGTGAAGAAGAAGAAAACAATCAACACCGTGAACAAAACATTCCTGAAAATAACCCAAGTCATTGAAGTAGCTCTAGCAGTGACAACAGTTCAAGCGAATAATGATGATCACTATGTTTGGATATCAAAGCAAGGCATTGTTTTTTTTGAAAAATGTTTGTGAAATCAGACATTTTCTTTAATGTAATGGACATTGTGTCACAATTGAAAGATAAAGGGATACCAATAACTGTCCCATTTTGTATGACAAAGAATGTCATCTATATATATATATATATATATATATATATATAATGTTTTAATTTATTCTATTGCATTCTCTATTGTCTCTATTGCATTCTCCATTGTCGTTCTCAAATGCACTAATAAAAATTTAATTCAGATGAATATTGTTATAAGATATATATGTGTCGAGTTTTGATGAATAATGAATTTAAAACAATCACAATAATTTCACTGTCACAGGTCGATGTTCTAAAAAATACAAAATTAAAACTAATGCATGTATTCTTATATCGGTACGCTTCTATTCTTAAGCGCACCAGTGCATTTTTACGACCTATGGGCATCACACAAATACCAAAACTGGATAAAAATATTGAGGTGTTTGTGAGGTACAGCGCTTCGGTGCATTTATGTCTATATATGCACCGATGTTGTTTTACGACCTTTTAGCATGCATGAATACTTATACCAATTATAAATCTCAGTGCGTTTGTGTCATACAATGCACCATGGCATTTTCGTGTCTATACGCACTAGTGCATTTGGACGACCTATAGGCACTGCACGAATACTCATACCAATTATAAATCTCGGTGCATTTGTGTGATACTGGGCACTGGGGAATTTATGTGTCTATATGCACCAGTGTATTTGTATGACATATTTTCACCGCATGAATACCGATACCAATTAATAATCTTGGTACATTTGTGTGAAAAGGCATGCCGGTGCATTTCTATAAGTCTATGCATCAGTGCGTTGATACGACCTATGGGCACCGCTAAAATCCCACCCATGTATTGTATCACCAACACTACACCCGATGTTGTTTTATACCTTAACGGCCCTATGCATTCTCCTTCGACCGCCCCGAGGCTCCGGCTACAAGTACGCACTAGTGTGTTAAATCTTGATTGGCACACCGATGAAAAAAAATCCATAATAACCTCTGGCCACCAATTTTTTTTTAGTTGTGTTGAATTTCCGTTAAAAGCTCCACGAAAACCTCTGTAACCATAAATGGATGTGGTAGCATATGTTTTTTTGACAATTTTGGCCGATTTTATAACACTAAAATCCTCCTTTCTAACCTCTGCTAGAGGGTCTTTTCATTGTAGTGTCACCAAAATGTCAATCAAGTCTGGGTTTATGTCTAACATTCTTACATACAGACTTGGAAGAGAAGGTAATCCATCTGTAACAGTTTTCTTGCCTATTGTGTTCATTGCTCATTTTGATGTTCTAATTTTTTTATTAAATTTGTCTCTCTCTCTCTTTCTTTTTTTCTTGACGATGTTATTTTTTAACAACATCTCTGAATCTATTTAGTATTTATTCACCAGATTTCACCCAAGACTTAACAGTTGGTCCCATCCATTGGCCTGCTTAAGCAAGCGAACTAGCTTTTGAATCTAGGTTGAGTATAAAACAACCCCACCTTATAGACCCCATTAAGGTTGCATTTGTTTTTGACCTAAAGAGCAAGTTAGCTATAAAATTTTCATTGATTTCTCTCATGACATAGAGATATCTATATCAATTGAGCTTATGCTTTTCCTGGAAGACAATAGGGCATGAGAGAAGGGTTGTTTGAGTGATTCGCCTATAGTGATTCACAAATTCTTTTGTATGAATTTTATGCAAGATAATTTTTTTTCGTATATGTTCCTTCCCACACTCCAGCTCTAGCAATATAGCTAGTGTATCACCTTGTTGAATTTTCTTCTTGATCGTGTTATATTTGTAGATCCATTGAAATCATAAACAAATAAACCTTGATGATTGAAAATTTTTGACCAACCAATGTAGATCTTCCAAGCCAAATTGAGAATGATGTAGATCTCCCAAACCAAATTGAAAACAATGGTTCTTACTTAAGATCTATTTATTAAGTAGTGGAATGCCTCCATCTCACTACAAGAAAAAAGCACATTAGTGAGGGTCATGCTTGTGACGGACCTTTAAGGTTCGTGACCAATGTCACATATGGTGACGATCATTAAAAAATCGTCACTGTAAGTGTATATAGTGATGGTCCTTTATGGTCCATCACCAAAGACATTTTCAATGACACTTTTGGTGAGGGTCGTTAAAGGCCCATCACTAATTCTCTCTTTGGTGACACTTCTAGTGACGAAATTTTAATGACCCTCACCGATGCTCTTTTTGTTACTTTTTGTGATAGTCAAAAAATGTTCGTCATCATTGATCACTAAAAACCATCAATATAAGTGTATATAGTGATGGTCCTTTATGGTCCGTCACTAAAGACATTTCAGTTTTGGTGAGGGTCGTTAAAGACCCATCACTAATTCTCTCTTTGGTGACACTTCTAGTGACGAACTTTTAATGACCCTCACCAATGCTCTTTTTTTTACTTTTGGTGACGATAAAAAAATGTCCATCATCATTGATCATTCCAATGAGTTTTTGATGACGGTATGTGCCTGTTAATATATTTTTTGTCAAAAGATAACGATTTAATACCATTATTGTTGAGCATTTTTTATAATATGTCCAAGGCCATAGTGGTTAGGGCCAGTCAAATTTTTAAGAAGTAATAAGCGTGTATCATTTCCCTCAAGTAATGACTAGTCGAATAGAGATTTCCTATGAGTCAACACATGATTGATATCTATTAAGTTTATTATCTAGCAAATTCCATTTAGATAAAGTTCCACTATTGCGTGTAGGAAACATATTATTTAATACATAATCGAGCTCTGAAAATTCTATTAATGAGAAAGACCTAACAATCCTCAACAATCTGGGCACACCTTAAATTAATGCTTTGACACACATTAACATTTCTTATCACCCCACATGTCTTGGAACATCTTTGTACCTAGAACATCTTATGATGACATTGATTCCCAAGCACATGATGGAATGCGCTAGCACAACATGGAACACTCCTAGCATGTGTTGGCATGCTGCATATAGTCCCTAGCATGCCCTGGAACACCTTGGCTGAATGCATTGACATACATTAGCACTTGGCACACAATGCCACTTGGCATGTATTGGGACCTATTATTAGTGTGCCTAGCATGCCCCTTTTCAAAAATAATGAGTCCTGACTTATTAACCCTCTTATTGGTTCTTCCTTTTGTTGCCTTGACACATATTGATATACCCTGGCACCCTGCGCCACATCCTTAGCACCTAGCATGTATTGGCATATCTTGGCACTATTAATTGGCACATGATATAATTAGCACACCCTAGAACTCCCAAGCACACTTTGGGAATTCTTAACATGCCTTGATATTCCCTAGCATGCCTTACCAATGCTTAGCATACCTTGTCACTCCCTCCTTGGCATGACAACTAACATTGACCATTAACACTAGTCTCTGGTAGTAAACATTCCTCATATTCATTAACTTCCATGAATTTTTACCTAGTGCTCCCTTAATGTTTTTTCTTAGTACTCCTTAACACTCATCAACATGTATTATCACTTTGTAGCACACCTTAGCACTCTTCAATATTCCCTTCCACTTCATAACATGCATAACACTAGTCCCTGACACATATTGGCGCTTGGCATGTGTTAGTGCTTGGAAAGTCTTAGCATGTATGGAATACATTGAGATGCCTTGGTATGATTTAGCATGGTTTAATATTAAATTTATTTTTGATGATCAATTGTTGGAAAGTAGATGAGAAGCAACAAAAGAATACTTCGCACTTAGAATGCACTAAGACTTTACACTTGGAACCTATTTCCACCTAGTGTTAGTGTGCCTAGCATTGCCCTCTTGGAAAAGGTAATTGATGACTTATTAACCCTCTTATGTGTTCATTTCCTTGTAGTTTAACTTTTTTCTCCCTTTTGTTGTCTTGAAAGTCCCTGACACGCATTGACACACCCTTTCACATCTTAGCATGTTCGACATGTATTCCTTCTATCTGGCACATCAAGGGGGTGAAGAGAGATGTAGTCCTAAAGTAGGTCGAGTACGAGGGCTGAGTAAGGGTTGCTAAAGGGAGGACATGATCATCCTCCAAGAGCAAGATCATTATGTGAGGGTTCAAAAGAATGTTGCATACCTTAATGGTCATTTTGCGCTAGGAAGTAGGATGGAATAATGTTGGTTCTCTTCTAGCAGATCAAGCTTAAGAGAGGTTTCTCATGAGAATCTGGGTATGTGATTTCAATGGTGTCTTTGTGTGAAGGCCGCATCAAATTCTGAAATGTTGAAATTTGCAACAAGAAACAGCGAGATTGGAAAACATAAAGGAAAAAAAAAATGCACCCACACTGGTGAGGAATTTTGATGCACTAGGAGTGAGGAATGTGGGGCATCTAATTTATTTTTCCCTTAAATAAATTGGACAATAAATTGTAATTTAATCTCATAACAACTTGTGTTAGTTAATTAAGTCACGATGACCAAGTTAGCTCAAGAAATTCGAGTTGAGGGTCTAATATGAGGCATCTATAGGGATTCTAATATTTTTGGGGTATAGCTGAATTTGATGCATTAGTGGTGTGCAAGTGTAATTAAATCAATTAAATGAGTTAAAATCAATTTAACTAGTTCTAACTGAGTGATGAGCTAGTGAGAGGTCCAGTGAATTAAATTAGATTTAATTCACAATGAGTGATCAATCAGATAACTGATAATTCACTATTAATAGTTGCATGCATGTCAGTTTCAAGGAATACCCAGTTGAGATAGAGGTTAAAGGGAACATAACTATCAGTTTTATTCAAAGAAAGTTTCCCATGTGCAATTATAGAGTCATTGGGATGCCATGATGGATTGTGCAATCAAGGAAAATTGATTTTCCTAATTAATAAGGAGTTAATTCCCTAGGAATTTCACAAGTAAGGCAGGCTGAAGTAAAGATTATAATTGGCTAAGTACTAGACCAAGTTTTCCTAGATCAATGGGAGACAATTGACAGAGTGGTAGAGAATCTCATGAGAGATTAAGCATTGTATTGTTTCATGATTCCTTGACTTAATACACAATAGAGATAGATGGGTTTTGATTAGTTGCTTTCCCCCAATACATCATGTTGTTGTGCGATTGATAATTTATTTCTCTTACTTATATATGATTGTGTAATCGTGTTTTGTTTCCGTAAATTGTAGGAAGGATTCAGTATCTTGTTTTAGTAGATTACAAGATCAAATTGAATCTTGTTGGTTATATTTTCTACATGGTATCAGAGTAGGAATTTTTTGGGTGGCGAGTTTGTAGAGAATATTTGAATATTTTGGTGTAAAATTTTCGAAAACAAATAGAATATTTGGATTCCTTGCGAAAATCTACCCAAATGGAAAAATAATCGATCAAATCAAAGCTCAAATGAGGGATATATCATCAATTTAAAATCAACTCTTTTTTAGAAACTTTTTGTAACTTCGGGACAATTACACTGTGTGCGAGTCCAGAACCTATATGCACTTGAGGTGCCGGATGCATGCAAAGATTTGAGGAGAAAGGCAGAAGCTAGAGACTTGGTGGTTTAGAGAAAGCATAAATTACCTCTCAACATGCATCATCATGAGAAATAGTCTCAGAAGGTTGTGGAGTAGCTACCACAATTGGAGAAGTAGAGAGGAGATCAAGTGGAAGTGTCCACTCAAGCAGAGACCTTCATGAGGGGGAAATTTTGAGACAGATGGGAAGAGGGAGCAACCATAACTTCAGGTGTAAGGTGGGGTTATGTGTAGACATAATCCCAAGATAATAAATTTGGGCAAGGTCCATTGAGATGGTGTGTCTCATGGATTGAACCTGGCTACGAGGAGCCCACAGTACAACAATAGTAGTAAGGATCAGTTAGATTGATGTAGTTAGATGTCAGCAAGACAGAAATCAGAGTGAACAAATAGAGTTAGCAATAGTTCAGAGGGCACGGATGGAGATGTCAACAGCAGTGTAGAGAATCTAGCACTAGACAGGTGCAGTAGCTAGCGGCAGCCATAAGACTCTGATGACAGATGCATTATACTGATTTAGTTATTCAGAGGCTATTCAATTTCAGGAGTTGCAGGTGCAAACAACACTAGAGAAGTGTAGCATGCAAAAAATTCCAAAGGTACCGGATGGGGATAGATTGAATTCCTTTCTTGTTGAGGAGTGTTGAAATTTGCAACAAGAAACAGTCAAATTGGTGACTAGAAAGGACAAAAAAAATGCACCCACACTGGTGAGGAATTTTTATGTACTAGGAGTGAGGAATGTGAGGCATCTAATTTATTTTTCCCTTAAATAAATTGGACAATAAATTGTAATTTCGTCTCATAACAACTTGTGCCAATTAACTGAGTCATGGTGATTGAGTTAGCTCAAGAAATTTGATTTAAGGTGATCAAGGTGGATATTGGTGGCCACTCACCTATTCCACTTGGGCCTTCACCATTGTCTCTTTCACTTTTTCAGTTTCCTTAGTTATAGCATAATTTACTATTTTTGTCAATTTTTCGGGTCCTGGACTTTCGAAGCCATTTTGAGGCCCAAACGATGTTTTTTGGGCATGAAAGGTTTGGAAATTTCATATAAATCATATTAGAAGTTGTAGTCCTCGGAGAGATATTTCTAATGAGGTATCATGTGCGTCAAAGGAAGATCATATGACCAAGTTACGACCCTGGGAAGTTGGCTGCCCAACTAACCCCAACGGGGCCCACAAACTCTTGGTGTTACATCTCTTCAGGATAGGGTTTTATCTTATTTTAAATAATAAAAATACCCTTGATCCTTATTGTAACACAGTTCAGAGGAACATAACTATCAATTGTATTTATATAAAATTTCCCATGTGCAATTATAAAGTCATTGGGATGCCTTGATGGATTGCGTAATCAAGGAAGGTTAATTTTCCTAATTAATATGGAGATAATTCCATAGGAATTGTGTGTGCAAGGGAGGCTGAAGGAAGGCTGAGAATTGGCTAAGTACTAGACAGATTTTTCCTAGATCAGCAGGAGACAATTGGCAGAGTGTTGGAGAATCTTAAGAGAGATTAAGCATTGTGTTCTTTCATGATTCCTTGACTTAATAAAAAATAGAGATAAAGGGTTTTGAGCAGTTGCTTCTCCAGATACATCTTGTTTTGTGTGATCGATAATTTGTTTCTCTTATTTATATGTGATTGTGCGATTTTGTTTTTTTTCCACAAATTGTAGGAAGGATTCGGTATCTTGTTTTAGTACATGATTACAAGATCAGATTGAATCCCATTGGTTATATTTTCTACATGAAATAGAAGAGAGGGTTGATACCATCTTGCCTTGTGTTGGTTAGTAGGCCACAAGGTCTGTGATAAAGACCAACATAAATGGAGGAGGGCTTGCACTGTAATTTAGAGCCATAACAGAAGTCGACGCAGGCGTAATATTCACTGAGTTAACCCTAGTTTGAGGGTTGACATTGAGATCTGAATTTCATATCAAGATTCAGTCAAAGAAATTCCCAGAATCTATGGATCCATATGATCTAGCTCGAGTCTCTTATGGAGGCAAGAGTCTTGTTTTTTCTATGTGTGGATAGCGTTTGTTCTACAACAATTAGAAGTACAGAAGTATAATGCCCTAGTTAGGACAGTTTCCTATCATGTTTAGTTCATAAGGTATGACCTTAATACTATGACAAATTTGGATAGAAGAAGATGGGTTGTGACCCTTAGAGCGAGGTTTATTTCTTCAATAAAGACTGCAGATCTGGAAGATGGTTTGAAAATTCAGTATGTGTGGAGACAACAGATACAAAGGAGGGTGGAACCTGAGTAGAAGATTGAGCATGCTGAAGAAATGTGCCATATGAAGAATGGATTTACATGCAGAGGAGTTGATTTTGGTGGACTTCCCATAGAATTTTAGACAAATATCTGAAGAAACCTATAAACAATTAGTAAATGGACTGTTAGTGGCTGATTTGTGACCCTAGTTCAGTCATCTACAGATTGTTATAAGTATGATAAGAGGAGTAGTTCATATTTTTTCATAGATTGGACAAAAAAGATCAAATTTTCGATACGCAAGAACAATGATCTTGAGAGGACTCAAACCATTTTTAGGTGGCAGATTTGAAGAGCCCTAGATGAAGACAATATTGTGGGCCCTAGATCGGTAAAAAGAATTGACTGTGGTTGGGTAGATTGATGGTAGGCCAAGTACAATTGGAGGGTTGTTAGGTTACTATTAAAGAAGAGCCCTGACTCTTGTTTTGGTGAAGGACAACAAAATTGGTAGAAGGGTAGGTGTACAGGGCCTAAGGATGTGCAGACTTTGAATGAATAAAGTAACATTCAAGTGGGCCAACCAACTAGCCCTAGTTCACTATATTGTAGAGGATTGATTCAGTGAGAAGAAGGGTGGCCTTCATAGCCCTGGACTTCTCATCTTGGAGCTGTAGTATGGAAAAAGTGGGCATACCAAAGAGTTGTTCACAAATGGAATTGTGAACAACTTGTTACAACTCAAACTAGTAGTGGATCTAAAAGGGGTTTCTAAGAGGGCAACTGCTAGGACAAGGGAAACGATGGAGGCTTAGCCCATTATCACCACAGCTAAGGCTCCTTGCTCTTCACGGACTTTCACTGATGGGTGGAGTCTCGGTAGTTTAGGAAGTCACTTATAGAGTATAGGTCAATGAATAGGTGGGAAGTGACCCTTGAAACCCTTTCCCTAAGATAAAATAAAGAGTGGGACTTGCTTTCCTTTTAAGAAAGGCAATTATCTTCTAGGGAGAGAGGAGGGGGATTGAAGAGTTGAGGGAGAATAATAAGACTTATGAAGGAAATTCTCAATCCCTAAAATCCTTTGCGAACTTGGATTCCCAAATGGTCCTTAATGAAAGGCCTTTGACACCAAATGGGACCACACGGGGCCAAGTGGACCCAACCCAGGTTTGGGGATGGAATTTAGCAACCAATGATGTTCCTATCCTGGATAAGATGATGGGAAAGGATTAGACAAGTTTTTTTACTTCGATAGGTCAAATTGATCCTACTAGGTTCTATCCTTGGGAACACCTAGGCAAAACTTGATCCTAGAGCTAGGGCTTCAGGTATCTGAAGATTCCACTGTCAGAATTGGCCCATGTTCTGAGGAGAGTGCGGGCACCCAGCAATGCAGCTGCCTCTAGGAGATAGAAGTTTTCCTCTAGCTAGATTCCTAGGAAATTGTTGCCCTAGGTGACCTAATGGGGCTAGACCTAGGGAATGTGAAAATTTCTTAATCTAAGAAACCCTATTGCCGTATCTTGGTTTACTTCTCCTACTTGAATTAAGTTACAAGTTAATTTTTGAAATATTCAATAAATTAGCGAAGTAAATAGTAAATAAAACTAGCAACCTACACATACAAATCAAATACTGAATAACATGCTCATAGACAAAGTGACACACAGATTTTCTAGATAACTATCCCTAGAAAAAACCCAATGTGGGAAAATCGGTGCAGCTATCTCTGGAGGGTTTTCATTAATATGCCGAATCTAAGTACAACAATCCTGGGCACCAAAACTGGTTCACCCAAAAGAGAAATGAAAAGGGAAGTAATACGCTGCTCTGAATCCCTCTACGTTAGCCTAACTGGCCTGTGTTAGCCTCTGCGCTGCTTAGTAAGTGCCTGCATCACACCTAAAGGGCTTACACTGCCCCTGTGCTGCCCTGACTGGGCCTGTGTGGCTCTTGCTGCCTCTGCGCTACCCCTGCTGAGCTCTAGCTGGATTGCATGGCTCCTGCTACCCTTGTTGCTTTGGCTGGTTGGAATGCTTAAGAAAAAAAAGCATAGGTAAGAAAGAAGGATCTAGCCAAAAGAAATGCATAATAGTCAGAAAAATTGAAGAAATGAAATGAAAATATATCAATGTCCACAAATAAATAAAATAGCTCAATGGGACTAGAGAGTAAAATATTTGACAACAGCAATAAGTGCTTATAGAATCAGCTAAGAGAACAAAGGAGACTAATTCATGAGGTTAAAATGTTGTATAGTTGTTGGCACAAGAAAACTGTAGAATTGTTAGAGTAAATCTCTGTAGGTACCATTAGTTGGTGACCATCAATAACCATTTCATTTCATCAAATACCCTGATGAATGGGCCTTACAAGCTATTTGTGTAGACAAACCCCACAGAATTTGTGTGATGGAAAAATATTCACACTATATTGAAGAAAACACCTACCAAATAAGGATGACATTTCAAATGGGGCTAGAAACAATAGAGAGATAGAAATTGAAAAATTTAAAATGCTAGGGAAACATGAAAGCAACTAGGTAGCATGGTAGAAAGCACAACAAAGAAAATTATAAAAATGGAAAACCCTACAAATTAGCACCCATCCAAACATCACCACAATTTTTTCTTCAACTCTAAATCTCCAAATTCATCAAATTATATCCTATATTCAAACTTGATTCTCTTTGTTATCCATTCTGAAGATAAGGCTAAGAACTTACTACAGAACCATCACCTACATGTTGTCATGATCTTATTCTGTGACTAGACAACCTACTTTCGTGAAGACACAGAAAGGTAAACGCTTTCGGCCAAGATTTTCCATACAACGCAGGTTGAGCAACCACATATACATCACCAGTTTTTTCTCTTTAGATTTGTAACTTAGAAGAGTTTTTTCTGAACACCTTCAGGTTTCTCCCAGATTCACCCAGGCAAGCCCTCTCAACATCATCCTCTTCCATCTTTGTGCCACTATCTCCCTCTCTTACCCTTCTCTACCTCTCTCACTCCTCTCCCTTTCTCTCTCTCCATTACTTCTCTCCCCTCTCCTTCAGTTTATCTCCATCTCTCCCTTGTGACTCCCCTTGTCTCGCCACCTCTATCAATCTATGTCTTTATTATTCCTTCTCATATATATCTATAGTTAATATATATCATGACATATTTGGACCTATGATTGGGTTAATTACGCTTTGTTGGCAAGGTTAAAATGGTTAATCTTTCGATAGACAAAATTTAGATCAAATATTTCATCAAAAATAGGGAACCATACCCTATCTTCCAGGCTATGCCTATTAGTCGCTTGGCCTCTTCTTGCTCTCACATGATTGTAGTCTTGCTTGACTAGTCCAGAAGAAGGTTTCGCATTATCAACTATTTGTTTGGGACAACTTTTAGTTGTTTCAACACTGCTACATTTTTCAAGCTTATCTGTTAAACCATCTTAGTCTTTTGTACTCTCTTCAAATTTTTAATGCTTTCCATTCCTTTCAGTCACATATGTTTCCTTGGTCTATTAAGGGACAAGGTCGACAAAATTAGGATGTTTTTGCAATAAACAAGGGTATTTCCAGGACACAGTTAGGTGGAGAAAGAGTATAAGAGCCAAATTTCTCATGAATGTGGGACACTCCAACTTAATATTTTCTAGAGTAGTCATGAGGTGCAGTTTGGTTATTAAGACTTCATCAGATGGCCATTCTCCAGACTTAAATTGTGTGACAACACTATGGCTCAGTTTGAAACTAAAGATTGAACATACATTTGGTTTGATTGCAATAGAAATTTTCATCAATAAATGTAAAGCAATGGCTTAAAAATACTATAAATTAATAAATTAATAATACATGGCAACAAGCAACAATACTTACAAAATTGTTACATTGAGACGCAAAGAATAAGCAACTATTGTGCATAAGAAGAGACCAATGAAACTATCATCTTCACCCCTAACCCCTTAAACACTAATTCCCAACCCCTAACCCATTTAACCCCCTAAACCTCTAAACCCCTGACCCATTTAACCTCTAAACCCTTAACCCGTAACCCCTAAACCCTTAACCACTAACCCATTTAACCCCCTAAACCCCTCGTAAACCCCTAACCCATTTAACCCGCTAAACTATAAACATATAAACCCTTAACCACTAACCCCTTAAACCCTAAAACTTTAAACCCTTAACTATAACCCCTTAAACCCTAATTCAGTTAAAGAAGTTACCAGAATCTATGGGTCCATATGAGCTAGATTGTGTCTCTTATGGAGGTAAAAGTTGTTATTTTTTGTATGGGGGGATAGGGTTTGTTCTAAGACAATTCGAATAGAAGTATAATGCCGTAGTTAGGGAGGTTTCCTAACATGTTGAATCCATAAGGTATGCCCTTAAGACCGTGACAAATATGTGTAGAAGAAGAGGGGTCGGGACCCTTGGAGAGAGGTTTATCTCTGCAATATATACTACAAATTTGGAACATGGTTTGTAGAAGTATGTGCGAAGATATAAAATACAAAGGAAGGTGAAACCTAAGTAGAATATTGGGTAGAATAATTGTGGCATATTATGAGGAATGGATTAACATGAAGACGAGTTGATTTTGGTGGATTTTCTAGAGAGTTCTAGATAGATATCTGAAGCAGCCTATAAACAATTATTCAATCGAATTTTAGTGGATGTTTTGTGACCCTAGTTAAAGCATATACAAAGTTTTACAAGGATGATAAGATGAGTAGTTCAGATTTTTTCATATATTGGACAACAAAGAAATTGGTACACAAAAATAGTGATTTTGAGAGGACTCAAATCACTATTAGGTGGAAATTTTGAAGATCCTTAGATGAGGGCAGAGTTGTGGGCACTAGGTCAGTAAAATAATTGACCATGGTTGGGAAAATTAATGGTAGTCCAAGTACAATTGGAGGGTTGTTAGGTGACTATCAAAGAATAGCCCCAAGTCTTGTGCTTGTGAAGGAAAACAAGACTGGTAGAAGGGTAGGTGTATTGGGCCTAACGACGTGCAAAATTTGAAGGACTAAGGAGTTGGAAATGAATAGATCACTCATAAAGACAAGGCCTGTCTAGCCCTAATGCACAAGGAGTGAACTCTCAATATAAATATTTTGTTTGTTAAACAAACTCAATTGTGTCAATGTAGAATACTATACATAAGAGAAAATAAAATGATATTATCCACATCAGTGCTTGAAATAACCTCAAATTAGCCATGGTTAGTGAGCCAAAGGGTGAATGTGGGCACTATTAAAGTTACATCATCTTTAAATTCCTTTTACATTGTGAGGTTGTTCTCCAATAGGGTTGAAGCATCATCACAAGGAAGCATGGCACAATTTTGTTGGGGAGCGATTAAAGTTGTAACACAATTTAAGTGATTTACACCTCAAATGTAATGACATCATTATATGTTTGTTTCAGGTTGTTAGAGAGGTTATTTATAGAAAATACATTCAATGTACTTGGAATTCATCTTTTTAGGGCCTCGACTGTAACATGGATTTGTATCAGGAACACTTCATGCAAATGAAAGGGGGCCTTTTTGTTTAATCACATACACTCAAGAGTATCAGATGTTGTCCTTCATATATCCCTTGGTGCGTTCAAAGTGGGTTTACATTCGCGTCGAGTTGAAACGATTCATAATGACCTTCCTCTTCTTAATAACATCTACTAGCATTTCCATTTGTAGATGCCCCCATTTATTATGAGATTCAACGGATGTTCTATTGTCTTTATCAACATTTGGATGAGTCTTTATCTACATTCTTTAAATACATGTCTAGAACTTTTTATGAGGGAGGTACTTGGATTTAGGTCTTTATATAAGGCCTTATGTGCCCTTCCCCTTTAGAACTCTTCCAAGGGGGTCACCTCCTTCTATATTTCCCTACCTACTTAGGGCCAAATTGACAAACCAAGATTTAAACTTCTTCAACTACCAAATTAGTGAGGCATTGTAACTCTTCTTGACCTAGACCTCAACGAGATACCAAATTAGTGAGGAATTGTACCTCCTCTCGACCTAGAACTCAACGAGACATCTTTCTTCAAATATACTTTAAGGATTTCCCACCATATATCACAAGTTGGATGTCATAGGATATGTTACCCCATTTTCTATATGGGCTTTTAGAGGATATTTTAAAATTTGATTGTCATCTCAACCCCTATGATTCCTGTCACATTGATCATTTTTCATCTAAGTTATATGGATCTATATGTAATTCATGAATGTATCATTAGTTTGATGACACCTTTCCTTAGCCATCTAGGACACTATGTGTAGGAAGAAGTTCCTTTAGCTACCACATTTAGTTGGATATGTATGATACATGTTTATATGATATTATGTCCAATGTGTACTATTTTTATTGTGTTCACTTAAACACTATGTTCTAACTATTGATTGATTGAATATAAGTTTCAATCTGAGTTATTCCATGGTGTTTCATAATTTTTCTCAGAGAAGTGTGTCATCTTGATGGTTTGGATATATTCTTGGTGATTTGAATAGGTGTTATACATTGATCTTATTGTATCCCTTAATTACTTTAATCAAAATTTACCCCATGTCTCTTTTAACAACACATGTGAAGGTCTTCTAATTGGGTATTTTTAAGCTCTAAATGAACTTCCTCAAAAATAAGAAACTAACTATACCTATTTAAATTTATTGATAGCATTATTCATAGATTTAAAGATAATTTTCACTCCCTTAAAGGTTGATAGATATTTCCGAGCTCATGTTCATTTTCCCTCTTTATATCAACATTCTTACTTATATTAGAAAGATATAATATAATTTTGATTAATTAGAATTCTTACTTATATTAGAGAAGTATAATATAATTTTGATTAATACTTTAATTAGTTTAACATTATTTTTACTCACATAAAAATAAAACTTGATGAAAACCTAACCAACCATAGAAATTTATTTGACTACCTATTAAAATCTAATTTGGTGGCTACTATAAAATTTAAATCGACCTATTAAAATTTATTTTCCCGTCGATATTCTCCTTGCCAGGTCTGGGACAGAGTTTGATGCTCCTTCTCTCCTCATAATTTTTATGATTTTGCCGCAGATTCCATACCCTTATTTGACATTCAATTCTTCTATCCACTTTACTATATTTTTAACCCGAACTTATTATATCAGATATGGGTTCACTTTTTTTCGATCTTTATTTGAAATCTTCTTCCCCTGATTTGGGGCTTTCTCTGCAATTCAGAGCAGAAAACATGTTCAAGAACTCCGAATTTGGCTATAGTGAACTATATTAATTTGTCATTGTCCTTCAGCCTTTACCTGCTCGCCTTCATCCAAGAGGCTCGATTGATATTGCCACTATGGTGAAAATATCTCCAGTCAAGTAGCAAAATAGACTGGTCTTCGTGGGATGGATGGTTGGATCGTTGGCTTCACCAACGAATGAGGTAAGGATTGATGGATTGAGGAATGAATTGATAAAGAGGATTTTCTAATGTGGTCTGATTAGTAAGTATTATTAATTAGTCGAGCTTCATATATTTTATTATAACCACGGTGGTTATAGCTTCTGCATATGCACGTTTATAATCTTCTAGGGCTCTCCTACAACCTCTTCATGCCTTCGGAATTTTTCCCATAGAGTATTAATTTTAATGCACAACCGATCCAACCATCCAACTTGGGTGTTAGCTACTGGCTAGCAATGGGAAGAGGCCCTCATCCTTTGATGGTGGGTTTATAGTTTTGTGGAGCACTGTTTATCTTTCCTCTTCTTGTGATCATATTCCTGGTCCCTTTTTACAATCATAAACTGAAGAGAGGAAATCCATATCAACATCTTTCATTTCATTTTCCCTAATAATTTCTGAGCCTGTTTCATCTTCCACACTACTTTTGGATCTCTGTCATCTTCTCCCTTTTTCCACTAGCCCCTTTGAGAGGAATTCAATATCAACATCTTTCATTTCATTTTCCCTAATAAGTTCTGAGCCTGTTTCATCTTCCACGCTACTTTTGGTTCTCTGTCATCTTCTCCCTTTATCCACTAGCCCCTTTGAGTTACGATTTTGTCTCCCTTGTTCTCAACATTACTTATATTCTTGTGTTCCTGCTTTTCGCAGTATTTCTTTGATTGGTTTAAATTTCTGCAAGCTCCCAACATCCTTTTTTCCCTGTCGAATAGTTTTCTGATTCATTTTGAATTCCCTTCAGATTCCCATGCTTATGGCTTGTCTGGAACCAAAAGGGTATCTGCTAATTATTTATTCTTATATCCACTATCATTTCATTGCTTCAGAATTCCTGTGGAAGTGAGCACAATTGAATCTGCACTTCTTCTTGTGTTGTCGGTAACCCTAATTCTCACTATGTTTGCTTTATAGAAGATTGTACCGTATAAAATAGTATACTCTCTCTCCATTTTCATTTTGATATGGCTACCGTTAGACTCTAGCCCATCAATTTGATATTAGTATGTTGAAACTTATTCTTCTGCTACTAAACCATTTCATATAACATTTCATGAGAAAATATTATAAAGTGGTTTTGTTTTCACCTTGTTTTCTCATCACTTGTCCATTTATTTCATGATTGTTGGTCAAGGATACAGAAATTATACCAAGGATTTTTCAATTCAAGCCTACGTTTTCTCCACATCTCTATGCTTTTATATGAACATATTTGTCATACAATCTGATATCTCTATATCTACAATTACAATAAATTGCATTTAATGATAATTATGCATCGCTTTAAATTTGACAATAATTTCATTGAATAATAATAATAATAATATTGCATATACTATAAAATTATTGATTTTGTTTCTGATTTTCCTGTTCAATATTCAGCATGCACAGACTTCTCAAGCAGCACCTTCTCAGCAATTTGGCAGTGGGACGACAACATCTATGACACCAAGCCAAGGATTTTTGTGTAGTTTTTGTGTTTCAACTGTCCCCAATATATTTTTCAAACACTTCATGCCCCTTCTAAATCTAGACAATGTGATGTATTGGTTACACGAGAATATTTTCCAATGCAGATGAGAATGATAGCTCAAGGACATGGATTTATTAATCAAACCTATTAATTGATGGTCGATAAGATTTGAAGGGGTTGTATCTTGTTATGGCTTGGCAGAATGCTTTTTTTTTCATTGTTATGTTTCAATAAATGTGTTTGTGTGTAACAGGTGCAATAACTATAAACAGTTTTGAACATGCTCTCAATATTGAAACATTAGTTGCTGCAGCTGAAAGACGGGATACTCCAATTCAGGTGTGTCATGTACCCAAACCATTAAGAAGGGGTTCACATGGAAATGACAGATCCTAACCTTGGGTTCTTGCATTCTCCAAATGACAATTCAATAGCTGAAGAAAATAACTTGTGATCATTTAATATGTTTTCATTTTTGGTTTTTTCCTTTGTGAGATTTATGATAATGTAGATGTGATTGGTACTGAAAGTGAACTATTGTCTATCCATGTGGAAATGCAGGCACCTACCTCAGATGTTTAGGATAATACAACTTTCTTGATCAATAACATTTCAACCTCCAACCTGGAGACTAAATCCAAAGAGTTTTTAGAGGTTTTGAAAGAGCCACACTATGCATGGTTTTCTAGGTATATGGTGATGAAAAGGTCAATATGATGTTATGTATTTTACTGTTCTTGGTCATATATTTTTAGTTTGAAAATGTGCTTGATAAAAGAGATGAAAGAGCCTTGGCACTTCTTGGCCATTGATATTTCCTTTTGAAACTCTGCTTGAAAAAAGAGATGAAAGAGCCTTGGCGCTTCTTTGTCATTTATGCTTCACTTTAAAACTGTGCTTAATTGCTAGTGTATTTTCTATTTTACTAATTTATTCACATTTAATCTGCAGGGCTAGCATTGAACCCAATTTCCATTATTTGTACTTGAAATTCTTAGATAAGATTAATTCAAAAACATTGCACAAGGAAGTCATCAAAGCTACCTATGAGAACCGCAAGGTTGTAGTTTTATCTTGTTTGTGTCATTGACTATTTTGTGTTTCGGAAAATTGGTTTACTTTTCAGACTAATCTATATCTTATTGGCAGGTTCTCTTAAGGACCGAGCTCATTAAATCTAGTTCATAAGAACGATCTCTATTGAAAAATTTGGGGAGTTGGCTTGGGAAACTTACCATTGGTAGAAATAAAGCATTAAGAGCTCAAGAAATCAATCCAAAATTGTTAATTATTGAGGTTGTTTTGACTTGCTCCTGGTGTTTTTTATTCCCTAGAAAGTAAGGTGGTACTTTGAGAGTTCTTATTTCATGAGAGTTCTATGGTCTTCCTTTTTACTGGGAAATTTGTGGGAGTTCTTATTTCATGAGAGTTATATGGTCTTCCTTTTTTTATTCCCTAGAAAGTAAGGTGGTACTTTCAGAGTTCTTATTTCATGAGAGTTCTATGGTCTTCCTTTTTACTAGGAAATTTGTGGGAGTTCTTATTTCATGAGAGTTCTATGGTCTTCCTTTTTTTATTCCCTAGAAAGTAAGGTGGTACTTTGAGAGTTCTTATTTCATGAGAGTTTTATGGTCTTCCATTCCTCAGTGCTTTAATATGTTGGGGGTTAATGTTATTAGGTTGGCTTGCTAATCCTTTCGAGTTCTCCAATAACTTTGATACAAGGGTTTCCACCTTCATGTATTGTCCCTCATTTTCTTGGATTTCCACAGGAGGGAGCTGGACGAAGCGCATATCTAGACCCTGTGAGGAATTTATGCATTCAGGACTAGATAACATCCATTTTCATGTAATGAAAAAAATGGTGAATCCATGGTGTGCCGAGAGGCGCTGGGGGAACTCAGTGAATGGGATAATATGGCCCATTCCTCCACTGGGAAAAATGGCGACATGAGGCTTTCGGCTTCCCATTCTCTCTACACTTATCTTCACAGGACAACACTGCTATAGCTACGCTTCACGACAGTTTCCTGCCATTAGCATTTAGCATGGATCCATGTTCGAGCGCATATGGAGATAAAATTGCACCCTTACAGAACTTTGATAGGGAGAGTCTATATGGATACGTTTGACAGGTATTTTTCTGATCTTATTTCTATGATTTTTATTGTTAAAATTTCAAAGGATTTAAACTTGTATACTGAATTTTTATGATCTTATCAATAAACTTGTTTATCTCAACTTAATTTGTTTCCTCTTTGACTTGCAAAAAAGGAATGTCATGCAATACCTGACTACACCCTACCTCTTCTCTAAACAGATCGATCTCACCTTAATTATAACAACCTGGAATCATTCCACTCACACGGTCTCTATGAATGACACACAAGAGATACGAATCTATTTAGGCTATATGGCTTATTCCGGGGTTCTGGCCAATCTAACAATGTTTTTTTTTCATTGTGGAAATGCTCTTTGAACTGGAATATGAGAAAAACAAGCATGACCAGGCTCCCTGTAGAAAGTTATTGTTGTAATAAATTTTTCATGCAGTAAATTGTGTCTATTATAAGCCCTAATTTATAACAACAATAATTAAATTAAAAGTATCATGTATTTGGGATCTAATTGAGCATTTCTAGTACTATCTTAGCCCTATAGTACTTGGGGGCTTTCTTCAATTTGCAAACATGGGTTTCCTTGTCATGTTCCTCAAAGCCCTGTGGTTGTCATGACTTGGCTGAGATTATTGACCTCATACATCCCATTCAATTTATCATACATCTTCTTTGACTTCTTCGGCTTGGACACATAGGTGATGAAATGGCCTTTAAGAGAGTCAATGATGAGCTTTTCGGCCTTGATCTCACCTTTCTTGTACTTGTATATGACACTGGCATTGACATTCTCAGGAGGTTCAACTACTTGGCCCTGCACATATTTCATCACATCATTCTCTTCAAGGATAAGACCCAATCTAGCCCTCCATGTTGCGAGGTATCATTCAGTTTCTCTTCAACCTTGAAGTAGGAGGAATTCATCTTGCCAAGAAAGTTGATCACCAATCGGCAAGAAAAATGTCTTAAAGGGGTGTTCTATGGTCTCCAGTAGCTAATCTTCACCTCACTCTGATACCATGCTAATTTTACACAGTGTTCTATGCTGATATAATCACTTAAAATATTTTCATCCAATTTCATTCACCCTAGGAACAATTAAGCAATTATAGATAGAATAGTAAACAATAATGCACAATAGAATATAGGCAAGAACGAGACACAAATTTTGGTCACAGACCAGGGAAAAACCCCACAAGGATGAAATTATTCTTCTTCTCAGTCAATCAATGTTCAGTATGAGATACATAGTCCAATAGTACATCCATAAACCAGTGAAATTCAAATCTTTGACTTTCCATGTCAACCAAACCAAAACCAATCCAAATAGAGAGAAAAGTCAATTCTTGTCCAAGATAACAGTCTGCAACAGAGGGCCAAAATTCAGCCTATTGCAACTCAGTCAACCACAGTAAACAACCAGCAATTTTCAGTCAAAGTCAACATCCAAACCCTCCCAGAAAGCTTTGGTCAACCCAGCTGAATATTTGGCTTCTTTCTTAGTCAAATATTTTGTTAGCCGATCCAAAAAAATCCTACAATATTCAGTCAAATGAGAGAGATTTAACTACAGTCAAAGTTCAGTTGAATAGTGTGGTCAACCTCAGTCAATGGCTCGAGAAAATAGAGATAAAGATGTGGTCAACAGAGTCAAATATTTTGGAATATTCAGCCTCCCAAATCAGTCCAAACATCTCGGTCAAAACAGAGTTAAAGTGCCCAGGTCAATGCAAGTCAAAGGAGAGAGAAACTATTGGTCAACACAAAACATAAATGACTCCTTGCTCCTTCACACATGTGAACTCCTGCGACTTTTAGATCAGATTATGTGATGTGTGATAATGCCAAATGACCTCCAATGATGTGTCTATTTATATGTGGTTGAGGAGGGGTCATTTCCACTGTGGAGCCGACTTGACTTCATTAGGGCCAACTTGGTCAAGGTCAAAATGTGACTTTTCTCCATTATTTTATTGATGAAATTTCGACCATAGCTGCC
This sequence comes from Pinus albicaulis, assembly GCA_034641835.2. Taxonomy (NCBI): domain Eukaryota; kingdom Viridiplantae; phylum Streptophyta; class Pinopsida; order Pinales; family Pinaceae; genus Pinus; species Pinus albicaulis. Next base: position 39,017 of record JAXQQM020077684.1, on the reverse strand, counting down.
CAATTTTTCAAAAATTTATTCTATGAAAATAAAGTATAATTTTGTTTTGATCACGAGCTCAACCCTTTGTTTGTATTTTGTTCTATGTAGAGGGATGAGGTACACCATCAGCTCTTGGCTAAGGGTGCTCGGTTGATCAAAGATTCCTATATTTGGATCCAAAAGTTTATTCTGATTTTATCTTAGTTTTAGCAGCTTTGAGGAAGAGGTTATGATGTCCGTTGTATATACCATTTCAATTTTTGTATTGCTGTTTGTAAATATTGTTATGTAAATATAAGATGTACATTTAAAAAAAATAAGAAAATGAAAAATAATTTCTCTTGATCTATGCTAACTGCTTGGAAAAGAAGTCTTTTCATGCTTGCTGAGTGCACAACCCTAGTGCATTTTTGGCTTTTGGATCTTGAAGTCCGACAATCCTTGGAAAATGTGCTTAAGGGGTGGGAGTGCTCCATAGTGTAGGTGACTAAATTTCTTTTGCAAAGGCTCTTCCAGCTTGCGACTGTCATGCACTAAAGCACCATTTTTCATTGGATCCACAAGAAAACTATATGGGCCCACCTTCTTGCACACATTTGGCCAACGCTTAGCTATCTGTTTGGCTGCAATTTTTTATGATGACTCACTTTATCATCAATATTGGCTACACAGCTAAGGTCTACCTTGGTTGAAACTGAAATAAGATTTTTTGTCAAGAGAAGAACATTTAAAGGTATCATTTGGTTGTAGAACATCGTCTGATACCTTTTAGTATTGTAATAACTTACCAAGGGGAACCATGCTACCCTTTCCTAGTATCTATTTATAAATATTGGAAACCAAATGACATATACTGAAAGTCCGAGCATAATTACCCCCTAGTCTATTTCAAATTTTCAACTTTCCAGTGCTCTTTGGTATCTTGATGTTATCAATTCTAAGTTAAACCTGCTAACATAGATGTTTTAGTATATCAGAGAAATGGGTCTTTCAACTATTGAATTATTGAAGGGATTAGTCACTAAGTACGATATAGGAATAAAATGTATATGTTCTTGCCAATTTGCAAGTTTTGGTTCCTTTTGTGGCAAAAATCTGTTAAGGCAATGTTTTACTTTTGACTTGCAACTGCAGGTGGGAAACCACTCAACTTTTACTTAAAATAACATGACACGTGTGAGAATATTATCAAGGATGCCAAATGTAATCACAAAAATATATTGCATGAAAGAGCCATCGATTCCTTTGTATAGATGAAGTTTAGTTTTATATCTTGACTCCTTGCTTTGCTTTTATCATAAAAATATGTTGAGACTTGGGCTCTAAATATCTGCAGGATGATTCTCTTCATATGAATGCATTGTACTCTTTTGAACATTTAAAATTAGTACTCTCTATGTGCACACTTTACATATGCTATTAGATGATATTTTTTGCCATGAGTGGATAACTAGACAATGATTAAGAAAACATAACTTTTGATTGTTTTGAATTATTAAAATTCTACTATTTGAATTAAATTTCTTACTAACAGGGATGATAATGCTAAGAAAGCTAGGCAACAAGACCTTTTTGGTGCGAGCATCGATGAGATCATGGAGGCAGCAAGTTATGGATTAGGTCGCAAGGGGCATAGAAAAGAGGTGTTAATTTATATCTTTCATTCACACCTGGAAAAAAATTCAAGATGTTCAAGAATAAGAATAGTGTATAATGGTTAGATGAGTTGTCAAGCCTTTGGATAGTAAGCATGATACAAACACTAATTTATTTGGAGGTTGCAGTGCCAAGTGGTCCTTAATTTTTTTGGCACATCTCTTGATGTTTCCCTCCTTGTTGTCTTGTGTGATAGTATGAGAAGAGGAGTCGTAGAAAGGGGGATGGACCAAAGTTAAGTCATGAAGTGACAAAGAAACTAGGTGATGCTAATCTTCTTTATGCCACAAGTCATTATGATAAGGTAAATATTCTCCTTGACTTTATTAATTCAACTCGCTTTGCTGTTTGGATTTTCTAGGTAAGACATTTGGATTTAGCATTTTCTTGCAAATGATACTTCTATTGATTACAAAAATTAGCATAATTGGATAAACTAGAGGACAACCTCCTACTTAAACTCCTAAACTGCAATTCCACAGTGTGAAAGAGCCAAAACAATGCTGACCCTACTATACATAAATTAACCAAAATTGGGACTAGGTCCAATATCCATGAGTCCAGCATCATAAAAACCGAATTTAACCCTTTAAGGGTGGTTAACTGTACTACAAATAGTAGACAATCTTGGTGGGGGGCACAGGATTTTTCTACATTGGTTGAATCATTACCTCACCCTGTCAACATCTCTCTGCCTGTCTAACAGGGCCTTTTTTTCATTGTGGAAATGCTCTTTGAACTGGAATATGAGAAAAACAAGCATAACCAGCCTCCCTGTAGCAAGTTATTATTGTCATAAATTTTGCATGCAGTAAATTGTGTCTATTATAAACCCTAATTTATAATAGAAATCATTAAATTAAAAGTATCATGTATTTGGGATCTAATTGAGCATTTCTACTACTATCTTAGCCCTCTAGACTTAGCCATAGGTCCTTCAAATTTCTTCCCTCATCTAACTCGGAGCCCGACCTTATCGAATAATATTCTTGGAATTTGTTGTGTATTTAGTAGAATCCTTGAAAGGTATTTAGCCTAAGAATGCTCGGGTTACTTAATCTCCAAGATTTTCTGAGATAGCCTCCATTGTAGGGACATCCATCCATAGAACAATAGAGGAGCAGCTACTAAGGTGAAAGTGGTGACTGATCCCTATGTTGCCCTTCAGCTAGAGTACTTAGTGAAGCTTTTCACTAAGGTGCTACATTTTGTTGTAGCAAGCCCGGAAGAATCCTATTTTACCCTAAGTACTATCCTTGGAATGAGGAGAGTGCCTAGTGGGTTTCCCCAGGATATGTATTTCAAGGAAACAGACAAGAGAATATAAGCTCCCTTTTATATATCCTTCTACTTTTTGTTCTGATATTGTAATTCTTATATATATAAGATGTATTTTTCTATTAAAACCAATCAGAGAGTAATTAAGATGTCTACACAAACAAATCCATTAACAAAATCAAGAAGAGAGTAATTGGTCACTTGCTTACATAGGGCACCCTAAGTGAGATAAACTCTCCTTAACATCATTGATACTAGTCATATGCAAATAGAAATCATAAAAGATTCTATTTAGACAAATAAACCAATACAATAAGAAGAGTAAAAGGAGACTATTTCTATATCATGGACTATAACATGGACTCCAAATGAATCTAAAACCCATCCTGTAGCCAACATACTCAAAAAGTGATAAATAGGAACTAAGCTATTTTAAAATAGTAAAAGGGAGGATCACTAACCTTCAACTTGCTTGTATTTAAAATCCTTTGGATAAGCAAGCACCAATGCATTTGCTACCAACAGGATATGAGTGATATTCAAACTCTTTTTGAGGCTGCTCCAACAGAACCAAGAAATAGTCCCTGCAAAACAAATAAAATACTACTTTTTTCCCATATATGCCCAAAGCTTGAAAGTGGTCTGTTAAAGAATTCCATTTTCAATGTCCTTTTATTTCAACATTGACTTCCTTTCCAAATCAGAGACAACATACAATATGTAAAGTGTTTCTCATAACAAGGTCATGAAAAGTGGGAAGAAATTTCACCCATAGTAGATTATTAAGACAGAGTAACAAACTTGGACAACTAAAAGAAATTCTTACTAAGCATTAAAATTTAAAAGTCATTAGCTTCCATCACAATTTTCCTAATCAACTACAGTTTGAATGTGTTAAATTTTCTAATCCCGACAACCTGGCTAATTATTTCCTGCCAGAATATTATGTAGATCTACTGAATTGAAAGTACAACTAAGATTTTATGATCCAAATGGATTTTACAAACCTAAAAAACTTATATCTTCAAAAGTTGATGCAAAGGTTTCCATGTTGAAGAGCTCATCAAGCGCTTTCCAACGATTCTTGAACAAAGTCAAACAGACGTCGTGTGAAATAGATGTTCTTCAATAGGTCTGCTAGATATATTCACTGTAAAATAAACTCAATACTATTCCTCTCAAGACTTCTCTGTAATTTTATTCCAAAAACAGAGATCTGCGGGTCTTAATTTGTCTTCAAAACTGCCACTATAGATTTGAATTACAAGACTGTTGCAAGGTCACATATTTCACCACAGGTCTGAATTAGAAAGGTCTGAATTGCAGAGAATAGTCTCAGGTATGAGCTTCTAGAAAGGCCAAAGTTACAGGTGTGTTATGGCCGAAATTTCAGGCTTTGATAGGGTCGAAATTTTAGGCCTGAATTCAGTTCCGAAAATTTTTATTTCCAGAGGTGCAAATAGGTCTGCAAGAGATATATCCTTCTAGTCCAAAACATTGTAATTATGATCTCCCTTTTAATATCCTTTTCCTCCTGTTTTATCTCTGAATTCTCACTATATTTTTCACTGAAATTTTCATTCCAAAATGATGAGCATGACTAGTTATTTATAGTTTTTTGTGTATGAACTAAACAATCGTGTCTTTTGATTAAGGAGCTGACATAATAATTTGAGCCAACATGTGCATCATTTATGGTATTTATTTAAACCAATTTTAAGGATGATACAGGGGGCAATTTTATGGTTATGTTTGGGCCTCAGCACTGATAGGAACACCATACAATATAGCAGTACTTGTTGTATCTTCTGCTGTAGTGCAGACCTGTTTTAACACCTCCTTTGCTGAACACTTTATAGTTGCAGGGGATCAAAAAAATAATGTTAGATCCCTCCTTTGTGGCTCAAAGACTCTTTTTGTCATATAAAATTCTGCATGTCAAAGCCTCTCTGCTCCTTCACTTCCCACAAGACATGTCACATTGTCAAAGCCTCTCAGCCCTCCTGCATTCATTTAGATCACCAAACTACACATATGTTACCTGAAATAGTAGTGCTCTAGACCTCCACAAAAAAACATAAATATACAGAAAAAGAGAGATTTTATTCCTAAGTAGTGGTCATTATAGTGCTCTAGTTAGCTGGATAAAACATGCATGCAGAATAGAGAAGGCAGATTTTCACCATGGACTGTGTTGTTGCCATCATTCTTAGGCAACTGATATGTTTTCTCATTTAGTGTGAATTCTCCATCCTTAATATGGTTGGCTACGCGACCCACCAAGGCACCAAAGTAAGGTCTACTCGAGCTCATGTTCTACATTAATAAACAATCTCATATCCCCCATGGTAGCACATACATTTGAGATCCATTACAATATGTGAGTAGAAACTGTAAATTTATCTTAAAATTCTAGCATATGATGGCAGTACTAATTTCCAAAGGGAAAAGCAAATACATACCATGTATGAGGCAATATTTTCATAGCCAAGAAGTACGTCTTCTAGATGGCCTTAATGCATAAATACCAATACTTAATGAGCTAGCTCCCTCTTAGTAAATGATGGTAATGCAGTTGAAGGGTAGGGTTTAGGGATTATTACCTTTAACATCAAGGAGAGTGAGGGAGACGAGGGTAGCTCCCCAGTTTGTTAGATTTATATACAGATTGCCTCTGAGAAGTTGAAAGAAACTTGGGGCATTGATGTAGGGATGACCATAATGAGCTAGCTTGCCTTTCCCTTCCAAATTTCTTGGATTCAACTCCCATTTGTGCCCTTGAATACTGGCATGGAATTTGCAGAGGTGAATGAAAATATGAATGCACCAAAAATGCAAGAGAATGGATGACACTTTCACCATCATCGATTGATTGACTGATCAAGGGATGGATGGATAAGCTAAAGCAGAACATTCAATGATATATATAGACTCACATAGTCAATACTAGACTAGGGTGTGTCTTTATGCCTTAAGATAATGTCACGGTGTAAGACATAACATGGATTGTGTGCAACTATAGACAACCCATGCACTATGGCTAACAAAAAATGTAATCGTTAGAATCTAAACTTGTTACATTTTTGAGTTTTTGTCTTATTAACCCAAATTTGTTTTTAGCCAAATCTTAATTTTGCTATTTAAAATGGAATTTTGAGTACATATATGGATTCAACACCTTGAAAAAACCCTAGAGCAGTACATTTTTGTTGTTTGTAGATTTAAGGACCTAAACTAATGCAACATGGTTTTGTGGATGCCATTTCTAAATTTGGGTTGGCCAAATTCCTTTTTGACCTTTATACCACCTATATAACCAAGTAATTTTCTATCACCTGTATAACCTTGCCTTTTTATAAAAAAAAAGAGGTTAATACACTCAAAGAATTGGCTTTTCCTGGCCATGGGGCAGTTAGAATGTTGAAATTCTATAAACTTTTGGATGATTAGAAGATCCAATTTTGCCATTTCTAGCCTGAACTATGTTCAAATTGTGGTTTTGGGTGTAAATTGTTGGTTAGTTGAAACCCATTTATCAACTGCACTGTCTGAGTAAAGCCTAGATAATATCTAAGATGAGGAGGTTGGACCTATTTCAGGCTATTGTACCCAAGCTAACAGTCAAACATAAGGTTATGCATATAGATGTGGTTCAAGGTCTCCTTTTCCTCACGTTATTCTCTATGAATTAAGGAATGTATGTTGCCAAGGAGGAACACCTGCTGGTCTAGGAACTGATACAACCAACAAGTTACTAGGATCTAGTCTAGGAACACCCAACAATGAGAGGTATATCCACAAACCACTCCAAGTAAGATATGAAAAGGGCTCTTGAAATGCCTCTGAATACCAAAGCACTCCAATGTTTATAATGACATATTGATGTCCAATTGAAATGCTACCTAAGGATTTCACAAAGGTTCTAGTGCCTTTGTTCAAGGGTTCGTTGTATGTTTCCAAGGGTTAAAAAAAAAAAACATTCACTAGATATTAACAACCCTTATGATATTTTTTACCACTGCCATTTCTGCCACAAAATTTCTGTAAGGTGAAGACACATGAAGATTTAAATTGGTTCATGTTTGAACGAAAGATGAATTGTTCTAATCGATGGGTATTTAGAGTTTTATTTTTGGCTATAATTTGCTTACAATGGCCCTAGATGTAGTCACAAACAAGTAATAAATATTATTGTTGTTCACAAGGCTGAAAAGTTGTCTGAAATCCCTCAAATTATCCCACAACAAGCTTCCCAAAAACACCACATCATTGTTGGAAACATTTGTTGATTTCACCTTTATTTTTATACTTGTTTTCATGTTGCCCTATCTGTCCAAACATTGGTATCAGAGCCATAATAGTGCTGTCATTAACCCTATTTCTATTTGTTGGTGAAAATTTACCACAGTTGGAGGTATCAACCATTGGAAATACCAACACTATTGGGTTCCAGAGAACCACCAATCAAAGGATATATCTACTATTGTATCTTCTGTTTAGGGCTCTTCACATGCTGCCATCGAATCTGCGGTCATTTTCTTCTATATATCATCTTCATATTGCCTCATAATCCTACAAGAGTATGTTACATGACCTCACATCCTCCTAGCAAAATTTGATCTTATATGCCGAGTTATATTTATGCTTAGATGGTGATCTGTTTCCTTTATTTGGAGACCATGGAGGATGACAAGATTATTGATGTCAAACTGTTCATGGAGGCTACCACCAAATATGCAATAAGGGAGACTTTCCCATGATATTTTTGGAACCTTAAAACCATGTTAAAATTGTTTGAAACATGAGCCCTAAAACTAAAACAAATGCTACAACAAAATCAGTATAATGTGATGGATGTTCTATTATATGACTTCTCTACTGCTTCTCATACACTGTCTGAAATAATCAGGTTGAAATTTAGAACCTAACTATCACTGGTCTAGTATGAAAAATCCAATTCCCGGCATGAAGCATATGATGAAGCCATTGGCTAGGTTACATGTTGGCAGTGTATGTTATGTTGATCTATTACTTTTTCTTTTGGTTAGAAACTGGGAACTTCACCACAACATAATACCAATATGTAAAATCTGAATTAATTGTTGTGAGACAACTAGCATCTAGGATATTTGTTTCTATCCCATACTTTGCCATCAACATCTAAGTTGTATTGCCTGTGCATGTGTTGAATGGAGTAGCTATTGTGGCATCTTTATGATTTTCCATGTCAAACATACTGTTTTGACATGTCTTCTCTATGTGTGGAAGATATTGCTACATTGTATTTGCTAAGGACACATGTTCACCAAGACAAGTCAAATACTTCAAAATGTTGGATGTGTTTTGTATTATTGTTCTAGAACATATTCTCTTTGTCTTTTTTTTTGTATTATTGTTCGAGAACATATTCTATTTTTCTTTGTCTTTATTTCACACGTCGTTTTAGGATATTTGAGTGTTTTAGGTTATTTAGGTTTTTGGCCCTGAAATTAGTGATTGAAATGCCAAATAGTCACTTTATAATTGTGGATTTGCTTGTCTATTTGAGTTATTTTACATAAGAAATCTTCATAAGTAGATATTAAGTAGATATGCTACCCTTAGCCCTATTTCAAAATGTTCTAAGAATTTCTGAGGACCTCTTCTATTCCTTGACTCGAGGTGGTGGATTCCCCATCCCGATGAGGCCTTTCTCTTTCATCTAGTCCTTCATTTTCCATTGAATCTAATTCAAGAGATTCTCCCACTAGATCTCTCTTGGGGGATTCTTGTGCTGGTAGTCCATGTATCATTCTTAAAAGTCTAATTATTTCCTTCAAATACTTTTCATATCTTCCATAACCATTAGGTAGGGACCTGCAATGTCGATGGTGCTTTGTTTGTTTAGTAAAAGATTGTCAAGACTTTAATTTATTGAAAGTTGTAGAATTTACAATCTATGAAGTTACAAGATATAATTTTTAAAAGTATAATTCTTTAAAGGGTGTGAGCTCAATGGAAGAGCACCTGCTTTACAAGTAGGAGGTTGGTGGTTCGATTCCATCGTGCCTTGATATTCATATATAGGGAATGACGAAGATCAGTTTTTGGTGACAGATGCTCTTTTGACCATCACCAATGAGCTTCTAGTGACATTTTTCGACCCTCACCAAAATATGAAATGGTGACAGTCAATGAACGCCAACATATATACGGATCAATAGTGACGACCATTAAAGGTTCGTCACCATAAATAGTTGTTGTTGATATGAAATGGCGAGGGTCACTATTTGTCATTATAGTCATTATTCGTGACGGACCTTGATGTCACCAATGAGTTTATGGTGATCGTCAATGAACATTTCCATATATATGCATCAATATTGATGGCCATGAAAGGTCCATCACAAAAAATCGTTGTTGTTCATATGAAATGGTGACAGTCACTATCCGTCATTATAATCAATATTCATGACGGACCTTGAATGTCACCACAACACATACTTTTGGCAAAGCCACCTTTGGTGACGTTCAGTTTTTTGGTGATGGAGGCTATTGTTTGTCTGTCACCATTGCCCATATGAAATGGTGACGGTCACTATCCGTCACTATAAATCATTATTGGTGACAGACCTTGAATGTCACCACAACACCTATACTTTCGGCGATGCCACCTTTGGTGACGTTCGGTTTTTTGGTGACGGAGGCTATTGTCCGTCATCATTGCTGATATGAAATGGTGACAGTCACTATTCGTCACTATAAATCATTATTGGTGATGGACCTTGAATGTCACCGCAACACCTATACTTTCGGCGACACCACCTTTGGTGACATTTAGTTTTTGGTGACGAAGGCTCTTTTGACCCTCACCAATGAGCTTATGGTGACCATTTTCGCCCCTCACCAATGTGCTTTTTTCTTGTAGTGGATCTCCATTTTCAAGATTTGTTTAGGTATAATTAAGTATGCTTATAGCAGGTCTCCTATGAGATTCTCTCCCTAGACCTCCAAAAAAATGAGGTTTATGGGCTTCCTCAAAGTTTCTATATCAAATTAATGGGAAATCAATGAGATCTCGAAAATGTAAATTGACATTGGTTGGGACCTGAAGAAATTGAGATTGGTCAGGGCTAACCTGTTTTGAATTGGGTTTCACTACATTCTTAAAGAAACTTTTGAGTGTAACTGGTGAGTCATGCCTCTCAATATGATCAGATTAGTTCTTCATGGCTGTTGGACCATCAACTTGTCCCTAGAAAAGATCTTTTCAGATGAAGGTAACAAAGAAAATGGCATATTTAGTAGCAACCCTTTTACCATAAGATTCCCTTGGTAACTGTGCCTCTCCACATAGCATGCTTAACCGTTTAGAAAAAACCACACAAGGACCATCTGTAATATAGGAGCGATGCAACCTATCCTCCACTACTCAAACTGATTAGAAGAGCTATAAAATTGAAGTATAGAAAGTATCCTACCAAAATTAGATAGCTGCCATCCATTTGAAAGGAAAGTCAATTTACCCACTTCTAGGAAAAGTCAGATGCCTTTACAAATTATTTCCTTTTCAATCCTTGGAACAATGTTTCTATAACGGAGATAGATTTTATTTCAGTCATTAAATATACATTGTTTTCTTTTTTGACTACCATATTAAAAATGTGATGTAATTTGTTATCCTGTGTATGAAGTTCTTTTGCACTTTCTATCCTTGAATTCCTCATATGCATGGACTCAACCATCAAGAACTGCCTCTTCATGATAGGGACTAGTTCTTTTTTCTCTACAGGCGAGTGAGATAATAGATCACATGCTGCAGCTCTAGCTTGTGCATACTTAAGAATAGCTGCAAACATCAAAGAAATGAAAGAGAAGAAATTGAACCAGTTTTGCTTCACAAGGTAACATCACAACCATACCATACTTTTCGGCACCTTGAATCATGTACATCTTATTTTCATAATGTTAATACCCATTTCATGGAATAAAAATTTTTTTGTGTATATGGAAGTGTGCTTGAATATAGACCTCACTTTGAGCCTCAAGTACCAAAAAATGTCCTAGGAAACTACTCAGCAGGGATATTCTAGGGAACTCAAGTGAAGGATGATATATCCTTATGGGATATGGTATGCTTAATATCAAGAAAAAAAATAGAAGGAAATCAGCAAACATAAGCACTTTTTTGAGCTACCAGAGCTAGCCATGCATGTTGGACAGGTGATAACTAGGCTTCCCTTAATTTGAAAGTTGACATTGTTGTTTTTCCAAGAGATTTTCAATATTTATTTTTATCACTCTTAATAGATCAGGGATTAAGAGGAATTTATGCTTTCTTTCACTCTTAATATATCAGGGGCTAAGAGGGATTTATTCTTTTTGTCACTCTTAATAGATCAGGGGCTAAGAGGGATTTATGCTAGTCAATATTTTGGATTGAGTCATATTTTTGAATGAATGTGAATGCAGTTTATGCTAGTCAATATTTTGGATTGTCATACTAGTGAATGAATGTGAATGTAGTTGATCAAACATCCTAGTCTAGCTCCAAGCTCTTCTAAGAGATCTGGGTTGTTTACAATGTTCTTTGGAGAGCCAACACATACACAGTGGAAGAATGTAGAATCACTGCATCTGGATGGCAGCTTAGGGCCTCTAGCAGGCATGCATGCAGTGGGTCCTTGGTTTTTTTCATGTGAGTTTATGATTGAAGGGACGTATGGGCCAGATCTATGCATCTCCTTTACATTTTCTATCCCTGTGTACATCAGAGATCAAATGCACTCCTTTGCCAACTCTATTATTGAATTGCTCGCCTTGGATTCTTTAGAGCCTTGTTGAAATATCTGTGACTCTGCGCAAAATTAGAAAAATAATGACATGGGTACCTTGCCGAAGACTCCTCTGTTAGGGCCCTTGTTTTGAAATTAAACAATTGTGAGTTGCGGATAACAGGTGGCAGAACGCAACCACAATAGAAAGAGAGTTGTCATCATTGTGAAGAATTGAAGAGCAGGTCAAGCAAATATTGCGGAAGTAAGAACATATGGTAGAAGGAAGCAGCAGAAGAAAATTAGTAGAACTCCCCATAATCAGGAAGATGTATCAAACAACCGAGCGAAAGGGAAGGAAGAACTGTCAGTCATGGTGGCAACGGAACAAATAGGCAGCCGCCCAGTGGAGAAGGGAGGTTGGCACAGTAGAGATCAAGGAACAAGAGTCGTAGGAGAGCTCTGTTCATGTTGGTTGTTTTGTTCTCTCTCTCTCTCTCTCTCTCTCTCTCTCTCTCTCTCTCTCTCTCTCTCTCTCTCTCTAATTCATTTTGTTCTGTCTTATGTGACACTATTGTAATCAGCTTTGCCAGGAATGCTCTGAGGAGCATTGTAACTATCTTTTGTTGTTAATGCAGTACATTCTGATCCGAGGTTTTTTTTCTAAGTTCCGTGTTGTATTCTGTCTTAGTGGAATGTGCGGGTTATTTTAAATTTGTTTGGTTATCATTTTGATTATGTTCATAAGTATTGTTATCTGTGGATTATTTACACTTACTCGAAGTAATTAGTTTTGTCTGGTTATGCTTCTATCATGCTTGATTGATACCTGATATGATTCCAACCTTAATAAGGTCATGGCATGCCTCAAGTGAGACTCTTTGCTCCTCGGAGTAGGGTGAAAACGCCGGCGTTGTGCTAGACTACTGCAGAAATCCTTGATGGCGTCGATCTCGAACCTCGGTCTCGCCCCAGAGACCTCCTTTCTTGCTAACAAATGGTTCCGTTGCTGGGACCTAAAATTTATTTTGTATTTAGATCATGGTATCATGGATCCTCAAGAAATAAATACGAAACTGGTGGGATAACCACCTAGATCAATTCATGGCTTAGCAAGCGGAAGTGAGACAACAAAAAGAGAAAAATGCTAAGAATCAGATTCTATTCTCTAAATCCGCTAGTGATATCTACGAGATCTTCTAGGGAATGTTTCCCAAGGAGCTCTATAACTGGTTGCAGAGACTACAGACCAAGACAGTCCAACGAATCTCATGGAAGGTCTGTCACAACTAGGTACACATAGATCTAGTAGCACTCCATCTGTTAGATACTGATTTGACCTGAGCTATAGATTTCTAGGTGCAATCTACCTTGGAACGATACATAGTGGAGTTCGTAGCTGAATGCTATCAGTCCTTCTAAAAAAGTGGAGGATTTATTCAGATCAGGGCTCCATAGAGAGCTGTTGAAGGAGATCCCCCTGTGGATCAAGGCTTTGATGGTAGACAAAGGATTGATGGAGACCTAAACCTCCAGTACTAGGGGAAGGAGCTAAGGGAAATATGCTACAAGTATGTTGAAAAGGGGAATAGGGATATGGATGCTGAGATCTCCAGTAGGTTAAGGGAACGATGAGCACATCAGAGGGTGCAAATCATTGAGAAGTGGCAATAAAGGGTGATGAAGGAGTTGGAAAGACAGGAAAGGAATAAAAAAGACAAAGAAAAGGCACCTCAGATGACAAAGGAGATGGAAGGTCAGATAGGTTCCCAAGATATGGGGGGACCGCTAAAGAAGTGTGGCAGGGGTATAGGAGCCCAGCCCAAGCAGAGAAGGGAAAGGAGTATGACGGAAATGATGCATGCCTAAAGGAGACGTCTGATGTGGAGTTGCATGTTGCAATGGAGCAACTATTCTAAGAAGGGCTAGCACCCATAATCCCTGGTAAATCTATTCCCCAAAGTTCAAGTAGCTCTAGTCCTGACCTTCCCCTCGTACTCTAGCAGCTACTAGGTGAGATTTTTATTAAGTTACGGGAATTGAGTAAGTTGAATAGTGTTCAGTCCACAGGAGTAATACACATTAGCAGCGGTTCTAGTAACACCATTTCACAACCAGGAGTCAGGGGTTTTGTTCTAGTAACCCCCACATAAGGAAGCATGGCAGGATCATTTACCCGATATCCAAATTTTTCTGGGAGGGGTAATGATGATGTGGAACAACACTGGTACCTCTGTGAAGCCATATGGATGGTTCGAAAGACACTAGAAACAGGTAAGTTGGTAGAATTTCAAACTAATCTTAGGGATAGAGCTCTATGCTGGTTTATAAAGTGGTATGAAGCTCATCAGAACCCAGCGATGGATGATGTAAAGAGGGATTTTGTGAAAGAATTCAAATTACCCCAAACCGATCAGCAGGGTTTTCCAGAAATGTGGGAGATCAAGCAGTGAGAAGGGGAAACTACATGGGATCTAATGAGGAGATTCAACGATGCGATTGGAAAACGCATCTATTGGAACGATCCAAACCATCAAAGATATTGGTTTATCAAGGCCCTTCTCCCACTAACAAGAACTCCACTGACATAACAGGAAATCAAGACATTGCAAGACACATTGGAGTAAGCTATGAAGATAGAGGCCATGGAGGGATGTCTGCAATAATTTAAATGAGGAGCATCAGCTCAGGACAGGACCATTCCATACTGGGACTATAGCATCAAATAGCTAGACTGACAGAGAAGTTGAAAGAAATTCAACCAATGCATCCAGTGAGGCCAAACGTATGGTGTACGCATTGTCTAATAGAAGGACACATGGTAACCAAATCTCCTCGACTACAGGGACAGAATGTAGAAACATCAGCAACAGGGGAATTAAGAGCTTTGCCAGCAAGAGGAGTTGCACAGATAAACACCCAGGAGTTATATCCACCGGAACACCTCTACATGAGGTTCCCCATGCAACATAATTCAACGGCAACTGAATATTGTGAAATATGTAAAAGCATGGGTCATTCACCTTGCCTATGCCCCATATTGCAAAAATACTCCAACATTCCGAACAACATATATTGTGATTTTTGTGCGTCTACCACACACAGCACAAAGCAGTGTAGGGCTCTGGATGCCTTGGCAGAATGATCAGACAGGCCTTTGTATAGAGTGAATGAGGCCCCTAGAGGACAAGGAGGAGGCATGAGAGGAGGCCGAGCAGGAGGAAGGGGACCAATACGGTGTTACAGCTACGACCGAGAAGGTCACATGGATAGAGAATGTCCATTTCCTATAAGACCCTGGTGCTCTTAGTGTAGAGTTAACACGCACGCAACAAAGGACTGCCCAGATCTCATTAAAATATGGGAAGAAAGAGCTAAACAAATAGGACCAAATCTAGTAAATGCAGAGTCGAGAATAATAGAGGCTCAAGATATGTAGAACGTGGCCATAGTGACGCGAGGAGGAAAAAGAACCGAGGAGGATACACAAATGATGGACTCGATAAGATTGGTAAGGCCAACATCTCCAAAGCTAATATTCAGGCCCGAAAGATAGAAGCAATTCTTTCAAGAAGTAGTGGAAACATTTTCCCAGCTTGGGGGAAGAAAAGGCATTGAATTTCCACAGACCAAGGAAAATAACGAGAACCAAGCTAGTTTAGGTAATACGATTGAAGAATGGTTCCGTCTATTTCTAAATTTTTTTAACAACAAGCCAATGTTAGAATAGTTAATGAAGAACCTAGAAAGAGTACTGAAGAAGGCCACAAAACTAGGGGAGACAACATAAATATATAAAAAGAGTGAAGATAAATAAGAGAAGGACAGGAAAATAGTTTTGGGTGACTCAAGTTGCAGGATTCCAAATTAAGGACACAATTCTTGACCTGGGGTCTGATGTAAATATCCTACCAAGAAAGACATGGGAAGCATTGGGGAAGCCAAGGCTAACATACTCACCCATTCAACTCTATATGGCGAACCAATACTGCATTGTGCCCATAGACATACTGGAGGAGGTCGAAGTCGACGTTGCGGGAGTAAAGACATATACGAACTTTGAGGTCATCAACATCATGGGGTTCAAGGATCCCTATCCAACATTGCTGGGGATTGAATGGGATTAATAGATTTAAAGAAGGAACTAATGGTCTTTGAGGATGGAGAGGCTAGAGTCATTCAGCCGCTCGACCTGTATCAAGGTCCCCGATACACAGGGTTTGTTGACAATAGAGAAGATGCTTAGATTCTTGACCATTTGTATCAGATGATTGCAGGAAAAAGGGAAGATTATATCAACAAAATACCAGGGGGATTAGTTAGTTGGAGAAGTATTCAAAGCTCAGACTTGGGCTTAGAGATAGTCTGGGATGATTGGCAGCAAGGGGGGCATGAGACCAACACAAGAAGATGCACCACCATTGGAAGAATAAATTGGATTGAAATTGAGGTAAAAGATTACCTAACGTTGTCCAATATGAACGTTGCAAATACTTTCATTACCAAAATAGAAGATAAAGTACCAGAGGATCATAGGGTCCCAATCATGGTCATGGATTTATAATCCACATCTGCAAGACACTCACAGGCCCAGTATATCATCACGACAACAAAATATTTGACAAGGTGGGCAGAGGCCATGCCAATGAAGGATTTCACAAACGAAACAGTGGCTCGATTCATATTTTAAAATATAATCAGCATGTTTGGGTGCCTGAAGAGTTTGAAAAGTGATCAAGGTATGCATTTCATAAATGCTACCATTAAGTCCCTGCTTGAAAACTTCATGGTATAACATCACAAAAGCAGTCCTTACCATCCACAAGCCAATGGTATGGTGGAAGAATTTAATAAGATGTTGGAGAAGGTATTAACGAATATCTGCAATGCTCAACGAGATGACTAGGATGAATGTATACTAGCAACCTTGTGGGCGTACAGAACGACTTTCAAGATGCTCAATAACCAAACGTCGTTCCAGTTGGTGTACAAGAGAGAAGTAGTGGTACCTGCTGAGTTTTTCATACCCAGCCTTCTAATCACAACAACACTCCAACTATCAGAAGAAGACTCATTGAAGGAGTTGTTACAGGAGCTACAAGAACTCGAAGAAGATAGATTTCTAGCAGAATTCCACCAAACTATCCAGAAAGAGAGACAAAAAGTGTGTCATGACCACCATATCAAGAGTAAAACTTTCAAGGTCAGCAAAAAATTTTTACTCTATGACAATAAGTAGTAGACGTTCCTAGGGAAACTGCAAATGCATTGGCTAGGATCATACCACGTAATCAAAATTAAAGATTTAGGAGCGGTTCGGTTAGCACAACTGGACAACCAGGTACTGCCAGGATGGGTGAACAACGCACGCCTGAAACCCTACCACGAGTAAGTTCTGCATTTCATTGTCAATAACTCTCGCAATCGAGAGGATTCATTAGAGTAGATTAGATTAGCTAGAGTCAATAACTCTCTCGCACCTGAGAAGAGCTTATATAGGATTCCCAATAAAGAAATTTTATAGCATAAGAAAAATTCAATGTTGAGTTGCGGAGACCACAACATGACTAATTTCGGTCAGGGGGTAGTGTCCAGCGTGTCATCCACGTCGTCAGAAGGAAAATCATTTCAAACATAATTCCATCATCATTACTCATAGTACCCAGGTCAGTTCATAGGATTACCAAGATTTGAAAAATAATTTCCATAATTAGCATCATCCATACTTCAATAAATTTTCCATAATAAGCCATAATCATCACCCATCACATCTACCCAAACCCCGAAGCCACAATCAGCTTTGTCAGAACCCACCTCAGCCCAGTAACTAATCACATTATTATAGCCATGGGGGAAGGCAGTGAAAATTAATTAGTTATGGGATCTTATCAACCTCTTGTGTGATGGTTACTTACATAACCTGCATGAAAGAAAAGTGCGAGAATGCCAGAGAAGTCCAAGTTAGAACCAGAAACAGCAAAGGTAGCAAGGTAAACATCACCAGAAGAAGAACAGGGGGGGAGTCTAGAAGCAGGAATTCATAAGGAACGAGAAGGAATAGCTCTGTGAGTGTACCAGAGAAGAGCTAAAATGACCAGGGTAGTGCCAGTAGTTGTTGAGCAGGAGCTCGATGAAAGGATCCATAATATTGAATCCCTGGTAGTCAAATATGATAGCGCGTCGTTGATTGATACCGACCTAACAGACTCCTTCCAATTTCTAGCAATGAAGAAGCATGTCTACATTGAGAATTATGCTACAAAAGCATGATAGGAAGCAGCGAGAGTAATTTCGAAGTTCAAAGGTGTTCAGCAATCCACCATAATGAACCTAAGAAACCTACCAGTGTTCGACACTATAGGGGTTGTGATGCAGTGCACCAAGTCTGTGCTGAGCAAAATCCACAATGGGTTGTTGTGGCTAGGAAGAGAAATCCCAGTTCATGTGGAAGACATTCACAAATTGACCAGGATATCACAAGAAGGGAGAGATGTTTCCATGACCTTCTAGACTGTTTCCAAGAGAGTGAAGAAAGTAGGGGATGGTGACAACTATAGGAAGTACGACACTAAGAGAGGGGGAAAAGGAGCCAAGATAGACTTAATCAAAAACCCAGTGGTCAAGTTAGCCTACTATTTCATTGCAAGAAAAATGATGAGACACTAAACCAAAGGGGAATGTACAATGGATACTATCTCAGTTGCAGAGCATTGTCTGTAGGGGGCACAATGGAATTGGTGCTCATTTCTGTTCAATGATTTATTCGAAGCCTGTGAGGACGACTATAAGAGGGCCACTGGATTTATCTACAATTATCTTATAATGGCGCCGGCCATGTGGAAATGGACATTTCCAGGAATTAGGCAACCTCTGGAAGTCGAAGTAGGCCAGCCGTTAGCAATGAAGTTCACCCCTTGGAAAACATCAGGGGACCCAAGAACTAAAGAGGTAAATGAGGAGGCATTCAAATTCTGGTATAGCCAGATGGTGGATGTCGTAATGAGCCAACAGAGAATTCCAAGGAGCTTGCTAGATAGTTATGCTGTGCAAGTATGGTTTGGGGTTAACCATAAGCAAACCTACATCCGGGCATCATGTGTGCCGGAATTTACCTTTAAGATGAGGCCGTTGAAATTTCAAATTGATGAGTGGGATTTTCACACAGAAGTATGCTCCTAGCCAGGAGTAGCAATGGAGATCAAAACCAGAGTCTATGTCTATTCATTTGATGGCATGTTGTTGGATCCATTTCCAGGAGAGACATCAGAGGAAGCGATGGCTAGGATGTCGTGACTACAGCTGACCCCAATCATTGAGTAGTTGAATACAAAGGTACAGAGCTTTAACTAGGTATTCCAAACTTTAACGAGTGATTCCTCTTTGTTTCCCACATTTACGAATCTTCAGACCTCAAATTCTACATCCTCTTCCATCATAGTCCCCTTAGTCACAACCATACCACTGAATTTGTTTAATTCACCACCGGTAGCAACCACAGCTCTCATCAGAAAGAGTAAGGCCTCAAAGCCACCGTAGCCACACCAAAGGCCAAAAAGGTGAAAATCACAATGTCTAGCCAAGTCGTTGATCTCACAGGAGAAGATCAAATGTAACATATGGACACGGGGGGCCTAATTAGAGAAGAGCCGGTGACAGAGCCCTAGAAAACCCCAAAGCTACCTCTAATAAACCCCTATTCTTTTCTAAATGTCTGTATATCACCTCCTCACACTCACCAATCATCGGCCACCACCTCATTCACCTTCAAAGATCATCCATCTCACACACCCTCCACATCAGCCACCATATCTGACCCAGTCAGAATGAAAAGTAAAAAAAATGGGGATGTCGAGGTGGAGGTTAACTCTGGTACAGTAGTGGTACCTGAGGTTAACCAAACCCTAGTTGAACATGTTTATTTCCAAGAACTTTTAAGTCGAGGGGCACCTTTTACTGTAGATACAACAACCGTGACTGAAGAGCTGAATCCATTTCAACAAGGAAACTTGATACTTCAGCAAGTGCATTCCAATATAAGCATGGGTAACCCCAGTAATCTAATGCCATAGCCAACACCACCGCAGTCACCATAAGAGCATTCAACAAAGTCCATTACAAGCGGTCAACCACTTCAAGAGCGATAACCGAATCAAGATATCGTCGGAGCTGAAAGAATGCAGACCTAGGGAATGATGTAGTTATACAATTTCATTCAGCGGGCAGCACAACAGGCCAAATGGATTCACACAGAACTTTAGCAGAGATTCGAGCAGCAACAGGTACAAATTATCGCACTTATTGAAGAGCACGAATAGCTGAAGATAGAAAGGGACCAACTACAGGGCCAACTGGACATGGTGACCAAGGTTTTCCAGGATCTCTGGCCCATAGTGACAACCCACAACAATCAGATACCAGGTGACATAGTCAGACAGTCCATTCACATCCAAGTGGCTTGTTCGAACCTCACCCGAGAAAATAGGGAACTGAAGGCAGCATTGGAGACTAGGCTCGTGCTATCGGACCCAATGGTCATCTACACAGAGAAGATAGCAGAGCGACAGACCCAGGCAGATGGGATGTAGGAAGTTCTGATTACTACGACAAAGGAAGCATCTGACCTACTGAAGGGTCTACATGAATGTGCAACCTCTCTCACCTTGAAATCACAACCAGTTTCAGCAAAAATATAACAGATATTGAAATATATTCAGGAATCCATATACCTAGACAGACTTGACCAATTTTACACTCAAGTAGAGGAGCTGGAAGTCCAGATACAACAAATTGAGGAGCATTCAGCCACAGCTGAGCAAGCCCTCCGAGAGCTCAAGCAATCAGTGAATAATACTACCCAAGAAATGTAGCAAATAGCTGCAGAAGCTAACGTTCTGATCAATAACGTCTTTGGTATCCTACCGGTCGTCGCAGTAGAGAAAGAGGTTGCCCAGGTCACAACAGAAACGGACCTACTCATGCAGGGATGGCAGCAGGCCATTGCTAGCTTCCGAGAGCTCAAAGAACCCGCACTCACAAAGGTCCCAGAGTTGGGGGCCCTTGTTTGGACATGCACAAGAAAGGGAGCAAACAGAACGGGCCATGGAGAGAAGCGAACCAATGGAGACCAAGGTAGCAGGAAATAATTGACTCGGGACGAGTCAATAGGATGTGATCGGGCCCTGTTGGGGCCCTTGTTTTGAAATTAAACAGTTTTGAGTTGCAGATAACAGGTGGCAGAACACAACCATGATAGATAGAGAGCTATCACAGTTGGGAAGAACTAAAGAGCACGTGGCGCAGTTTTTGCAGAAGCAAGCATAGATGGCAAAAGGAAGCGGTAGAAGACAATCAGTGGAACTCCCAATAATCAGGGAGAAGCAACAAATAGCCGAGAGAAAGGGAAGGAATATTTGTCAGTCACATTGGAAACGGAACAAATTGGCAGTCGGCTAGCGGAAAAGGGATGTTGGCACAATAGAGATCAGGGAACAAGAGTCGTAGGAGAGCTCTGTTCGTGTTGGTTTTTTTTTTCTCTCTCTCCGATTCGTTCTATTCTATCGTATGTGATGTTATTGTAATCAACTTTGCTAAGAACTCTCTAGGAGAATTGTAACTATATTTTGCTCTTAATGCAGTACATTCTGATCCGAGGTTGTTTTTCTAAGTTCTGTGTTATATTCTGGTTTAGTGGAACGTGCGGGTTATTTTACATTTTTTTGGTTATCATTCTGATTATGTTTATAAGTATTGTTACCTGTGGAGTATTTACACTTACTCGAAGTACTTTGTTCTGTCTAGGTTATGCTTCTGTCATGCTTGATTGATACGTGATCTAATTCCAACCTTAGTAAGGTCACGACACACCTCGAGTGAGACTCTCTGCTCCTCGGAGTGGGGTGAAAATGCCGACGTTGTGATAGACTATTGCAGAAACCCTTGTTGGCCACCATCCTGAACCTGAGTCTCACCCCAGAGACCTCTTTTCTTGCCAACACCCTCTGTGATCAATGGGATATGTCTACAGCTTAATGGTTTTGAGTTCCAGTTTTATCGGAATTATCAATAATGGTTCCATTGGATCATGTTCATTTCAATTCTAAGTATACAACCCGCCCATCTCTTAAGTGTGCTACCCATCTTATGTCGTGTTACTGCGTCTCCGATCATTGGTGATCAAGAGTTTATATAAAAATAAATGTTTTTTTGGTATATTTGAGGACAATTTGGTCTTTTATTTGTTTTGGCATGAAGAGTTTAGAACCTGCCCAACGTTCCTCACAGATATTAAATTGAGAAACAAAAATAGCGAAGAGTAAGGAAAAGAAACTCTCAATGAAACAACTCAAGTATTTATCCGTTTTATGTGTGTTGAATGCCATAAACCATGCATATAAATCATTTTGATGGGATAATCTAAAAAACAAGGCATTTGCATGTAGTAAAATAAATTAAATTACTGAAAAATGTTGATAGTTTTGAAATATTGAGAAAGTTGTGGTAACAGAGTGTGTAAGAATTTAAATATTGGAAGTTAATTACATTCAATAAAATGTAGGTAAACACATTTTTTAATAATGTAAATATTCACAATTATTATTATTATTATTTGTTTTTTTTTTTTGGTAAAATGCAAGTAATTTAATAAATTTTGTCACAATTTTTTATTAAATAATAAAGTTAAAGAATGATTTTAATTAAACTTTATTTGGAGCATTTAAGTTTATGATTTTCCATTAAGTTTAATGAGAATGAAAAATATATTTTTTATTAAATTTTGAACATAAATATATAATAAAAAAATATTAAATTTTAAACATATATTTAATATTAATAAAACAACTTTAAAAAAAAGCATGTTTTCTAATATAAATTTTAATGAAAACGAAATATTTTTTTTATTAAATTTTAAACATACAAATATGATAATCCTTTTTAATTAAATTTTAAACATATATATGATAATTATTTTTAATTAAATTTTAAACATATATTTAATATTAATAATAAAAAATTGTAAAAATGATTTTTTTTTCTAATATGAACATGTCTTAGATATACTTTTTGGGATTCAATTGCCTTAAGTAAGTCATTCATGTATAACCATTTCCATGAGAGGTAGTCGTAACTAACTAATTTCTCATGATTTTTGAATAGTCCACATAGCACTCATTGCATGGAAGTGATAACTCTTTGGAGGTAAAAGTACAAGGATTCAAGACTAGTGAAATTGGATACATAAGTCAATCATCACTTCCAGTGTTTCCTAATTCTCCGAGTTCTTTAATTCCTTGATTATACTTTTGCATATTAGGGTAATTACTATAGAAAACATATTTTTATGAAAAACAAAAGTAAGAATCAAAAAATCTAATACAATTAGTTACTAGTTCAATTTGGTGTTAACATACACACATACATATATATATATATATATATATATATATATATATATATTATATATATATATATATATATATATATATATATATATATATATATATATATATATATATATAGTGCAGTATTTTGTATGTTATTTTACATATTCATACATATATTTATTAATTTTGAAACGTGTAATTACGGATTGTTTTAACTCTTTTTGTAGTGTAACGTTATTGGTGAGTATTTATTAGCACTTTTGTTTCGCTATTAACTTTCAAAAGTGAAAAATGTAAAGATCTATTGTTTTATATTTTTCTAAATTTGACGTAATGTAGGGTTGTTTGTTGATATTTACTAACATAGTTATATAAATTAAATGGTTAGTAGATGTTCATAAATATCAAAACACTTATATCATGATAAATATTACATCATTTAAATTCTCGTAAACATCAAAACATTTATCCCATAATACATATCACATTACCAAGTTTAAGAAAATTTTTTCAAATTATTATTATCATTAATATAAAAATAATTAATATGAGTTAAATATATATATTTTAAAAACACATGTAATAGGGTTTTTAACTATGGAGATTATTAACTTGTGAATAGGTTTTGTTATAGTAGCATAGGCTTATGATACCATTACTTACTGATACCACATGCCCAAAAAACCATAACTCATGCTCATATGACATTTTTATTAATTAATCAATCTAATTAAAAGGGGAAAAAAGGACATAACTGCTTTCCTAGATAAATATTGACTTCCTATTTGTTACTATTAATAAGAATAATATCTACATCCACTTAGTTAGTGCAGGCATATAAATTAAATGGCTAGATTAAATGCCAAGTAAACCCGTATAGGCTTCAATCCATACTAAACATCAAAACACTCCATCATATGGGTCAAGTTTCTAAAATAAAAAAATTCAGAAAATTTAACTATATTGTAACTGTATTTTAAATTTCTCTTTATTATCATTATTAATTATGTCGTAGGGCATTCCTTTGGGAATAACTCCCCAAGTTACCACTTTGCTATCAGATCCGCTGTTAGACGATTAAACAATAATATTTCACTAGATTGATTGCTTATGGTCGGCCAGAGTATTTGTTATCGTTAACATTATTATTGTTAACTTTAACAGAGGTCACAAAACCTTAACAGATCCCACAATTAGCGTAATTATTATTGTTAACCTTAACATAGCATACAATGCTTAGTCGAAGAAACAACCCATGTATTTCAATAAGCCGATCATGAATCGAAATGCGAGTGAGTACTGGAAGGATGAAGTGGGGTGCTACCAATGGCTTAGGGTTCCCCTTTTTCTTATGGGCAGCTGTTGGGTGCTAAAAGGTGTCTATGAAAACTCCTAATTGCCTCACATTAAATATCAATAAGGTTCAGTCCTTTTATCTCAAGTGTGTACACAATATGTGCAAGCTCATTCATACAAGGAGTGATGCTAAAGCCAATCGTTGAATATAAATGAAATCATGAATCTGAAGCTTTAAAGAAAGTAATTCATATATGCATTATAATCCAAAACTATGATTCATTCTTTAATTCAAATAATTCCATCAACCGAGGGCACTGAAGCATTAACTGAGCTCTTTCAGCTGGACCTAAACTATTGAATGCAAGGAAAGTAGTGGAAATAACAGTGTATGCTTTAAGTAATCAAAACCAATTATGTTAACAAACAACAGATAAATTGGAATGCGTACGCAAAGGAACAAATACAGAAATCGAAATCATCAAAATAAATTCACTGTGAAGCAGAAAAGCATAATACACTTGCAGTAAATGGAAAGGTATAGCATAAAGAATAGCAGCAAAATTCACCAGAGACTGGGCCCTTAGCCACCAGCGAACACTGCTTAGTTACTCCAGAAAAACTGAATGAACAACAATGCAAACTATGTATTAATCATCGCAATCATTACAATACAAATTTGTCTTTCAGAACTACATTATGTTCATTGTCAAATGATACACAAATGAAAGATACATGACACAATACATGATATAGCCTGATTAACATTCTCCGCTTTCTCCTATGTCATCATATTATCTCCCTGTCTTCGTATTCTTCTCATTCTTATATAACTAAAGAAAAGGAAAATGTGATCCCTCAAGATCAGGGGACCTTAGGTATTTGCAACAGATTACTATTCCGAACAGTTGGTCGTTCTCTTTGATTCGTTTCCTGATTTGGCCGCGCCTTCTTTTCCCTCGATTAGATCTTGTTGTTCCTATTTGGGAACAACTATTGTTTTATCTGTTATTTTCATCATAAAAGTAATGGGAATTAGTTTGGATGGTTAAACCATATCAAGACTACTTCATTCATTTTTTATCAAAATCCATTCATAATATGAAGAAGAGGAAAAAGGATAGTATTTGAGAGTAAATACATACCTATTTCAAGGCTCAACATACTCCCCTGCTTACCTTTTTTCATGTCCTCATGAAAAATAAATAATTCTGATGCAAACAAGTTAAAGAGTAGGCTAGAGAAGGTTTGTTTGTAAGAGTCCTGAGACCATGATGTCGTGCGAAGCGTGGAAAGGTTGCCGCTTCTTTTCCTTCCAGTAACTCATAGTCAGGATGATATCCTTCAAGAGGATACCAAATAACAAGGCTTCTATAGCGACATCCCACCCAATAAGGTCCTCCTCTTAAGATAAAGTTGCCGTATGGGATTAACCGTCTTGCAGCAGCTTTGAAATTCCCATAATTAAATGGTTCTCTATCTTTAACACTGTTGCTTGAAACCATCCATCTCATTTTGGATGCAACCAGGGATCTTTCTTGAATGGAGAGGAAATATGATGTTCCTTCGAGCACAAGTTCCTTATGTATGGGCCCTAAACTCTTAGTCACGCCCTCTTGTCTCATCAGTGCTTTATGCTGAGCAAACACTTACAGAGGATGATTAGGTTCACTTCTCACCCAAAGATCCAGGTTGTGTTCCTATTTTTGGAACAGATTATAAGCCTTCAACCACTTGAGTTGGTTGACTACAAAAGAAATAAAAGCCTGAAATTGAACATGTCCAACAAAGGGCTAGGATTCACATCCACTTCTTTATCTAATATGAAATTATGTAAATAAAATTCACAAAGAAGCCTTTGCACCTTTACTCCATGCATCTTATAGCAATTTATAAAATCTTCCATCGTCTTTAGCTCAATTGGCTTTCTGGCTCTAACAGCTTTGATTTTTAACAATAAATATCGTTCTAATAAAAACAAGGCATAGTTTTTAGCAAGAGATTGACAAGTCAAGATATCTGAATATAATGAAAAAATGGTGATCAATTGATTCCTAACTCTGTTCAGCTTAGTTTTCGTTCTATTCATTTTTTCTTCTTCCCGTCTAGCCTTATCAAAAGCCTCATTCTCTGCTAGAGCTAATCCTCTCAATTTTTTTTGTAATTCTTGGTATTTTTGCAGGGAGACTATCTATTGTTGATGTTTTTCTAAAGCAAGCTGAGCTTTCATTAATTCTTCCTGAAGCTTTAAAACAATAGGGTCCTACTTTAACGAGGAATCCTTAGATTTATTCTCTGTTTGGGCGCCAATACTATGAAAGAGTACCTTTTTAGTTTGTATTTTCTCATTATGGGAGGACCAACCCTCCATTTGAACAACTACATTCACCACGTTCTCATGCAAATCAATATGGGTGGCAATTGCTCTAGTGGAAACAAGTTTTGCTTGAATCCCCACTAATTTATTTTCACATTTTAGTGTTTGTGTTGTTACATAAGTCACCTTAGGAGCAGTGCTCTATGTTTTCCATTTCTTTATTATTCATCGTAACCTTTTAACTGTCTTTTGGAGGTTCCAGTATTGTTGTCGCAACTTATTAAGTTTTTCTCTAGCTCCTAGGTTCTTTCGAAGAGCATCTGTAACCTTAACAGGATTATGAATTGTTTGTAAGGCTGCTTGTTGGCCCTCAGGGCTATGTTCTAAAGGAACTGTATTTCCTGACTGATTGTCAGATTCATGACCAATTTCTATATCTACAGACTTCTATGGGTCCTCCCGGCTTAAAAAAATTATATCACCAGACTGGTTATGAGATTGTTGTACAATTTCTGTGTCTGCAGCGTCTTGTGATGGAGGAGTTTCTACATGCCCAAAATTCTCCAAGGCTTGTGTTTCCAATGTGCTAGGGCCAAATGGTCTTCCATGTTGCATGTATACATCGAGATTCGCTAGGACCTCTGTTATTCCTACCTCATAATCTGGTCCAGCTTGAACTTCCAACTCATAATCTTGTTCTTGTTCTTCGGGCTCTGATTCTGGCTCAACCTCTTTCTCGTGCTCTTCTTCTTGTTCTATTTCTGACCTGACTTATTCTTCTGGCTCTTCCTCTGAACTTGGTGTCTCTTGTTCAGACTTTGGTTCTGATTCTTCTTCTGGCTCTGCCTCTGAACTAGGTGCTTCTTGTTTAGGCTTAGAATCCCCTACCCTAACTGGGCTGGATGTCTGCGCAGGTTGATTGCCTTCATCCCGTAGATTTACAGACATTCTCTGGGCTAATTCGATTCTTATAGATCTCCTGTGTTTGTGACGTTCGACACTTGGATGAGCAATCCTTTTTGTTTTTGAGACATGGTTTTGCTGACCTGCTTCCGCAATTGCAGAATATTGAATTACAAGGTTCTGTATGCTTTCTAGAGCCATGATGAAACCGTCCCAAGTCAAGTCGTATTGGACTAGGCTATGACTAATGATAATTCTAATCACTCCATGGTGACTTACCACCGTTTCAGGGTGCCTAGCATGTCTTATTCTAGTAGCAGTATTGTGCAATAAAGAATTTAAAAGGGATGGCAAATTAACAGTAAGTTTTTTCTTTAGAACAACTAAGAGTTTGAGTTGTCGTGGCCTTACCACATCACGACGTCCATCACAGGTAATCTATTTTTGGATGATGCTTTCTAATTCCCTTCACGGTTCTGCGAGAGAATATGGTTGAACGCCTTTGCCCTTTCTCTTTGAAGGTCTCCACCGCGTCTTGTATCGATACATGTTTTTGTTCCCATGTGGTGCCTTCTACCGGCAGCCCAGTCACCTCAGCTATTACATCATCTGTAACTATAATCCTTCTGCCTTTTACCATGGATTTCCTATTCTGAAAATTCTGCAGAAACTCAATAGTGATTTCCTCATTTGAGGGATGAAACCTTGTAAGATAGGATATCCATCCTGCTCGAATCATAATTTCTCTTGCTCTGTCGAAGACTTCTAATACTAATGGTTCACGGTGCACTGTCTTACCTCCCATAGTGTTCGAATTCTTTTTACTTTTGCAAAGGATGAATGTAATGGGAAGATTCAGAAATTTTCAAAAGCACAGCAATACTGGAAAGCATATTAATACTCGAAAGCACAGAAATACTGAAAAGCACAACAACATAGCAATACTTAGAGCGATAGAACAACAACTTGCTGAAACAGCTAAGTATAGTGAATGTTGTTAAATTTTCACATGATGCATAATCATGGGATATCGTGTTAGTTAATGAAATAGTGACAGCACATGCATAATGGAAGTCCTCTGCCCCTTCGAAATGAGAGGTCGCCTTCAACCGACTAGACGGGAAATGATTATTTCAGTAGCAAGATGTATGAATAAAGAGTATAGCCAGAAATGGGTGAGAGTACGTAGATGAATGACGGGACAATATGAAATATGGATAGTGTAAAAGCATGGTGTATAATGATAATGAATGATAAGAGACGAGAAGCTTTAGTTGTTGATAAGTTAAGTGATAGAAAAGGGAACAACAATATGTAAAAAAAAGGGCTTTACTTATGATATTCTAACTGTGTATGATATGATTGAGTAGAAACATAAATGCATGCATAAGGTTCAATTTAGGTAAGTATTTAGAGGAAATAATCTCTCGAAAAAAAGATAAATGGGTAGAGGGTATTATAAAAGTTATTGATTGTGGAAATGGAACTTTCAATACCATAAGGAGAGCTTATGCTGCCAGTGGGCGTCCATAGCCTCGACAGAGTTGATTTTTAACCCATGTGAGCCATGATCCTCAATTTATAATTGAAAAATTTTATTGTTATTCTTGCAGAAGAGACCAGTGTACTGGCATGGTAACTAGATAACCACACTATCATTCACTTGGAAGTAGCAAAAGTGAGCAGGCCAGCTCGTGATGAGACCTCCTGTTCCAAGGATATTTTAGCCATCCAATGGACCATAACCCTGTTGTGGTGGCCATAGTGGGAATGTCACATTGCTAAATCCTTATGAACATGGTAGGCTGGCTCTTAATGAGACCCCCTATCCTGTATATGTAGATTAGTTGTCATTACATATTTTTATGATAAATAGAGGGAGGCTCAGTACTCCTTAAGAGTAGGGATGGTGTAAGAAGATAAAAAATGTTAATAATAAGAAAAAATATACCCATAATCCCATTGATAATAGACAGAGAGGGAACAACAAAACAGGAAAAAAAAAAATTAAATCGGCAATCTTATTTACAAAAGAAAAAAATTTAATTTCTATGAAGATGAAGTTGTGGAAGGATTATCTTCTACAACTAAAACTTGCATGGTGGAGTATTTGCATATTTTTTGACAAAATATTTTCTTGTAAGCGGTCTTTGGTAGAGGCGCACCCGATGCCAATTTTCTTTAAAGGAAGAATCAGACCCATCAATGGTGGTTAACATAAGAGTGTCATTGTCATGTTCTTCCTTTATTTCATAAGGACCTAACCACCTAGTCTGCAGTTTGCCAGGGAAGTTGTGAAACCTGGAATTGTAGAGAAGTGCCTAGTCACCCTCATGAAATGTGTTTTTCTTAATCAAAGAATCGTGCCATTTGGCTCTTTGTTTTTGAATGACTGCAGCATGCTGCAGAGCCGAAAGCTCAATTTCATCCAATTCATTTATTTGTTTCAATCTATTAATCTGGGCTTCAGTTAAATCCAGTCCCACATCATGGGCTATCCCTAGTGTTTGTATCTCAAATTCTATGGGAAAAATAGGTTCCTTACCAAATACTAGGAGTATCCAGTAGTATTCCTCCAAGTTGTGCGATATGCCCACAAGGCTTCTGGTAGTCGAGTAGCCCAGTCTCATCTATGCAATGAGACTGTATTCATTAGAATAGCTTTAATTACTTTGTTGGTGCTTTCTACCTGCCTGTTCGCTTGCGGGTGATATGGAGAGGTAATTCTGTGAATAACATGATGATTTTTCAGTGTAGTAGAAATCTTGTGGCCTACGAATTGCGGCCCTCCATCAGTGATTACTTCTCTGGGTAACCCATATCATACGAAAATTTTGAAAAGAAATTTTATCATGGTTTCTTCTATGGCTCTAGGTAATGCTACCGCTCCTACCCACTTTGTTACATATTCTGTTGTAGCCAATATATATGATATTTGGTTGGATGATGGGTTGATTGGCCCAACAAAATCTAATGCCCAACACTCAAAAGGTTCTATGACCAGCTGTGGATGCAGGGGCATCTCATCAGATTGGCCAGGGCAACCCATCCTTTGACAACTATCGCAGGCCTGAAAAAATTTCTTAGCATCTTTAAAAATCATGGGCCAGTAGTAGCCCATTTGTAAAATTTTATGTCCAGTTCTGCGGTTTGAAAAATGTCCACCGCAAGGTCCATTGTGGCAAGATTTTAAGATATCATAAATTTCATCTTCCGTGATACACCTGTGGATGTGCATATCAGCCCATGTGTGAAAAGGTATCCTCCAATCTAGGAGAACCAAGTGCTGCGTTGTATTATTGATTTCCTTTCTCTGGGTGTCAAATGTTTAGGTAGTTTTCGCACTACTAAATAATTCGCCACATCTGCGTAGCATGGTGTTTTTATGGTTATAGAAAACAGGTGTTCATCTAGAAACTAATCCTCTACTGATATTGCGTCATCCGTTCTTGGCACTCAGGAGAGGAAATCTGCCACACGTTTTTCCTTCCCTGGTCGATCCCTTATAGTTACATCAAATTCCTGGAAAAGTAGAAACCAACGTGTCACTCTTCCATTCGTAATGGGTTTATTAGCTAAGTATTTAATAGAAGAATGATCCGTATAAAGAATTACAGGGTATCCAATTATATAATGTCTGAATTTGTTAATAGCATAAATAACAACTAAAAACTACTTCTCTATTACTGTGTAATTCAATTCAGCAAGGGTTAAATTTTTGCTAATGTAATATATAGTGTAGGGTTTCTTGTCTTCTTTTTGGCCAAGAACTGCTCCAATGGTTGTGTTTGATGCATCTCATGAAATCTAGAATGGTATATCCCAGTTCAGACCTCGTAATATTGGTGTTGTTGATAGTAACCGTTTTAAATCTGTAAAGGCAGTATCACATTTTTCATT
Source organism: Pinus albicaulis (assembly GCA_034641835.2). NCBI lineage: Eukaryota > Viridiplantae > Streptophyta > Pinopsida > Pinales > Pinaceae > Pinus > Pinus albicaulis. Next base: position 7,551 of record JAXQQM020077684.1, on the reverse strand, counting down.
CCATACGAAATCACTTTTTCCTATTAAGGCATATAATGGTGCAGCAATCTATGAAAAATTCTTGATAAATCTACGATAATACCTAGAAAATATCAGAAAACTGCGTACCTCTGTTTCAGTGCAGGGAGTAGCTAATAAGAGAATTATTTGTATTTTTGTCGGATCTACCTGAATTCCAGCTGCTGAAATGTAATGACCCAAGATCAGGCCTTCTATCATCATCATATGGCACTTCTCATGACTTAAATATAGGTTGGTAGCAATACACCATTCGAGAAATTTTTCCAATGTATGTAATGCTTGCTCAAATTCATCTCCAAGGGTGTGAAATCATCCATGTATACTTCCAATGCTTCATTTATCAAGTCTTAAAAAATATTGAGTATGGCTCTCTGGAATGTGGTAGGTGCGTTACGCAATCCAAAAGGTAATACCCTGTATGCGAATGTTCCCCACGGATAGGTAAAGGTAGTCTTATCCTGGTCTTTAGGAGCAATCTGAATTTGGTTGTAGCGAATGAAGCCATCCAGGAAAGAGAAACATTTCCTCCCTGCCAGTGTACCTAGGACCCGATAAATAAATGGAAGGGGAAAGTGGTCTTTTTTATTTACCTTGTTGAGATCTCTATAGTCAACGCATATTATCCATTTCCCATTCTTTTTGGAAACCACAAATAATGGAGAAACCCATTTACTGTCAGATATAGGATAGATAAAATTCACATCTAACAGTTTTTGAAGCTCTTCTTTAAAAATATATTTTAGGTGAGTATTTAATGTACCTTGAGGTTGTCGAATGGTTTTTGCATCTTTTTTAGTGTAGATATGATGCATGCGTAGCTGAGAGTCAATCCCTTTCATATCTGAGTAATCCCAAGCAAAAGCCCCTTTATTTTTCCTAACGACTTGAATAAGTTTTTGTTGCTGGTCATTACTTAGATTAATATTAATGTTCAGGATCTTCCCTGGCTTAATTTCAATAGGTTTGCTACTATAAACAGTGGTTGTTGGTATTGTTTGATCATGGACATCTCTTAGGGGATCTTCTTCAATTTCGTTGTCAAGGATCGCTTTAATCATGTGACATTTCGAACTTAATATTGTGGTAGGATGATTGATAAAAGTATTAATGACATCGTATTCAGTTTGGTTTATAAATTCAAGGGCATCTACCATAAACAATGGTGACCGAATATTTTCTGTTAAGTATGATGCAGGTTGCTTCCTGGTTTTCATGATAGTCAAACTTGGCTGAGTAGGAGGGTATACAGATAAATTTTTCACATCATTCCCCCTATTTATAGTCATACTTCTTGTCCGGCAGCTGATATAAGCATCAACAGTCGCTAGCCAAGTCCTTCCTTATATTAAGGTATGTCCATCTAGCTGGTTCCTAGGATTAATAATCAAGAAATCCGCCGAATATTCCCAAGTGTCAATAGAGACCAACGCATCCTGTAATGTTCCCTCAGGTCTAATGACTGAGCGGTCAACTAGTTCCAGTAAGGTAGTTGTTGGTTCCAAGGTTGTGATACCAATAATGTCATAAGTTGTAGTTGTGAGAATATTAATGGCTGCCCCTAAGTCGACTAAAGCATTGGGAAAAGAATGGCCATTTATCTGGACTGTGACAATGGGGTTTTTGGGATCTTCTTACTTTACAGGAGTCTCTTTGCCTAGTAATAAATTAGACAAAGTCTGGACAACATGGACAATAGGAGTTGTTTTTGTTTTCCTCACAGACTTCTTTATACACAGCTCTTTGATTGTTTTGGCATATATTGGAATGTCTTTGATGGCCTCGAGGAGAGGGATTTTTATAAAAATATTCTTAAGTTCACCGAGAAGATCAAAGTCAAGATATTCAATCAGGCATGGTACCAACAATCTTTCTGGGAATGGGGGGGAAGTGGCTATGATTTGTTCAAGATTTGTTTGTCTGACTGTATCTTCCCCTTGTTTTATTTCTTGATCATATACAGTCAGAGGCTTATTTGTGTGTGGTTCTTCCGATTTCAAATCTTTATCCTCGTCTAGAGTGATTATGCATCTAGATCTCAACTTAAGCTCGTTACATTCTTTCAAGTCATCTTCAGGGTCCAGACACTCAATGATTTGTATTGACTGCACTGGTCTGTCATTTTTATTTGGGTAGGGTTGATCTGGAAGTTACGGTCGTATATTAGATTGAGGATTCTTCTACAACGTGTAAGGTGATGGTAAAGTTGGTTGAGACAGAGGAACTATCCCCATAGGCTGGTTTGTAGATCTTTGCCAATTTGATTGCTAGTTTTGATTTTGTGAGGTGGAAGGGGAACATTGGGAGGGATAAGGGTTGCTTTGCCATAATGGTGGTGGATAAGGGAAATTTGGCCAATTATTATTTGGATTTGACTGATTGGGCCATGGTGGCATAAAATATGCTTGAGGTGACGAAAAAGGTGGCTGATTCTACCATGTTGCCCCTGGATATTGCTGAGAATTATATTGTGAGGAAGGAAAAAATGAAGATGGATCGATAGTCATACCTATATGACGTGCTTGCCATTGGCGACGCTAGTTCAACAGATATATTGGTTCCATTTCTTCTTCTGCTTCCTTGAAAACTACTTTCAATTCTGGGAGTGATGGGCAGCTTTCCGTGGTGTGCTCTTTAGTGCATATGGCACATGTTCATATCGTATCTAGGGGCATTCTTTATGAATGTGCTTATGTATGCAATGAGGGCAGAAAATAGCCAAATTCTATTCTGATATAGCCTGCTTTTGCTTAGCTTGCATGACATCCAATTGTGTTGCCATGGTCCCCAGGATATCCGTCTTGAAATCTTCCAGTAGATTGCTGATTTCACTTCGTGTAATGCTTCCTCCTGAGGCTTTTCTGTCTCTGGAGCTTGCATCATGTCTGATTGGTTTCAACCTTGTACTGCCCCTGGATCAATTAATGTAAAAATCTATAATATTGTTATAGCTTTCTTGATAAATGTCACCTTTACCCATTATGTTCAATGTCTCTACCCATTGGTCTTTCATACCTCTAATCAACGTGGTTATTAGAGCATTATTAGGTAGATTTGTATAAGGAGACCTTTGCAGATTATATTGGAAATGTTCCACATATTCTTCCAGAGTCTCGGTAGGCTTGGCTACCATTTGAAAGATTTCATCTTTTAATTCTCTAGTTCGGAAATAATCTTGATATTTTTTAAGGAAAGATGTTTTCATTTGGTCCCAATAATTGATGGTGCCTCCACTGAGTCCCATGAACCAACGAAGAGCTACTTCCTTCAAAGTAGAGGGGAATAGCTTCAGATTTTGGGGGTCAGTAGTGTAATCATAACCCTTGCATAAAACATCAAACTCGAAAAGGAATGCATCGGGATCTTCTGAAGATAGCCCATGAAATGTAGGAATATTCTGTAATGGGATAGCCCTCATGGGGGCATTGAAAACTATGTCAAAAATAGCATATTTCAATGTAGAAGTTTGAGGTTGCTGGTTATTAGCCATTTGGTCAAAAAGATGCCAGTATTATTTAGGGATCTCCGGAGCTGGAGAGTTATTCCTAGGATGTCTATAAGAGGCTGGAATAGTTCTAACATCACTACCTTGATCTCAGATACTAGGTGTCCTCTGTTCAGTCACTACTTCAGGAGATCTGGGTTCTGATAATTTAATTTCAAAACTGCCTGTTTCTCCTTCTCCTCCACAGAGGTTGCAATAATTTCCTTCTTGTGCAGGGAAAGTTTGTGAATTCTCAGTATCTTGAAAAATTTGTTCAATCACTTCAGTCTTACTGTGAATCTCAACATTAGCTACAGATGGTGGTCCTGCAGCTTGAAGGGAGTCAATAGGACTTCGGGCAGCAACAATTTGGGGTCCTACAAATGATTGAGACTTAGCTTTTCTTAATATTTCATCGATAAAAGTTGATCGTCCAAGGGTCACCGGTCCCTTACGTTTTTATGGTTTAGAAGGAGGAATTTTGTCTTTTTCAGGTCATTCCTTCTTAGTCATTCACGCAAAAATACAAAAATTCATCCATACTTTAAATTCTCATGCAATTCTGCTAGAAAGCGGGTGGATGAGCGAGCATTTTACTCATTCTTTACGCAAGTTCTTACCTTCCATTTTTAATACCCAGTTCTTCCTCAGCAGAAAAAAAAAAAACATCAATCAAACATTACTCAGACTAGCAACACACTCCCTGGCAACCACGCCAAAATGTTGGGTGCTAAAAGGTGTCTTTAAAAACTCCTAATTTCCTCACATTAATTATCAACTAGGGTTAGTCCTTTTATCTCAAGTGTGTACATAGTATGTGCAAGCTCATCCATACAAGGAGTAATGCTAAAGCCAATCGTTGAATATATATGCAATCATAAATTTCAAGCTTTAAAGAAAGTAATTCATTTATGCATTATAATCCAAAACTGTGATTCATTATTTAATTCAAATAATTCCATCAAATAAGAACACTGAAGAATTAACTGCTCTCTTTCAGCTAGATCTAAACTATCGACCACAAGGAAAGTAGTGTAAATAACAGTTTATGCTTTAAGAAATCAAAACAAATTCTATTAACAAACAACTGATAAATTGGAATGCGTAGGCAGAGGAACAAATACAGAAATTAAAATCATCAAAAGAAATTCACTGTAAACCAAAAAAGCATAACATACTTGCAGTAAATGGAAAGTTATAGCACAAAGAATAGCAGCAAAATTCACCATAGATCGGGCCCTTAGCCGCCAGCGAACACTGCTTAGTTACTGCAGGACAACCGAATGAACAGCAATGCAAACTAAGTATTAACCATCGCAATCATTACAATACAAATCTGTCTTTCAGAACTATGTTCTGTTCATTGTCAAATGATACACAAATGAAATATATACGACACAATACATGATACAGTCTGATTTACATTCTCTGCTTTCTCCTATGTCATCATATTATCTCCCCGTCTTCATATTCTTCTCATTATTTTATAACTAAAGAAAAGGAAAACTTGATCACTCCAGATCAGGGGATATTGAGGGATTCGCAATAGATTACTATTCTGAATAGTTGGTCATTCTCTCTGATTCATTTCCTGATTTGGTCGCGCCTTCTTTTCCCTCGATTATATCCTACTGTTCCTATTTGGGAACAACTATTATCTTATCTGTTATTTTCATCATAAAAGCAATGGGAATTAGTTTTGATGGTTAAACCATATCAAGACTACTTCATTCATTTTTTATCAAAATAAATTCATAATATTATTATATTGTAGCATGAAAATGGATGAAGAAGAGGAAAAAGGACAGTATTTGAGAGTAAATACATACCTATTGCAAGGCTCAACAACTACCTAAAATTATTTCCTTTCTTTTGCAAAGAGGTCCTTGGGTAAGAAACTTTAGAGAACCCCTCTATAAATCGATGATAATACCCAACCAAACCCATAAAGGAGTGTATATCTGCTACATTTTTTGGAACATGTCATTCCATTATGGTTTTAATATTCTCTGGGTCCTCTGTTATACATTAAGAGGAGATATTGTGTCCCAAATACTGTATTTGACCCTTAGCTTAAGATATGTTCATTGTGGCTTCCTTAATTTGTACAGAAACATTTAACTCCACTTGGCTATTTGAAATATTATATAAATGATGTAGTCTTCTACTAAATACATAAGCCACCCAGTTTTCCTTCCCCTTAAGATATTCGATCACAAAGTAAAACTCACTCAAGAATGTAATCCATCTGGCTTGGCGTACATTCAAGTTGGGTTGCTTTAAGAAATTGATTAAACTGTTGTGATCTGACATCAACAGAACTATTTTCCCTACAAATAATGTCACCACACCTTCATAGCATGGACTACGACTGTTAGCTCCAAGTCATAGGAAGAGCACCTCTGCTCATGATCCTTTAACTTATGAGGTCCGTAAGTAATAACCTTAACTTCTTTCATCAAGACACCCCTTACACCTTCTTGGAAAGCATCCATACCGACTGTGAATTATTTTTCTTGATCTGTAACTTTCAACATGGGAGCGATAACAAGTAAAATTTATCATTGGAAAATCGTACAAGAAAAGGTGACATTTTTTAATGTCAGGCAGAAGGATTTACAGGGCTGGGAGACATTAGAGAATCTAAAAGTATTTAAAAATATCGAAGGTCTGGGAAAAAATAAAATTGCGGACAAGAAGGACTAGTCAAAAGTGCATTTGTTCGCAAAAGTATTCAATAACCATGCCTTTGCATGCCTTTTACTCCAAAATGCACGAAATCATGGGAGTGGCGAAAGTCACTTTCTGGGACCACAAGGCACACTCCAGGACATTGATTTCACACTTGAAGCTGCCTAAGGACATCCACCCAAGCCTCCTTAGGAAATCAAGGGAGAACACAATGGAATAAATGTGGCACAGATGGAATCACCCTCCTCTCTTAAGTCACTATCCAAAATTCACCAAGAGAGGGAAGGAGGATTAGAATTCCCTTATAAAAGACCACCAAGAGATAAATAAAGGGAGAGCACATTGTTATGCTGGCCAGAATTGTCCCAAGAAATACCAACAGTGTGTGATCCAGAGCAGATATAGAGGGGACTCATTTGTTGGCCATCCAACAACTCCAGTCCACCATAGTAGAGAGAGGGAGACTTTGCGCCAAGGTAGCTCGGAAGTAAAGACATCCTTGCATCATGACTTAGAACCTCTAGTTCTAAGGGCCCCTTGGCAAGTGGTTTAAAGTTTCATCCTCATTGCTAACAACACTCAATAAGAGGGGGCGTAAGTGCCACCGTTTGGATTATTGAATTTGTTTGACTCTATTCAGAACTTTTGTGTTATTTGTTTTAGTTTTAGTTTAATTTTTATGTTTGAATATGCATGCTATTTCTCTATCTAGTATGTTTATGTTCTAGCATGTTCCAATAACTTGCTTGACTCCATTTATTTTCTGTCTATGACCAATAATTTGAGAGGGAAAACCACATCCCTTAAGTTGATGTGTTTTCGTACATGCGTGCACCAAACACACTAACACAGGATTGACAACTCCACTAAATTTTATTTCCAAGTTTATGTGGTAGTGCCTTTTTGTAGAGACCTCTGTCTTTGTTGTGGATTTGTGTTGGAATTTCCCCCTTTCTCTCCTTCATTCCCTAGTTCATCCCAAGTGATAGATTGAAGCAGAAAATCTCCAAAAAATTACATTGTAGGAATTTGCACGCATTTCTCACAGACAGACGCACCCCTGACAGCGCGCGTTCAGGAGGGCGACCACTCATCTAGAACATTCACCAATACCATTCTCTCTAAACTCTAGATCCAAAATCTGGCTTCACGAAGAATCAACACCAGATCCCATCCAGACCCAAATCCCCCTATCATAGTAGATGACCCAGAGAAGATTCTGTGGCAAGCTTCCGAAACTGACCATCTAGCTACTGATAGATCCATCCGTAAAACAAGATCAGTACCTGAACATCTCACTATCCCACCAGATTCACCTTTTGAATTAGAGTCATCCAAAACTCTTTTCAGAAGCAGGT